>CM068743.1:12813494-13218500 GCA_035084275.1 Hydrolagus colliei
TCCACTGTCCCCCTCACCCCACTGTCCCCCCCCCCCCCCCACTGTCCCCCCACCATCCCCACTGTCCCCCCCACCCCCACTGTCTCCCCCCCCCCACTGTCCCCCCCCCCCACTGTCTCCCCCCCCCCCACTGTCCCCCCACCCCACTGTCCCCCCCCCGTCCCCCCCACCCCACTGTCCCCCCCACCCCCCCCCCACTGTCCCCCTCACCCCACTGTCTCCCCCCCCCCACTGTCCCCCCCCCCCACTGTCCCCCCCCCCCCCCCCCCACTGTCCCCCCACCCCACTTCCCCCCCCCACTGTCCCCCCCACCCCACTGTCCCCCCCCCCCCACTGTCCCCCCACCCCACTGTCCCCCACCCCACTGTCCCCCCCCCCCACCCCACTGTCCCCCCCCCCCACTGTCTCCCCCCCCAGCCCCCCCACTGTCCCCCCCCCCCACTGTCCCCCCCACCCCACTGTCCCCCCCACCCCCCACCCCACTGTCCCCCCCACCCCACTGTCTCCCCCCCCCCACTGTCCCCCCCCCCCACTGTCTCCCCCCCCCACTGTCCCCCCACCCCACTGTCCCCCCCCGTCCCCCCCACCCCACTGTCCCCCCCACCCCCCACCCCACTGTCCCCCTCACCCCACTGTCTCCCCCCCCCCCACTGTCCCCCCCCCCCACTGTCCCCCCCCCCACTGTCCCCCCACCCCACTGTCCCCCCCACCCCACTGTCCCCCCCACCCCACTGTCCCCCCCCCCACTGTCCCCCCCACCCCACTGTCCCCCCCACCGTCCCCCCCACCCCACTGTCCCCCCCACCCCACTGTCTCCCCCCCCCCCACTGTCCCCCCCCCCCCCCCCCCCACTGTCCCCCCACCCCACTGTCCCCCCCCCCCCCCCCCCCACTGTCCCCCCCACCCTCTACAAACACTAATCCCAGCCTCTCCCCCGCCCCCCAGGCCCAGGCCCGGGCTGATCCCCGGCCTCCCTTACCCAGCTGGTGCTGCTCCAGGCTGACTCTCTGCCGGATCCACTCCTCACTCACAGTCAGCGCCATCAGCTCCGCGCAGCCGCACAGCAGCTCCGGCCAGACTCCCACTGTGATCACACACACTGACACACTGATCACACTACACACTGATCACACACTGATCACACACACACTGATCACACTAATCACACACACACTGATCACACTACACACTGATCACACACACACACACACTGATCACACACACACTGATCACACTAATCACACACACACTGATCACACACACACACACTGATCACACACACACTGATCACACTAATCACACACACACTGATCACACACACACACACTGATCACACTACACACTACACACTGATCACACACACACACACTGATCACACTACACACACACACACACACTGATCACACACACACACTGATCACACTACACACTGATCACACACACACACACACTACACACTGATCACACACACACTGATCACACACACACACTGATCACACACACTGATCACACACACACTGATCACACACACACACTACACACTGATCACACACACACACTGATCACACACACTACACACTGATCACACACACACTGATCACACACACACACTGATCACACACACTGATCACACACACACTGATCACACACACACACTACACACTGATCACACACACACACTGATCACACACACTACACACTGATCACACACACACTGATCACACACACACACTGATCACACACACACTGTGATCACACACACACTGTGATCACACACACACTACACACTGATCACACACACTGATCACACACACACTGATCACCACTGATCACACACACACTACACACTGATCACACACACACTGATCACACACACACACTGATCACACACACACACTGATCACACACACACTACACACTGATCACACACACACTGATCACACACACACTGTGATCACACACACTGATCACACACACTGTGATCACACACACACTGATCACACACACACTACACACTGATCACACACACACACTGTGATCACACACACACTGTGATCACACACACACTACACACTGATCACACACACTGACACACTGATCACACACACACACACTGATCACACACACACTGATCACACACACTGATCACACACACACACACACTGATCACACACACACTGATCACACACACACACTGGTCACACACACACTGACACACTGATCACACACACACACACTGATCACACACACACTGTGATCACACACACGCTGTGATCACACACACACACACACTGATCACACACACTGTGATCACACACACACTGACACACTGATCACACACACACTGATCACACACACACTACACACTGATCACACACACACTGATCACACACACTGTGATCACACACACACTACACACTGATCACACACACACTGATCACACACACACTACACACTGATCACATACACACACTGTGATCACACACACACTGTGATCACACACACACTACACACTGATCACACACACTGATCACACACACACTGATCACCACTGATCACACACACACTACACACTGATCACACACACACTGATCACACACACACACACACTGATCACACACACACACTGATCACACACACACACTGATCACACACACACACTGATCACACACACACTACACACTGATCACACACACACTGATCACACACACACTGTGATCACACACACACTGACACACTGATCACACACACTGATCACACACACTGTGATCACACACACACTGATCACACACACACTACACACTGATCACACACACACACTGTGATCACACACACACTGTGATCACACACACACTACACACTGATCACACACACTGACACACTGATCACACACACACACACTGATCACACACACACTGATCACACACACACACACACACTGATCACACACACACTGATCACACACACACACTGGTCACACACACGCTGTGATCACACACACACACACACTGATCACACACACTGTGATCACACACACACTGACACACTGATCACACACACACTGATCACACACACACTACACACTGATCACACACACACTGATCACACACACTGTGATCACACACACACTACACACTGATCACACACACACTGATCACACACACACTACACACTGATCACATACACACACTGTGATCACACACACACTGTGATCACACACACACTACACACTGATCACACACACTGATCACACACACACTGATCACCACTGATCACACACACACTACACACTGATCACACACACACTGATCACACACTGTGATCACACACACACTACACACTGATCACACACACACTGTGATCACACACACACTGATCACAGACACACACACTACACTGTGATCACAGGCAGCACAGACACTACAATCACAGGCAGCACAGACACTACACTGTGATCACAGGCAGCACAGACACTACACTGTGATCACACACACACTACACTGTGATCACAGGCAGCACAGACACTATACTGTGATCACACACACACTACACTGATCACAGGCAGCACAGACACTACACTGTGATCACAGGCAGCACAGACACTACACTGTGATCACAGGCAGCACAGACACTACACTGTGATCACAGGCAGCACAGACACTACACTGTGATCACACACACACTACACTGTGATCACACACACACTACATTGTGATCACACACACACTACATTGTGATCACACACACACTACACTGTGATCACACACACACACTACACTGTGATCACACGCTACACTGATCACAGTCACACGCACATACACTACACTGATCACAGACACCACTGATCACAGTAACACACACTATACTGATCACAGTAACAAGCACTACACTGTGATCACGGTCACACACACACACACTGTGATTACTTCACACACATACTACACTGATCACAGTCACACACACTACACTGTGATCATAGACACTCACACTACACTGTGATCATAGACACACACACTACACATTCGCCCACAAATATATACAGTCAATTCACTTTACAGTATATTCTGTGAAGTGCTTTGGGAGGTTGATAAAATGTGGAAAGCGCTATATCAAATGCAAGGATTATTATTATTATTATTACTGTGAGCACAGACAACTGCACTACACTGATCACATACACACACACACTGTGATCACAGTCACACACACACTACACTGTGATCACAGTCACACTACACTGTGATCACAGTCACACTACACTGTGATCACAGTCACACACATACTGGTCACAGTCACACACACTACACTGATCACACACACACACTACACTGATCATAGACACACACAACACTGATCACAGGCACACACATACTACACTGATCATAGACACACACACTACACTGATCACTGTCGCACACACACTACACTGTGATCATAGACACACACACATACTACACTGTGATCACAGACACACACAAGCATTACAGCTGTGATCATAGACACATGCGTACTGGACATTTAAGATCCCGTGGTACTATTTGAAAAGAGAAAAAAGTTTCTTCCCAGTGTCCTGCCCAACAATCCCCCAAATAAAATGTTCATTCACTTCATGGCTGTTTGGCTGTTTGGGGGGCTTATGCAATTGTCTGACACATTCACCTGCAAAATATACAGTAATACTGCAGTGTATCAGTTGAAATGCTTGGGGACATCCCCTGATACGAAAGGCATCATACCAAATGTAAAGATTATTGTCGATGGATTGATTTGAACAGCTCTTCTCAAAGAACCAACCCAGACATGATAGGCCGAATGGCCTCCTTCTGCGCTATATAATTCTGTAATATAGCACCTTTTTACATTGTCACGATGTCTCAAAGTACTTGAAAGGAATTACTCTGAAATGCTGTTTTCTTTTAGGAAAACACAGCAACCAATTTGCGCACAACAATGTCCCACAAGCAGCCATGCAGTGAATAATCAGTTATTTCAGTTGCCCATTTTTGAATTGTGAGAACCTGCCAGCATTTGTGATTCCATTTTGAACCTCTTTTATATATTATTGTACATTGGAAATAATCAAAGGAATAGCCATCAGTATGTGGACGGCTTAGGCAGGTTCACATCCCACAATAGACAAAATCACCCTATTCTGTTCTCCCCATTCAAGACTTCAAACCATGTTTGACGCCTGATATTAATCTCTCAAAAAAACAATAATAAATCGGTCATTTCAATCCACGACTGTTTGTGGGACACTGCAGTATGCAATTAGCTTCTGCATTTCGCCCACGTATATACAGTCAATTCACTTTACAGTATATTCTGTGAAGCGCTTTGAGATGTCTGGAAGACATGAAAAGCGCTATGTTAAATGCACGGATTATTATTATTATCATTATCATCATTATTATTATTATTACCACCAGAGTTGCTCTGTCTAATCTAGCGCAAAGTTTTGGATTAATCATTTTTTAAAAAAAATGTTTAATTTGTTGCTCTTCTATAGTTTTTTTTTAAAAAGTGGAAAATTGTTTTCAATCAAGTGATTGTTTTATTCAAGCTTCAATTCCTATCATTATTCTCCCTTCACTGACCAGGCTGCATAGTTGTTTTCAAGATAATTCGGATAAATCCTCATCGAATACAGCAAATGCCCTTTTCACCATAACATCCTCTCTAAAATTTAACTTAAACAAAAACTGGACGCTGTAGATAGATCAGTGGTTTAAAATAAGTTGGTATTATGCAATTGGGATAATGGAAAGTGTACTTTATTTAGCAGGCTTGGATAGTGTACCCTTGCTTGGTAAAATAAAATGAAGTTTGGTTCATTTATGAGCGATTTGTTCATTTGATTTTATGACAGGACAGCACAGTAGGATGCAATAACAACACCAAATCAGTACTGTATTACACAATACCATATAAATGTCGCACGATCAATAGTGTACAGGATTATTATTATTACAGTACCATAGTAGATATTGTTCAATACCATAGCCATAGTGTACAGTGGCAATACCAGACAGTTTATTTTGTGCACAGAATCCACAAGAGTAATGAAATACTCACGGTGTTTGCAGCCCTGGTCAGTGAAGTGAAACCTGGAGCTTGCTCCAGTCACTGACTCACCAGGCGGTTGGGCTAAGGCGCTGGAAAAGCCCTTAACAAGCGGGAACTGTCAGTCATTGGACTCGCACAAAGGAGGGAGAACAAGGGGGGAAAAAACCCACAGACTTAGTGTGCACATGAACATGATCCGATCAAGGGATTGAACGGATTAGGAGAAACTCTGGACTAGGAGAAGGAGTGAGCGCAGCCAACACTGCCTGGCTTTAAACACTGCTGAAATAGGGCTTTTACAATGCACTGTTTTTATTACACTGGCAATCTCGTTTCCAAATGCCAGCCCCGTTTTAGAGAGAAAGAGAGACAGAAAAAAAAATTCATTTTACATGACTTCAGTGGCAATGGGTAAATGGGGTAAATTTATGTAAGAAAGTAATCTCAAAGCACCTTGCAATAATTTGTCAAGTGTGGTGAGTGTTTTTTTGGTCAATAGGAATATTCTTCTTCCTGCCCCTGGTGACCTTCCAGTTTACTGCTTTACCACAACAATTATTGCATTTAATAATAATAATAATCCCAGCATTTGATATAGCGCTTTTCATGTCTTCCTTCCGATTCAAAGCGCTTCACAGATTATACTGTAAAGTGAATTGACTGTATATTTGTGGGCAAAATGAGGCAGCCAAAAGCGCACAGCTGTGTCCCACAAACAGTCGTGGATTGAAATTACTATTTTTATTATTGTGTTTTTTTTGAGTGACCTGCCTGGATTCGAAACACAGGTCTCACGCTTGTAAGGCGAGTACTCCAACCACTACAGGACTCCACTACACAATATAGTGTGAGGGAATGTGTCTATATAATATAATAATATAAATAATGATAATAACCCTTGCACTTGATATAGCATTTTTTAATGTCTTCTAGACTTCTCAAAGCGCTTCACAGAATATACTGTTAAGTGAATTGACTGCATATTTGTGGGTGCATGTGAGTGTGAATGTGTGTATATAATGTAACAGAATGTGAATGACTATGTGTGTATAATAATGTAAGTATGAGTAAATTGTTGTATAATATAATAATATAATATACTGTAGTATGAGTAAATGTGTGTGTATAATATAATCATATACAGGTAAGCTCCAATTTAGGACGCTTCTATTTACATTGTTTCGATTGAACGAACATAATTTTTTCATAGCTTTTTAATCGATATAAGACACTTGGTTTTGTTTTAATGACCAAAATGATCTTTTTTGCGCGGTACATATATCACAGTCGTATTTGGCGCGTCTTTTTTGTCCATACGCACAGTACACAGTGTATTCGCGGGTAAATCGCGCTCGCACCTGATATAGTGTATCCAAGCATTTGAACTGGCCAATAGCATGTTTCTACAACATTGTTTAAAAGCCAGCTGATTTTGAAGCGACACCATTCCACGTCATATTACAGTAATTTCCAAACATTCCTGAGCAACTTTGAGCGATTTACAACAACAACAACTTCGATTTATATAGCGCCCTCCACGCCGGACGGCATCTCAGAGCACTGAGCGAACAATTTACAGCCTCTACCGCATTTCTACAATGTCGGAAAAGAGAGCAGTAAGTGAAATAAGCAGCATTAACACCACTAGCGGCCAGAGACCCCCCGCAAAGTCATCACTTTAAATACTAAATTTAAGATGATCAAGCGCATCAAGTCTGGCAAAAAAGGTACAGACTTTGGGAGGGCGTTAGGGCTAGCTAGATCGATGGTGGCTACTATAAAACAGAATACGGACAATATACTGGCAAATTCAAGGTGTGTTGCAGCTACATTCTGTTGTCCTGTGCATTCCTGCCTTTGATTATCAATTTACCCTTTCAATTACCCTCCTTATCTGTGTTGAGTTACTATGATGAACCATGTCTTTGATGCCAATTGATTTATAGGCCACGATGCAAACTAAAGATATAGTTATGACCCATCTGAATTAGCATCTCCCTTTGACTTTATTTAGTATCCTGAAGTATTTAGCCTTTAGCAACACATCATTCTGCTTTGTAGCACATAAACCTGTAAATTGTTGGTCATACAAGCTTCTAAAGTCTCTTGCATAATAAATCTTGATCATGAAGTTCCAGGGCCCTTCATGCAATGACCTATGCATTGCTGAATATTGCAAGCATTAAGCCAAACAAGCGTAAAGTGTCTTGGGTTTCATTCCTGATCTATGCTAAATTAGGTAATGGTATCCATGGATGGGAGGGTGGGGAAGCATTTTCATTGTCCTCAGTGCCCCTTGGCTAGGGTGGAAAGGTTAAAAGAAACTCAGGAGACAAACATGATGCAACTAAGTACATACCTGGAGTCCTGTAGCTCAGTGGTTAGAGCACTCACTTTACAAGTGAGATTGCTGGGTTCAATTGCAGGCAGGGCAAAACTTTGGGCAAGTTTCCTTTCTCCACATGCCTAATAATAATCCCTCAAAAAAAACAATAAATTAGTCAATTCAATCCACTACTGTTGAGGGACACTGTTGTGCGCAATTGGCTGCCGCGTTTCACCCACAAAATATACAGTCAATTCATTTTACAGTATATTCTCTGAAGTGCTTTGAGACGTTGATAAGATGTGATGAGGCGCTATATCACATGCAAGGATTATTATTATTATTGTGATGATGATTATTATTATTGTTACCTCAGGTAAGAGAATTGGCTTCTTCCAAGATGCTTTCCATGGCAAAATAGCCCATGGCACTATTTAGACTCATTCATTAAAGGGCACAATTCTAACAATAATAATACTTGCATTTGATATAGCATCTATTGACATCATAGAGACATCTCAAAGCATTACACAGATTATATTGTACAGTGGGATTGACTGTGTATTTTGTGGGCAAAATAGGGCAGCCAATTGTGCACAGCAGTGTCCCCCAAACAGTCATGGATTGAATGACCATTTAATATTTTTGTCAAAGGGATGGGAGTTGGTGCGGGTTCCATGTTGCTTTCTATCATTCATGGCCTTGCCCCCGCCTACCTCTCTGACCTGCTGTCTCCCTATCAGCCCACCCGTCCCCTCCGCTCAGCAGGCTCTGGCCTGCTCCGCGTCCACTGCTCTAACCGTCCCACCATCAGTGACCGGGCCTTCAGCCTCTCTGCTCCCACACTGTGGAACTCCATCCCACAATCCCTTCACCTCACTTCCTCTCTTTCCTCCTTCAAGGCCGGTTTCAAGACCTTCGTCTTTGACCATGCCTTCTGCTCCCCTCCTAACTCTTCCACCTCTCCTACTCTCCTTCCCCCTACCCCGACCCTTCCCCCTGTGCTCAGGTCCCAACCTGAAAGTTCAGCGCTTTGGGACACCCTCCCGACGGGAAACGCGCTCTATCAATGTAATTTTGTTGTTGTTGTTGTATCATTCTTGGGTGGATGATCTGACAGTCAATATGGTAATCCTTTGAAGACTTGATGAGAAAAGTTTGTCAAGCTGATTAAAAAGGATTGGTTTCCATTGTCCAGAGTTACATCCACTCATTGACTCATCTTGGTCATGCCGTTTGACTTACATTAAAGGGGCGTGTTTGCAGCGAGCATTCTGTATTTATTTTGCCTCCTGTTTCTTTACCAGCATTTGCCCTGTGTCCCCACTTGTCAAATGTGGGGCAAAGTAAGATGCGTAGAGTCAGCCACTGAGAAATATAGCAGGGTGCATACCGTTGATCTATAATGTTCATCTTTCTCTGTGATTTGGTTATCCTGAATACAACAATACCATGCAAGCACTGGGGGAAATTTGGAGAGCATCTTGGATGTAGTCGTAAGGTGGCTACACAAATTCACGTTGTTGTAGAGACAGACTGTTAAACTTCGGTGGTGTATACAGGGGAAGTCCTCAGTAATTCCAGATAACACTAATAAGTTCAATAAGTGTGTAAAGTCTGAGTTTGCGATTCAGCCATCAGCATTATCTCTTGCAACATTATCTGATTCACGGTTTCCCCTCCTCCTTTGATCATGGCCCCTTGGGCTACCAGTTTGTAAGGCACCATGCTAAACATATGCAGGCCTTCCCTCCTGAGCCTGTGGCTGAGTCTTTAACTATCTTTGTTCTCTCAAACAATGGTCACCACGCTGGCTATTTGGGAAGTCCAAAATATTACAAGTGGTGAGAGTCTAAAACATATAATAATAATCTTTGCGTTTAATATAGCATTTTATCACATCGTTGAGACATCTCAAAGTGCGCTTCACTGAATAAAACTGTAAAGTGAATTGACTGTGTATTTTGTGGACAAAATGTGGCAACCAATTGCACACAGCAGTGTCCCAGAAACAGTCTTGGTTTGAATGATTTATCTCTAACGATTATTCAAAAAAAATATTTTTGAGGAATTATTACCCTGGGAAAAACCATCCACGGATTGACTAACTATCATGTTCCTACTTACTGCTAGATAAACAGAGGTATGTGGAATAAGGAAACTGGCTGAATTCAAACCCAGGTCTTTGGCTTCCGAGACGAGTGATCTAATCACTCCATCAAGTCATCATTCAGCCTTTTTCTTCCCACTGAAAAATTCATGACAAGTGTAAACCACTTGAACAGTGGAGGGATGAGGAAACGTAAATGGATATTTCCTTCTTGGAATTTGCTAAGTGGATGAGGTCACTTAGAAGTCTGCTCATGCCTTTAATTAAAACTCTCCGAAACTCTGGCACTGGATCGTAATGACAATAATGAATACAACAACAACAACAACATTACATTTCTAGAGCGCCTTTCACATCGAGAGGACGTCCCAATACGCTGGTATTAGGCGCCCACATCCCAATACCATTACGATGGTATTGTGCTTTTCATGTCATGAAGACTGTAAAACTGAATGACTGTGTGTTATGTTGGCGAATGCAGCAGCCAAAGACACTCTGTGAGTTCTCCTCAGTGACCTCAGTAACGTCCTGTACAAAGTCATAAAGTGAATGGCAAGTTATGCTTTATACAACATCAACAATAAAATGACATTTATAGAGTTTCTTTCATGTCAGGAGATATTTAACCAATAATAACAATAAAATTACATTTGCATAGTGCCTTTCACATTGGGAGGACGACCAAAAGCAAGATTCAGTTTGTCGTTCAGAGGGTTATTAAAGAACTATTCAATACGAGAAGGGTGAACAATTCCCCTGGTGAACAATTCTCCAGGCAAAGTTATCATTTGTGTCATGGCTTTTTATGGGATGTTGCTATGCATAAATTGGCTGCCGCGTTCGTCTACAAAAATGCAGTCACTATACTGTACTCTAAACCCCGTGTGGGACTTTGAGACATAGTCTTGTTATGAAAGGTGCTATATCAAATGTAAGGATTGTTATTATTTATATCATGACAATGCGACTCTTAGTTACATGTATTCATCATGCTGGAATCATAAAACATATCTGATAACCAAGTCCTCTTTGGCCTTTGCTCACTTATTTTGCCATCGAGTGAATTCTGGATCGATCCAGAAAATGGGTTCATGTTTCAGTACGTATCCAAGTGAGTTACATAATGTCATTGACGACTTCTAGCTTGTGCTACACAAAGAGTAACTACACGATAAATGCAGTGAAAACAGAAAGAACTGTGGGCAACATCAGATCCTATACTTTTCCTACAGCACAGGTATAAACTAAGGATGCAAGAAACTTTGTGAATTAACACACAAATACTAAATTAAGCAGCAAGTTAATTACCTTTCACTGTTGGCAATGAGTTCAATTTTACGTATGAACTGAGGAACCGGTCTGGCTCATTCTAGCCCAAACTTGTCCTAACAAGCTTTAAAAACATACTTTTACTGAATATGTTGATGCAAACTAGCTTCAAGAGGACAAACTGGTTTTCTGTCTTTTCATTATGGAAACCAATGTTTGTGGCTTACCGTAAACGTCTTGTTCTCGTCAGTTTTGTCTTTTAATGACAACCTGAGAAAGAAATGCAAATGTTTGTTTAAAAGTGGGGAGCACATATGGAATTCTGTCTGTAAAAGTCAAGTCAAATTATATTATAGTGGTAAGAGCAAAGAAGTGCCAATGGAGAATGCACATAAATTGTTATTTGCACCTTGAAATGCTTTTACTGCAAATGTAAACCCTCACCACGTAATCTGGTTACTTATAGTGAAGGTCAATAAAGTCACCACCTCAAAGAATCTAATTGATCACCTTATAATAATCCTTGCATTCATTTGTTATTGAGCTTTTCAATGTCTTTGAGACGTCTCAAAGTGCATCATCGAATATAATGTAAAGTGAACTCACTGTATGTTTGTGGGTGAAACGTGGCAGCTAATTGCGCACAGCAGTGTTCCACAAACAGTTATGGATTGAAGTGACCAATTCATTATTGTTTGTTTTCTTGAGGGATTATTATCAGGTTTGTGGAGTAAGAAAACTTGCCCAAGGTTTTGCCCTGCTGGGAATCAAATCCAGGCCTCTCGCTTGCAACTGACACCTTATTTAGGTGTTAATTTTTCAATGCAATTCAAATATGCAATATATTACATCCAGAGAGATTTAATAAGAATTGAATTCTTCACCAAATTCAGCTTTAGAAATTCAACAATCGAACTTCTTATTGAGATATTGTGATTTCGGCCATATTGCCTCCACTGAGCTTCCGTGCAGATTATGAAAGAATCAGGGGTCACAGTCTTAAAATTAAGGGTCAGCCTTCTAGAACGGAGTTGAGGAAACATTTCTTCACTCAGAGGGTAGTGAATTTATGGAATTCACTACCCCAGAAGGCTGTAGACGCTCAGTCCCTGAACATTTTCAAGGCTGAGACTGATAGATTTTTTTAAAAAAGAGGGATTGGGGGATATGGGGATGGGACAGGTAATTAGACTTAGGTCTGAAGATCAGCCATGATCTTATTGAATGGCGGGGCAGGCTCGAATGGCCTACTCCTGCTCCTAATTCTTATGGTCTTAAATCTTCAGCCACAAAATAAAGGTGCAATTGGAGATACTTTAGATAAGACGTTAAACTGAGCTCCCAACTGCCTGTTCAGGTGGACCTGAAAGGCCTCATGGGACATTTCAAAAGGAGATGGTTGTATTAAATTCAACATGGCTGTTGATGGGACATTGTTGTGGGAAATTGCCCTGTTCCTCGACAGATACTTTACAGTAAACCCTGTGAAGCACTTTTAGACTGTGGACAACAACAACTTACCTTTACATACCCTTGATACATGGTAGGTTCCCTGAGCACTTCCATTTGATTTCTCAATTTCAGTACCTTGGGACGTGCTCCCAATGTGAAAGGCGCGATACAAATACAAATGTCATTTTGTTGTTGTTGTTACAGGATTATTTATTATTATTATAATTGATCATAAGGGTTCGCATATAAAGGTGTTTTGATATTATCACCAGTGCCAATCTGCTGTCAGAAACCCCAGCCTATTTCACATCTGCTTCTTCTTTCGCAAGAATCAAGTTAGGATTCCTAAAGCATTTCACAGGCGTTCCTGTGTCAAGCTTTCCATCCATTTATCAAACCTTAACATTTTCTTTTGCGGGTGTGTTGAGAGCACAGCTCTCCTTTTTTGAGATTAAATCCTGATTTTAAATGCAAGTATTTAAACCAATTGAACTCTCTCTCTCTCCAGTGCACCTGTCTTCAGACAAATCCTGTGCATCTAAAGAATGTTAATGATCTCACAAGTCACCACAAAAGCGTTGAACTGTTTTTATCTGCTTTATCACGGGAAGGATTTTTTTTTAACCTTGTTGATCCCCCCCCTCCTTCCCATCCTATCGCATGAACTCTTGTGTTGGCAACTTAAAATTGCTTTTAATTGATAAATCAGTACTGGCCGAGATGAAACCTCCATCTACATCTCCAGATACCACAATAAAGTCATCAAAGCCCACATTCCCTCTCACACGGTTTGCTCAGATTGGGAAAATCCTGCTTTACTTCAATTGCATCCTACTCACCTTTAACCCTTTCTCCGCTGGCACAAATCCTTCCCAATTATCCCCTGAAAATTCTCCTTTGTGTAGCAACCGTGTTTTTTTGGGGGGGAGTATTTTCCACAAAACTGTCAGTAGTGAGAGAGTGGGGGTGGGGGGGGAAGGGGAAGAACTTTTCATTGAAGAATGTCCCATATTTATGTCTGTTTTCATTACTTGATGAAAAAAAGTTAAGGTGCCCACACTGAGATAGGAATCTCTTGCAAAGGATGGGTTTGCATGGGTTGCGTGTGTGTTTCGCAAATGCACCTGCCTGTGACTGGAAACGATTTGAGGACATTTGCTCAAAGCATTAACAAGGTGAAAACGTTTTTTTTTCTCTCTCTGGCTGTGGTGTCAGCAGACAAGCCCTTGGGACAAATGACTTGCTTTCTCCTCCCCTTTAATTGATTTATAAATAGAGGTTGTGCATGGAAATGAGTTGCACATAGAGTTGGTGGTGGGGGGGGAGAAATACAGAGAAAACTGTTGGCTTGTGATTAGAGGCAGTGAAGGTTGTACAGGGTTATACAGAAGGGAATAGAGCAAGTGTTGGGGAGAGAGAAACCGAGAGAAATGGGGACATATCAGAAGGTGTTTGGGGTTTGGTGCAATGCTGGGGTCTGTGGGCTGGTCTGGCTCCTGTGTTGCCCACTGACAGAGGGCTCTGGAGCAGAGGGGAATCCTGACAGCCACCAAAGCCAAGAGGGTGAACACAACCAGACAGGGACAGGTGGCTTCCAAATCGTCTCACTCCACTGGCATCACGTCCAAACTCCCTATGTCATCGTCCTGTGGATCTTAACAGCCAGTTTAGCAAAAACAGGTGAGTGGCCAGAAACCCAAGTCCCAAACACTGATAAACTGCACTGTGTGTGTCCAGGGGGAAGTGACATTATCCATGTCTATATACTGTACATAATAATAATAATAATCCTCGTGTTTCATATCATGCTTTTCACGTCTGCAAGGCGTCTCAAAGTGCTTCACCGGATATACTGTAAAGTGAATTAACTGTACATCTTTAACTGTGTAAGCTTATCACCTGTAAAGTTTATTTTGGGGATCTGTGAAACTTGTTTTATGCTTCTCTTAATTGGATTGTTAAGGCAGCATCGTAAGGATTGGCTAAATGTCTGCAGCTATTATATTTTTAAAATTAAAAAAGGTGATTAGTAATTGTGGAAATGCATATCTCTGCCCTGGTAGCCAGCACCGCAGTAATATTTGGGTGAAACAGGATACTGTGACTATGCCTTCCTATCCTTTAATGACAAAGGTACTGTTTTGGGAAAGTAGCGAACAGGAACTAAATAGAAGGAAAATCCATCCCTGACAGATTGCTCAAGATTAACACATCCTACTCTATACAAATCCGAGATCATTGTGTGATTTCCACAGTTAAATAGCCTCTCCTCTTTTGAGGAATGTGCATTGAAATAGAATATCAATGCTAAGTGACTGATTGGAACTTGTGCAAATTCCAATTCCACAAATACATTGGAGCGATCCCAGCTCGCCATACACTTTCCTTCCTTTCACTTTTAATTTCCTTTTTCTTTTGAATCTCCTTCTGTGATCTCACAGAAGGAGATCACTCCTTCTGTGATCTATTAAAACTCTGCCCCACCTGCATTAATCACAGTGGACATAGTTTTCACCAGGCAAAAGTGGTTGTCAATTGCATTCCCACTGCTGGAACTCATTTACAAACGAGATCGATTCGGCTCTGTTTTGTATTCCCTCCCCTCAAAATGTTTAAGTTATTCTTTCTCAAATCTCAAGCAATCTAAAATGTAAGATTTCTATTGCATGGCACCATGACCACATTTTATTCCATTTACAATCTTCTTCTCTGTCCTCTGTCCTTAGAAGAAAAAACACAACAAGAGACCTGGGTCCAGTTGTCCTCGAATCTCAAAACTATTATTTATCTATATGTATGTGTGTGTATGTATGTCTATAATTTATGTATTACTGTATATATCTACTAGGAATCTTGTGGCCCAGTGGTTAGAGCTCCCGCCTTACAAATGGAAAAACCTGTATTTGATTCCCAGCAGGGCAAAACCTTGGGCAAGTTTCCTAACTCCACATGCCTGATAATAATCCCTCCAAAAAAAACTTGGTCATTTCAATCCATGGCTGTTTGTGGGACACTACTCTGTGCAATTGGCAGCCACTTTGCACCCACAAACATATGCTCAATTCACTTTACAGTATATTCTGCGAAGCACTTTGAGACATCTAGAAGATATGAATAGCGTTATATCAAATGCAAGGATTATTACGACATTATTATTATAGTAGTGGCTAGCTTCTGGGGAAATGAGAGATGTTTTTGTGTTCCATTCTGCAAAATCGCTTGAAATCTTGACAGCCAAGGTCTGGTACAAAGATCATTTTGCTGTCTGTGAATAGTCATGGTGACTTGTGGTTATTTGACAGTAAATTATTATTCACTAAGTTGCTGCTTATCAAAATGTTAAATTGTTTGGTATGTACATACTTGGTGGGGGGCTGGGGGGGAAAACTAATTTATGTTCACTGCTTGCTTTACTAGCGAGCACTTTGCGACCCCCCCAGTCCCCTGATGTTCTATCAGTTTGCCTGTCAAACATCAGGAGCTGGATGAGTGTGAATTTCCTTTAGCTAAACATTGTCAAGATGGAAGCCATACTGTTTGGCTCTCGTCAGTCTTGTCTTCAATCCCATGGCTCTCACCTCTCCCACCTACCTGACCTGCCCCTAAAACTCTCTGAACACGTACTCAACCTAGGCGTCTTGTTCGACCCCCAATTATCCTTCCTCCTCCACATCCGGTCCCTCACCAGCACTGCTTTCTTCCATCTCTGACGCATCACCCGTCTCTGCCAATATCTCACACCAAAAGCTGCCGAAACCCTGGCCCATGCCTTTGTCACCTCTCGGCTGGACTTTTCAAATGCCCTCCTTGCCGGTCTCCCCTCCACTGCCATTCACAAAATCCAGGTTATGCAGAATTCTACCACCGGCTTTCTTACCTGTACCAAACTCTGCTCCCCAATTACCCTTGTACTTGTCAGACTGCACTGGCTCCCTGTCTCAGAGGGGATTGATTTCAAGATTATCGCTCTTGTTTTCAAGTCCTTCCACTCCTCTGTACCCCCCAACCTCTCTGATCTCCTCTCTCCTCACAATAGCACCCATTGCCTTCCCTCTACCGGGTCTGGCCCACTCCTTGTCCCCCGAATCCTTTACTCCACCATTGGCAGCCTTGCCTTCAGCCACTACACCCAAGGTTCTGGAACTCCCTTCCTCATTCCCTTCACCTCTCTTCCTATTTTCAGGTCTCAGCTAAAGACCTTTCTATTCGACTGCACTTTCTGTCACCTTTTTCCTCCTCCCCCTGGCTCTGCCCCAGGATCCATTATTGGGAAGCGCTCCGATACCCCGTCCGGCATGGAGGGCGCTATATAAATCCAAGTTGTTGTAACAAATTCAATGATGGTTTCTTTGGGCGACTGTGTTTCAGAGCAGTTCTTTCCTTACTCCCCACCCGCAACATTTCGATAGCGGAAACTGACTCAGTTTCTTCAAAAATGTGGCACACCATTCCTGAACAAGCCTGTCTGGTCACTTAATATACGACAACAAATTGCATTTATATAATGCCTCGTACATCAGGATCTCCAGTATAGATCAGTCAACATCAAGTTATCACAGACTGAGAAAAATCCTCCAAATGGTCATTGAGAAGTACTGCGCTAACAGTGCATTTCTGATCACAGGAGGATTTTTTTAAATATAAAAGATGCAAAATCTTTTATGGTGCTTGGATCTTCACTGGTCCATAGTTCCTGCTTATTATCATGGGGCCCACACTGAGCTGTAACTGAGGGAACAAATATTGGGAAGAATTAAAGTGAGGTCGCCTGACAATTTGGTGCTTCTTTAAACATTGGCTACATTATTTTTCTTCAATCTCAACTCTCCGTGGGTTACAACACAAAACCAATTTGTATTAAAAAAATTCCCTTCTGAGTATTAAAAAATATGCAGTTCCAACTGTAGCCTTTTTAGATTTACTAATGTCAACTGAGCTAATCTTGTCAAAAGTAATCTTTATACAGTATTTGATATAGTGGTTTGAATTGAATATAGTGCTTTTGGTGCTCTGGGAGGCATGAGGAGTGCTCTATAAATGCATGTTGTTATCACATTTTGGACATCTCAAAGTGCTTCACAATTTGTAGTTCTCTTCACAGGATACATTTTAAAGCAAATATGATTGTCTATTTTGTGGATAAATGTGGCAGCCCACGTATGCCGATTAATGTTCCACAAACAACCATGAAGTGGGTGATCCATTTGATAAAGGGATTGTAGCCAAGAAAAAGGCATCTAACTACTGTATATACTAATAAGTCTTGGAAGTGGTGCTCAATATACATCTGTAAGCTTTTAAACAAAAATTCATACAGTAGCCTCTAAACTCAATACTGATGTATGATAGTGATATTGAATGTTTCTCAACTTAAAAAAAAAAGCATTTCTCGGTGCGGTCCAATGCTAGTTCAGAGTGTGGCAGGCGTAATTGCAAAACCAATGGTGCAAGAGTACAGTAGATCATGTAGTGATTTAGAGAAGGAGTGGAGGTGATGAATGATATGTATGCTTTGGCTGAAAAAGACCTACATGTGTGGCCTAGACATCTCTACCTTTTAATTTGACAAGCAATCACAGCTTGTTTCTTATTGTTCTGGTTTGGTGATTTGGAAGATGACATGACTATTTCCATTTTAACTCATGAGGGTTTTGGTGAGATAAGGGATGGGCAGGATCATTGAAGTTGAACGTTACTTCTGACCTTGGTTTCATCACTCTTGGATAATACAACACATTGCATTGCCAAACAGAAAGGCATTGCACTGTGTAAAGGGCTCAGTAAAAATGCAAGTACAGTACTTGTATTAAATGCAACTTCAATTGTTGCTTCAATGAAGTCTTCAGAAACTAATAGTTGATTGTTCTGGTATATGTTGATCTTTGTAGCTGCTCTTTGTTTCAATGTCCCAATTGGTGTTGCAACATTTACACCACACAAGCAAAATCCCATTGCACTTCATTAATTTTTAACTGAATAGAGAAAAATCTCCTTTTTGCAATACTGTATATATGAGTAATAATCTGAGGTAACTGCCACCCATTGCTTTTATTCATATCAAACTACCCTTTAGCTCCAAACCATTGTTTAAAAGAGCAACTTGTCATTTAAAGGATAGTCAGTGACAGAGAAAAACCTCACCTGTATTATTTTAAGACTAGGTATTCTACATCATAGATTGGATCCATGACTTTGGAATATAACAATTGTCTAGGTCCCTGGGTTAAAAATAAAATCAGCCACTCTGGCTTGGGATCACAATCCAGTGTTCCAAGAGCATCTGGATGCAGGATAGTGACACAGTTTTGAGTGAAATCTTCCAATATTCAATGTTATGAGTATTTGCAATGGGATTTGGTTTGTCAGGTCAAATTGGGTACTCCTTGGTTAGTCAACCTCACTAGACAGAGAGGAACATTGATCCTCAACCAGCTTTCCTCCCCCATATCCAAACAATGATCTGCTCTGCCTTCCCTCACCTACGCAATATTGCCTGACTCCGCCATTACCTCATCCCCAAGACCGCTGAAACCCTCATTCATGCCTTTATCGCATGCTGGCTTGTTTACACCAAAGCCCTGCATGTCGGCCTTCCCAATTCCTCCCTCCACAGGTTGCAGATAATCCAGAACTCTGCAGCCCATGTCCTCTACTACTACAAGATTCGTGACCCCATCTCCCCCATCCTCGCCCAACTCCATTGACTCCCCATCACCCAGAGGATCCAATTCAAGATCCCGATCCACACATTCAAAGCCCTCCGTGGCCTCACCCCACCCTAATTCTGTGACCACCTAACCCCCTACCAATCTGCCCGCCCCCTTCACTCAGCAGGCTCTTGCCTGCTCTATGTCCCCGACCCTCCCACCCCACCATTGGCGGGCAAGCCTTCAGCCACTCTGCCCCCAAGCTCTGGAACTCCATCCCACAGCCCCTCCACCTCGCCTCCTCCCTGGCTTCCTTCAAGTCCCACCTCAAGACCCTCCTCTTCGACGGTCCCATCAGTCACCCAAATCCCCCCTTTTCCTCCACCCTCTCTGTGCCCAGCTCAGATCTGAAACAATGATTATCCAGCACATTGGGACGTGAAAGATACTGTTTCAGCGCCTTGGGACGTCCTCCCGACGTGAAAGGCGCTCTATAAATGTAATTTGTTGTTGTTGTTGTTGTTGTAATGTTACCTTCCTGCACATACACCTTTTACTCTGTAACCAGCTGAATTGATGAAACCTAATAATAATACAATAATCCTTGCATTTGATATGTATTCTAAACATCTCAAAGAGCTTTGCAGAATATACTATAAAATTATTTGACTATGTTTTGTGGGCAAAACAAATTACACAATACAAGTGTAATTTTATCGTCGTTATTGTTGGTTAGTCATGAAGTTATACGAGTTTTTTTCATGTTTGATATTGTTCTGTTGAACCTTTGAATCCATGGCACTACAACAACCTGTTAATTCTGCCAAAACTAGCTCTTCAGAGTTTAGTAAAAAAAATAATACCGGTAAGCTCTTATAAAACGAATTTCTTCAAACCTATTTTGTAATTGTCTTCGCTACTAAAAGCAGAATATAAAGTAATCTGTCAGTTTAGTTTGAGACATATGATGACCTTTATTGAAATGATTTACTTTCAAAATAAACCACAAAAGGTCAAATTATATTGAAAATTGCTGATACTTGCATGTGCCCACACCTGTTCTCGTTAACCTGGAATCTTGCAATTACTGTTTAGAGAGCTATCTAAACCCTGCATGCTTGGTCTCACCTGGGTTCAAATCTACACTTCTCCCAAATCCCAGGTTTCATTGTTTCTAAGAGTTAAATTGGATAATATTCATAATATGTGTACAGCTGTGTTTGAAGAAGTTACTCTATGTGAAAGGCATTATCTAATTGCAAATTGTTGGTGCGATTGTTATAACACCAACTTCTGATTTAATTTGTGTTGTACCTCCATACAAGAGACTAATCTCTTGGGTTTTCCACAGAACAGATGGGGAGGGCTAAATCTAAAGAACTATGATTCAACTTTCAGCTTTTCCAAACGTATTGTGTTTTAAATAAATTCAAATGTTTGGAATAATACAGTTCTTCGATGTCATACTGGGAAATGCATGCTTTGTGGAAGGTAACATTCTTCCAGCCATTGTCAAGGAGGAAATGCTCCCCAGAATTGGGACACGCCAAATGCAGAGTAAAGCTTACCGGGTTCTCAATTTGCCTTGGCATATTGCATACTTCTGAAGTGTTCTAAATCTTCTTTGGTTTAAATAATGGAGTCATCACATTTTTATTTATTCTTACAATATCTACTTTTAACTGACTCTTCCCCCACCCCGTCCCTCACTCCGCTTGCATCAGACGAGCAGGACTGGACTGTGCACTTTGTTAGGTATGGTTCATTATTGCCCAACCGGTCTGACATCTTCTAAGGTGGGACAGGTCATTGGAATCGGTTTTTTTTCTCCTTGAGTTGGTGGAGATAGTACTGTGAGAACTGGTAAAACCTGTCTGCACAAAGTAACTGAGTTCAGAAGACACCCAAAGAGGCTTGAATTCGTATAGGAATGGGCAGGAGGAGCGGTGGGTGTGTGGAAACCATGTTAAACATCGGCAACCATGTTAGCTGTTTCTTAGCTTCCCCTGGACATTGTTAGCTGTTTCTTAGTCTCCCTTAGAAATTCCAGAGGTCAATAGGGGTATCAGCAAACGTCAGTTGTATGACATAGTCCAGACCAAGAAGGGAGAAAGGCTTGTGCTTGAGTAAATTAGACATTCCCTGCTTGTTATTCTTTAGGTGATCAATTGCTTCAGTATATGCCTGATCATTAAAGACGATTTACTTCTTACTTTGAAAATTGTAATCTATCAATTAGCAACTTGTGGTTGTCTAGTTTTGTTTTAATAGATGCTGCCCGTTTTGCACCCCATGACTAGTGTAAATAGAGTTCAACTCTCTTCCCACATTCACTTTTATTGATTAGGTGGATTGCTGTAATTGGTTAAAGGAACTTATACTACTGTCACGTGGTGTGCAAACGAATAAGATATAAACTGTTGTATTTCTGTTAGTTCTTTAGAAGTACCAAATCGGGTGTCTGACCTGTGAGGGTATTTCTCCTTTCGGCCGTTAGTATATTAAATGACTGTTTGTGCTTTACATGAATAACCTGATCTCTTTGTGAGTTATTCCACGACAGGTGTTAGGGGATATTTCAATGGGAGTTTTAGGCTGGGTTGGGGGGAGGTTTTTAGCGCCTTGGGATGTCCTCCCGACGTGAAAGGCGCTATATAAATGTATGTTGTTGTTGTTGTTGTTGAGGTTTGACCGTCTGGCATTACCTGAATTAAGAAGACAAGTAATCACTCAATTGCAGAACATAAACATCAGTTTGGTTGAAGCTGCTGTAATTAAAAGGATAAGGACTTTTAAATGGTTGTTTATGTTGAATGTAATACAAACGCTGTTAGACATGGTAGATTTAGAGTTTTGTGCTGTGTTTTTTTCTTCACCTTTGTGAGGAGTTTCTTTGTGGTGCCCAAAGGTTGTTGATTGCAATCCTAAGTGTTGCATTTGAATGACCAGAGCAATTAGGTTCCTCATTTTGACTTATTTTATCCATACACAGATGATGTCTATGGTTTGTGTCAATCCATTTAAAAAAAAATAGGGGACACAACCTTAGCTGTCATTTTTCTGTAACATGTTGGCCTCAGGCTAGGGAGGGGTAAAATCAAGGTCATCTTCAACCTGTGTATCTTGCTGGAATGTGTAATTGTTTCTGTTGGAAGGGGACTGGATTGGGTCTGTGCTTGGGATCAATATTGATGTGTTTGCACAGAAGTAAGCAGCTGTTGCTCAAGTGACTGGTGGGACCATTGCTCAGTGGGAAGGGACTTGTGTCTGAGTTGTGGGTTGATGGTGGCAATGCTTTCTTCCAATATAAACACTTACACATTCCTGCACAAGACACAGGATAGAGATGGTCATAAATTTCATGCTGTGTTGTGTAAACCAATCTTTGGAGGGTGGTGCGGGCTGGATGGCAAGGAAGTAAGGAGTTGAACTAACTCCCAAGGTAACACGTTTGGTACGGGATTATCAAAATTGAGACTACCCTCTGAGATGATCTCAATAGTTCACCTCAGTAGATTTTTTAAAATAAAAAGTAAGACTGATGCTCCTTGCATTGAAATCATTTGAATTGTTGTGGGCATGCATCAATCGCAACACTATAGGACCTGGGAAACTCTGATGTGCCCTCTATTGGCCTCTATTGTGCATTACATTAGCACATATTGCACAGTACCTGCTGGACTCTGCAATTCGTAATAATTCTTGCATTTAGTATATCATCAAAATGCTTCACATCACTTTGTTATTCAATGTAGGGTCTGTATTGAAGGTGAATGTGACAGTCCATTTGCACTCAGCAATGTCCCACAATCTACCTGTCTAGGTGGATATTAAAGATTCCATAGCACTTTTCAAAGAGACGTTTCTCTTGGTGTCCTGGCAAACAATCCCCCAAATAAACTCAGAGAGCTCAAAAGAAGGGAGGTTGCATAGTTGAGCCTAGTCATTATCAATGTGTGTATGAGGGTCTTGGCAGCCTGCAGTGTGAAACAGTGGCAGAGCAGAGTGTAATGAATGACCAATCTTATCTGGGATTGTTGTCCTGGACAAACTGAAAAACTCACTTCAGTTTCAAATAGTGTTGCGGTATCTTTGAAGTACACCTGGTCAGGCAGATGCCACCTTAGTTAAGCATCGTTTGAGGGCAGTATCTCTGAGAATGCAGGATCACCCGGCCTGGATTGAACTGTCAGACCGGATTAGGTATTGAAATAGCCGCCAAAAGGCTCTAACGTGGAACATCTATCCCAGGCAAAAGTGCTACAAAAAATGCTTTTCGTCGTCTTTATTCCTTGCCACTCCTAGGGAGGGAGGGGAGGTGGGTTGGAGGGGGTTGGAAGGAGAGGGGAGGAGTGGGGCAAAGAAGAACCAAACATAAGAAGATGATGAGCAGTGCAGCTATTCTGCACTTGATAATCAATCGAGTGGAATGTGATCTGGTTATTTAAAAAAAAGTAAACAATGTGGATAGCATCTTGGTGTGTTATGAATATGAAGGTAGTGAGCAGCATTGAAATGATTGAAATCATGAACGTAAATCCCGGATGTTCTTCCTCCCCCACCTGCAGCCCCTAACCAGGACTGGTTACTCCACCTCAGTCACGTTGCTTGTCTCCGACCATACTTCACCCCCAAGGCAGCCAAAACCCTCATAATAATAATAATCCTTGCATTTGATATAGCGCTTTTCACATCTTCTAGGTGTCTAAGAGTTTCACAGAATATACTGTAAAAGTGAATTGACTGTATATATGTGGGCGAAATGTGGCAGCCAATTGCATACAGCAGCGTCCCATGAACAGTCATGGATTGAAATAACCAATTTATTACTTTATTTTAGAGATTATTATTAGGCGTGTGGAGTAAAGAAACTTCCCCAAGATTGCACCCTGCCTGGAATTGAACCCAGGTCTCGTGCTTGTAAGTCAAGTGCTCTAACCACTGAGCTGCAGGACTCATACACACCTTTGTCACCTCCTGCCTTGACTACTCTAATGCCCTCTTCACCGGTCTCCCCAGCTCCACTACCCACAATTGAATGACGTTCCTATAATTTCTGACTATACTAAGTATTTGAGATACAATAAATTCTACAGTGCTGCTGTTCATTCTGAAATACTGGCACAAGTTTTTATTTGTCAGGTCCCTGGATTCACAAGAGGTAGGAAACCAATGTATTGGAATGTTCTCCTATGAAAGCACTGTACAATTATAGTTTCACAATTATGTGAATGTATGTATGCATTAGGCAGAAAGTGGAATATACCTGGAACATTGACCAAGGGGAAAAAAAAACTTTACTACCAGGTAGGATTATTGTAATGTATGTAATGTATGTAAATCTTTGTTTGCAAGAAAACAAATGCCTCCTGAAACATCAACGGATTAACACGAACAATTCACTGAATTTCTTAAAAGGAGAATGAAGCAATATTTGATTTTGCTATGACTAAAGAACATAAAAACATACTACAATAACATGGGAATTGCTAAAAGAAAGAAGACCAAGGTCCATCCTATTTGCATTCCACCATCTTGGCAGTCATATTCACTTGTCATCTTCCAAACAATATCCTGAGAGATTATTAATTTACAGAAATCGAACTCATTTGTTCTTGAAAGAATCAACACTTTCAGCTTTCACTGTCTCCCTTGGGAACCTGTTCCATACATTTACTACTCATTCATTTGTTTTGAATTTACAATTGCAGGTCATATCCTCTGGTTTTACTGTTCCGTACAAGATAACACATAATCCCGTCCCTTTAGAATCTTAAAGACCCTAATCAAATCACCCTTCAATGTTCTCTTTTCAAGCATGAACGTTCCCAGTTTTCCAAATTGCTCCTCAACGGGCATCCCCTCAATGATTCCAATTGCTCTCCTCTCGTATCCTCTCAATCGCTGCAATATCCTTTTTGGATTGTGACGAACAGAAGTGCAAATGGATACCAAGTGCAGTCGCACCAATGATCAATAAAGTGATTTGGATTACACCACTCTTTCCGATCAATATACAGATCCATTGTGAGCTTAGCCATGGAATTTAGGTGTGTGGTTGCACTTCATACAATTATTTGCAATTTGCACAGGTGGTTGGAGATCAGTAAATTAGAGAGAGGATGTAATTTGTGACTTTGACAAATACTGCCTCTTTGCTGCGAGTAGGGCGGAAACAGGACTGAAGAGGTTCATTGAAGGAGACGAGTGAGCAAAATTGATTGGCAACTATGAGCTTCAGAACTCAGAAACCTTTAGAACTTCGAAATGGGTCGATAGTTTATAAGGTCAGGGAGATTGAGGATGTTTTTGAGGAGGGGAGTAATAATGGTTTTGTGGGAGAGTGCGGCAGAACCTGTGGAGAGTGACTGGTTCGCTGTGTCTGCCAGAGGAGGGGGAGTTGAGTGATCAGCAGCTGGGTGGGGAGGTTGTTGAGATAACAGGTGGTGGGCTTCATGATGGCGGTGGGGTGGGAGGGAGGGAGTAGGAGAAATTGAGGCAAAGGAGTGAAGGGGTGAGGCCAGAAATGGGTGATGTAGAAGACATGGAGTAGAGTTGGGGGTGTCAGGCAACAAGGATGAGGCGGCAAATAGGCAGGACCTCTTCTTACTTAACATTAGATGTGAGTAATGAGGGTTTTGGCTGTGAGAGGGAGCGGTGGTAGGTACAACTATGCTTGAGCCAAGTCTGCCTGTGAACTGTGAGTCTGAGTCTGGGTTTGTGCCAGTTGTTTCACCCATGAAACACAAAAAAGTGCTGAGAAGCACTTTGACATTTCACTCTCAAAGACATGATCAGCTGCTGCATCAATTGTGAGGATTATTATCTGGTTAAAGCTGTTTTAGGGATGTAAGGGAGCAAAGGTGCCTGATATCCACCGGCACTGTTCCCACACCTCTAAAAACAGCTGTCATCACCCCCATCCTGAAAAAATCTTTGTTTTATGGACCTAGCCATAATCTCCAGCTCTCACCCAACTGCAACCTCCCATTCCTCTCTAAGGCCCTGGAATGAGTCGTTGCTTCTCTCCTTTCTCTGTCGCCATTCCCTCTTCAAACCCCAGCAATCCGGCTTCCATGCTGCCCATAGCACGGAGACAGCCCTGGTCAAAGTCTCTAACGAAATTCTAAACATCTGTGATCAGGGATCTCTCTGCTTCCTTGTCCTCCTCAATCTCTCTGCTGCCTTTGACACTGTCGATCACTCCATCCTCCATCCTCCATCCTCCAACATTGCCTCTCCTCCCAGTATAGTCTTCAAGGACCTGCCCTCGCCTGGTTCGACTTCTACCTTTCTCATCGTCTCCATTTTGTCGCCACCAACAGCTTCTCTTCCAGCTGCCACAATGTCACCTGCAGCATCCCCCAGGCTCTGTCCTTGGCCCCTTTTTAACATCTACATGCTGGTGACATCATCTGCAGACATGGCGTCAACTTCCACATGTAAGCGGATGACACCTAATTCTATCATTCTGCCTCTATCATCAACTCCAGGACCACCTATAGTGCTGACAGACTGCGTGTCAGACATCAAGTCCTGGATGAGAGCTAGCTTTCCACAGTTGAATGTCAACAAGACCGAGGCCCTACTGATTGGCTTGCGCCAGCGCCTTGACACATCAGGCACTGGCAGCATTAACCTCCATGGTTGCTCACTCAACCTCACCAAGCCAGTCAGGAACCTAGGTGTCTTGTTCGATCCTCAACTGTCTTTCTGCCCCCACATCCAAGCCATGACCCGCTCTGCCTTCCTTCACATCCACAGTATTGCCTGACTCTGCAAATACATCACCCCACCGAGGTCGCTGAAACCCTCATTTATGCCTTCATCACATCTCGGCTCAAGTATGCCAATGCTTGTCGGCCTTCCCAATTCGCTGTCCAGGAATAGAACCCAGAATCTCTCACTGTCGAGGTGAGTACTGTACTTTAATCATTTAAGCTACAGGAGTCCACTTGGGTTTTACAAGATAACCCAGAACACCTTTTTTTTTGGTAGCTAGGTGTCTTAACATGTAGAAAGCCATTGGCATGCTTTCTAAGCACTAGTGCCTTGGGATGTCCTCCTGACATGAAAGATGCTACACAAATATAATTTTGTTGTTATTATAGACACCCTGGCTGACCAATAAAACAATCTACATGAGAATGAAAGTTCCACATATGCATATCACCAACTCTTAGCCACTTATTTCCATGTCTGGAATGAACCATACCCTGCTTACCTAATTCTGGACAATATCAGGCACACATCCCTAAAAGCTTGGACACAAATCTCTACCAAATGAATATTAGCTTTACAGTTTGAGGTGCAAAGTTTGAACACTAGCTATTTACCTCTCTGGTTCCTTTAATCAATATTGGGACACTACCCTACTTGAGGGGCGCTATATAAATGCAATTTGTTGTTGTTGAAACATACTGATCAATGTAGACACCAAGCCCTGGAATATGTGAATATATGTACACGAGCCCAGACTCCAGGTAATGTGTTCCAGCAACTGCTGTCCCCAAACTTGGTTTGCTCATCAGCTATGCAATGAACATCTACGTTCAGTGTGGTGGAAGACCCTTTAAAGGAGAGCTTGTGACATGCCAGCCTCTTAGATATTTTAGAATTTCACAAACAACCCTGCATGCCAAGCTTTAATACCAACAATAATAATTGATGAATACATCAAATAAGGTGGTTGACAGTTGTTATCATTCCTTTACCCCCGTATTTCTCCTCTTGCCATCGCCTCTCCAACCTCCCCCCGCCACCCCTCTCGAGAGAGTTACGATAGACTCTTTGACTCTAACTCTCCTATCGACCCATCAACGTAGAAGCTGGAATACACATCCTGATTTTTAGCATGTGTTCCCATAGTGTCCCGCATCATTGAGAACTTCACCAAGGACTAGGTCGAAAGCCTTGTGGAAAATGAACACAACAGAAGTGAGTTTCGCCTGGGTCTTATGATTTGCTGCACTCGCTTCATAGAAAGCAATGACATGCTCCACACATTATTCACTCTTTGTTTCCTCCTGATCGAACTCCAATGCACCTAGACCAATGGTACGGAATAAAATCCCAGTGCTCTTGTTTGGCAGTCTTGCTTGGAGAAAATGCAGGATAGTTGGGGTGAGGAATAAAAGTAAGACTGTTGCGGCTTTTCTGAGGTTTGGGAAAAGCAGAAGGAAGTTTAATCTTCATTTAAGTCTCTCTTTAATTGATGTTGACCTTGTGTGCTGGAAAAAGGACAGTGTAATTCAGTTTTCATTTCAAACAGTGATTTATAATTCCAATATACTTATTTTACTTTTAAACTTGTGATGTTTACCTTCTGCAACACAGCTAAACATATTAGTGTTTCAGATTATCCTTCTATTCTTGTACAAACA
Organism: Hydrolagus colliei; assembly: GCA_035084275.1. Lineage (NCBI taxonomy): Eukaryota > Metazoa > Chordata > Chondrichthyes > Chimaeriformes > Chimaeridae > Hydrolagus > Hydrolagus colliei. The sequence goes on from CM068743.1 coordinate 12,842,748, forward strand.
TTTATTGTCCCATTGCATTTTAATCGTCTAGGCTTTCCCTTGTCTTACGATCTAAGCTAGTTCTAAAAAAAACCCTTCAATGGTGGGGCGCAGAGTGCAAGGGATGAGCAGGAGTCCGGTGTCTGTCAAGCGGAGGTGCCAGGAGGTGGCTTGGGAAGTGAGGAGGTCGGAAAGGTAGGGAGGTGCCAGAGAGTGAAGGGATTTGAATACAAGTGCGAGGATCTTGAAGTCGATCCATTTGGTGATGGCGAACCAGTGGAGCCTGGCCAGAACTGATGAGATCTAGATATGAGGTTTGGTCTGGGTATGTATGAGCGTTAGCAGAGTTCTGCATGAGTTGAGTCTTTTGAATAGTGCAGCTGGGGAGACTGATGAGGAGTGCGTTCGAGTAATCTAGGCGGGAGGTGACAAAGCATACACAAGGGTTTCGGCTCCATTTCGGGAAAGGTAAGGTCGGATGCGGGCAATGTGGTGGAGGTGGAAGAAGGTGGTCCTCGTCAGGGACTGGATATGGGGGAGGAAGAACAGCTGGCGGTCGAACCAGGTGTCTAGATTGTGCACTGGTTTGGTGAGCGCGAGGGAGAGCCCAGGGAGGTTCAAGAGTTCAGATCAACAGTGGCTGTTTCTATGCTGTACGTTCTTTGTAAACCTTTATAAAATAGTACCATAAGAAACTGTAAATGTACTGTATGGATTTATTTTGATACCTGATGGTATTGAGTTCATATTTTGAAATAGGATAAAGATTAAAATTAAGAGGAAATGATTTGAATTGATATGCGCACAATATTTTATTGAGATAGTTCAACTTTATAAGTGCAATCAGTTTATGGTAACATTTATGGTAGCCACATGAGTGCTGTAAATGTGATGTTTTCTGTTGATGAGAGCACTGTAATGTTATCTTTTAAGTGTTAATGTGTTAAGAGTTCTATTCCTACCAGCAGCTTGTTATTTAAAAATCCCAAATCACAGCCTTGTCAAACACTGGGAAATATCAATAATCTTCAGTGTATGTTAAACTCTTTGGGGTGAATTAAATAAGAATCCCTCCAAAAACAAATGCAATAATAAAATTGGTCATTTCAATCCACGACTGTTTGTGGGACACTGCTGTACGCAATTGGCTGCCGCATTTCACCCACAAATATAATACAGTATATTCTGTGAACCGCTTTGAGACATCGATAAGATGTGAAAAACGCAATAACAAATGCAATTATTACTAATATAATAATAGTATTATTATTGACTCGGCATCTATTTTAGCTTTCAAGAGGAAACGAGATAAATTTCTTGGTGTCATTTAGAAATTGTTTAGGAAAAGGGAAATATAATAAATACTTGCATTTGATAAAGCATCTTATCGCATTGTTGAGACATCTCCAAGCACTTCACTGGACCTGCTGTGAAGTATAGTGATCGTTTGTGGGTCAACACGACGGCCAATTTAAAAACTGCGATGTCCCATATCAAGTGAATGGCCAGGACTTCAGTCCTGCACTGGAGTGACAGCCTAGACTTTGACCTTAAAGTTCAAAAATAGGTCTGAATCTATAATCTTCTGACTCAGAGGTTAGTGTCTTCAATCGAGCTAGGCTGACGTCTAAGGACCGAATGTTAACTCTCTTAGGTACAATAGGCCAAATTGTCCTGTGCTGTAAATTACTAAAGTACATATGATTATAAATGAGTCACTGATTGATACAATGTTTATTTACATTATACTAAGTGCACTGTTTGTGATACTGTACATTGCTATATTAGTGACACAAGTAATTTTAGGTGGGCAAGGCATGACTGTTTGCCCAAATAATAAATCATGAACGAAACATGGCCGTTGTCTACCTGATCTTTACAAATAATCTCTTCTTGGCACCAAAAATTTCAATCGGATGTATTATTAATTGCACACATTAGTTATTTCCAGTTATGGCAACACTTCCAGATAGGGCGTTCTTTTTAGTTTTATGGTTTAGGCTTGTTTATTTTACAAGTTTCCTTGTATCCCACCCTTGTAATGAAATGTTAAACCAAGCCTCGGCTGCCTGCTCAGAAGGATGTTTAAGATCCCATGGCACTATTCAAAAAGAGAAGGAGGTTTCTTCTGGTCTCCTAGCCAACAAATTGGTCACTCAATTCCGCAACTCCCTTCAACTCTATTTCTAAACAGAAATAAACTCCTGAGCCATATAATATTATATTATTTATAATAATCAATTAGGCACTTCAATTCTTAACCTTTTGTGGGACATTGCTGTGTGCAATTTGGCTGTCATGTTTTGCACACAAATATATAGTCAATGTTCCTACTCTTCTTCATCCTGCCCCGATCCCTCCGCCCCCTGCTCTTGTCTCTACCTAACTGTACAGTGCCTTGGGACGTCCTCTCGACGTGAAAGGCGCTATATAAATGTGTTTTGATTGATATGCTGTGAAGCACTTTGAGGCAGCCAGTAGACGTGGAAAGCGCTATATCAAATGCAAGGATCATTATTATATTTGGCTCTCCCAGGTTAGGTAATAATAATAATAATCCTCGCATCTGATATAGTGCTTTTCACATCTTCTAAACATCTCAAAGCACTTCAAGGCATAGCACAATACAATTCTAAGCCAAATTTAAGATCAACCCTACTGCATCAGAGAGATTGTACAGTATTTACATTTCTTTCAAAGCAAGTCTGCTACAAGCGTTCTGAATTCGACTACAAAATTAACTGAAGACCTATGGCCTGTTGTGTGGTTTAGGCACATACCCGCAAGGAATGAAGTGTTTCAGGACGTGAAGGACACTATATTAATGCAAGTTGTTCTTGAACTTTGGAGACTGTCCAAACATTGTATTTCACATTAAACCCAGGACCATTAGCCCAGGCAAGTTTTGAATCAAGGCCCCAGAGGTGAAAGATGAAGTGTCCAATACACTGCCCCATCCATCTTTCAAAATCCACCAATCTGTACTTTTATTGTTTGTATTCTATCATTCTAATTATTTTTGATTATCTGTATTTGGTCAGTTTGGGCTTATCAATCAATATTCACGGACAATGGTGAAGTGAATACATTCTCGTCTATTCCAACCCATCATTCTGTGGATTTGTGTAAGAATATCGACAGATGACGTGGACTAGCCAAAGATAATTGCTTTTGTCCTCTGGGTTTTTATTCAAACTTAAGATTTTTTTGTTTTTTTGCAAAAGCTTGTACGATCCAGTGTTTTGCCTGGCAGTATGACTTTCATAGTGTGACCTTGAATATTCACACCAGTAACTCAACAAGTTAGGAATGAATGGTCTCTAGTTACATACTTGTAGTGCTTTGCAGTAGTATCACTTACTGCTGATACTTTTCACTGGGCCGATGCATAATTTTTGTGATTTGCACTTGTGCTAAATAGGAACTCAGCTGAGAAATGATTTTCACATGGGACCCATTTAAAGCCAGCCTAGATAATTTTTCGATTGCATCAATCTAAGTTGTATTTTAAACCAAGTCCCATAGATGTCTACTATTCCTCTACATAGTTAGTCCACATGAGATGCTACTTATGGAATAATACTAATTAAATTAAACTCATCAATAAGTTTTAATGTCCTTAATTGTCTAATCATGTAATACCTTATAGCTTATAAATTGTGGTTCTATGGTTACTTCCCCATGGAATGTTTATGCAATATTCTGTAATTTTCTCAGATAATGTTTGAATCATTTATCATGGCAAAATGTTTTATGATTAGATTTACATTGTTTAGTTGTACACATACAGAAGATGTTGTCTTGACTCAGTTGATAGCACAGTTATCTCTGAATCATAGTTATGGCAGTTATGGCATAGTTAATCATAATTAGGAACATAAGAACATAGGACAATCTAACTCAGCATGTCTGTCAGCAAAATTGGCAGGCCCTTATTAAAATTTTACCACTCCGCCCTTGCTTCTGCTAAATCATCCCTCTACGACAATCTTGGAGGCCAAGATCAACCCCAGGCTCCTCTTCTCCATCACCAACTGGCTCCTCCCACCTTCTCATGCCCATCCACTCCCAACGCAAACTGTGAGGAGATGCTGGACTTCCTCAAAACCAACATATTGGGGATCTGCTCAGCTGCCTCTTCCCTTACAATGACTACTACTTCCCCATCTCCCCCATCTCTCCCATTCCTTACCTACAAAAGTATAGAAAGAGATATAACTCAAATGTGTTCTCTTAGGTCACTCACCTCCACAACTCTCTCCCCCTGTTCCCTTGCTACCCTTCCTTCCATGTCTTCAAACCTGTCTCTCCCTTCTCTCATTACCACCATAACTAACATGAAACTGACCACCTACTCCCCCTCAAATGGATCAATTTCAAATCTTGGTTACCTTACCAGCCACAGCTATTGTGCAGATAATTGATAAAAACCACAATCATGTAGTATACAGAAATATTTCCTCGCACTCAACATTGACATTAATCTGGGTTTGAATTCCCTATGCTACAAATGTCAAAAGATTTGTATCCTTAGTTATATTGGATTTTTCAAAGTCCACATAATTTGTGCAACAGACACATTTCCGGTGCAGGTACTCTTGTTCTCCATGGTCTTTTGGTCAAAGGTTGACTTTTAATTGAAACTCTTGTAATCTTTCATACATTTTGTATTTGGCAACTCTATACATGTACCTTCTGTGACATTCTGAAAAGTTTATATTAATCCTATATCCTTACAATTAACATAGTGCCTCATCGTATCAAAACCTCTCAAAATGCTTTGCAGAATTTACCTGAAGGAATGGAAATTATTTGGCAGCCAATTTTACATGGAGCAATGTCTCACAATCATTCCTGAAGTAAATGATCAATTTTATCGAGAGAATTGTTGGCTAGGGTACTAGGAGAAACTCCTCTTTTTGTAGAAATGATGGCAGTGACAGTGTGATGTCCATCTGAACAAGCATTAGTTTTTTTAATGTCTCTTCTGAAGGACATCACCTCTGAAAATGGAACAGTCCCTCAGCACGGTATTGGATTGCTGACCTAGGCTGCTGAGTTGGATGCAAATTCTTCCACTGAGCGAGCAGCCACACCGACAATCAATCTACTTTACAATTCTTGGTTCAGTTAGCCAGCTCAGTTTAGTCACTAAATGACTCTGTATCATTGATAACATCGGTCATTTAATGCACATTTAATTAATGATTGACCAGGTTAATGTTAAAATAACCACAAATGTGAGTACAGTTAACCCTCGCCAAAAGCGGGAGTTACGTTCCTGAAAAACTGCGCACTGAGTAAAATCGCGTTCGGTAACCTTAACAAGTAATGGGAAAAGGGGGTTAGGGGAATCCAGCCACAGGCTACCCACCTCAAGGCTCCAGGCACATCAACACCCGACCAATGCAAGGTATGTACGGCCGGCTGGCCCGCTCTCCCTGCTCTCATCGCTCCCATAACAGTCCGAGGCCAAGGAATTATTGGCCTCAAACTCCATCGAAGTGGATGCTTGGGGAGAGGCAGAAGTGAATGACCGAGAAGATGCAGCAACAGGTAAGTTTTCAGTGGATGACTGCTGAGACAAACTGGCAGAGTGAAAGAAGGAAGTGATTTTCCGTTGTTTTGCCTTCCACCGAAAGTCTGTCGCGAGCTCCCTGTAAGGTCCTAAGAGGCCATCCAGACCATTTTAAATTTCAGACTCCTTTCTATTATGGGGGTCCATCTCCAAGCTTACCCTTCCAAGTGTGCATTGCACAGGGCCAGTATCCTGCGGAGTACGCATGCGTGCGAAGCCAGCCAGCGCGGATACGCAAGTTTTACCCGCGTTATGCCAAAAAGTGATGCATTTTTTTCTTCGCATATTAGTTGAATTCACAATCGAGAAAGTCGCGTTCGGCGAGGGTTAACTGTACTCTTAATTCTCATGTATCAAAATACTAACTGCTCTTTTAATAATAATAATCCTTGCATTTGAAATAGCACTTTTCACATTTTCTTGACGTCTCAAAGCGCTTCACAGAATATACTGTAAAGTGACTGTATATTTATGGGCAAAATGCAGCAACCAATTGCGCACAGCAGTATCCACAAACAGTTGTGGATTGAAATGGCTTATTATTAGGGATTATTATTATTATTAGGCGTGTGGAGTAAGGAAACTTGCCCAAGGTTTTGCCCTGACCTGCCTGCATTCGAACTTGGGTCTCATGCTTGTAAGGCGAATGTTCTAACCACTGAGCTACAGGACTTCACACATGTTTTTGCGAAATGGAATTTTGGAAATGTGTTAGGCTGCCGAATTTTTCTCAGCTAAAACAGCATAGCTTGCCATTGAAAGCAGTCTCTGGGACGCTTCCTGCTACTTATCCAGCTTGGCCACTAAGCCACAGACACAATCTTGCAGGGTTAACAGGAGCTGAGTGGGAAGAATCCCTGCTCCCAGTGATAGGTTTGCCTCTCAAATCCAGGGAATATGTACTTGTTGACAAACGTAATAGTTCTAATAATCCTTTTGATATCAGATGTTTTGCCCACAAACATATACAATCAGTTCACCTTACAGTATATTTTGTGAAGCGCTTTGAGATGTTTCAAAGATTTGAAAAAGCTGTTAAAATTGCAAGGATTATCAAATTGTTGAGACATCTCAATGCACTTCAAGGAATGTGTTGTAAAATGTATTGATTATATTTTATGGGCAAAACATGGCAGCCAATTGCTCACAATTGCCAAACTTGAACACTATCGTTTTGGGACACGATTGTCCCGCAAACAGTTGTGGAATGAGTGACCATATTTATTTATATTTGGGAGGAATCCGCCAACCAGCTAGCAACTCGATTTCTACTTACTGTTACGTAAAGAGCTGTGCGTGGTAAGGAAACTTGTCTAAGGTTTTGCCCTACCCAGGAATCGAACCCAGGTCCTCTCACTTGGGAGGCAAGTGTTCTCACCAACACAAAAACAACAAAATTAAAATTATATAGCGCCTTTCACGTCAGGAGGACGTCCCAAGGTACTCGACAGTCACTGTTTCAGACCCATGCTGGGATTGGGGGGAGGGAAGGCGGGGATTAGGAGTTGCCAATGGGACCATTGAAGAGGAGGGTCTTGAGGTGGGACATGAAGGAGGCCAGGGAGGTGAGGCGGAGGGACAGCGGAATGGAGTTCCAGAGTCAGAGGCAGAGTGGCTGAAGACTCACCCACCAATGGTGGGGTGGATGGGTCGGGGGGATGTGGAGCAGGCCAGAGCCTGCTGAGCAGAAGGGGTGGGCAGGTTGGAAGGGGTTAGAAGGTCACAGATGTAGGGTGGGGGCGAGGTTGCGGAAGGCTTGAAATGTGAGGACCAGGATTTTGAATTGGATCCTCTGGATGATGGGGAGCCAATGGACTCAGGCGAGAATGGGGTCACAGAGCTTGGAGCGGTAGAGGACGCAGAGTTCTTGGTCATCTGTAACTTATGGAGGGAGGAATTGGGAAGGCCGACAAGCAGGGCATTAGCATAGTCGAGCTGGAATGCAATGAAAGCATGAATGAGGGTTTCAGTGGCCTTGGAGGTAAAGTAGTGGCGGAGGGACAATATTGTGGAGATGGGGAAAGGCAGAGCGGGTCATGGCTTGGATTTGGGAGAGGAAAAGACAGTTAAGGATCAATCAAGACACCGAGGTTCCTGACTGGCTTGGTGAGGTTGAGTGAGCAACCACGGAGGTTGATGCTGCTGATCCATGAAGGCGCTGGCACAAGCCAATTGGGAAGCCCTTGGTCTTGTTGACATTCAACTGGAAAAAGTTAGCTCTTCTCCAGGACTTGATGTCTGATGGACAGTCTGTCAAGACAGTAGTAGTCCTGAAGTCGAGGGTAGAGTCAGAGATTTAGAGTTGGGTGTCATCTGCATACATGTGTAAGTTAACCCCCATGTCTGCGGATGATGTCACCAAGCGGGAGCCTGTAGTTGTTGAAAAGGGGCCCAAAGACGCAGCCCCGGGGGAACGCCACAGGTGACAGTGTGGGGGCCGGAAGAGAAGCCGTTGATGTCAACGATTTGGACATGATGGAAGAGTTAAGAGTCAAAACCAGGCGAGGGCAGGTCACAATAACAACAACAACTTTGATTTATATAGCGCCCTCCACGCCGGATGGCGTCTCAGAGCGCTTCACAGTAGCGGATCCCGGGACCGAGCCAGGAGCAGGGGCAGGAAGGTGACCAAAAGCGCGGTCGAAGAGCAAGGTCTTCAGCTGTGACCTGAAACTGGGAGGAGAGGGGGGGCGAGGCAAAGCGAGTGAGGAAGGGAGTTCCAGAGCCTCGGGGTGTAGTGGCTAAAGGCACGGCCGCCGAGGGTGGAGCGGAGGACTCGGGGGACATGGAGGAGGCCAGACCCAGAGGAGCGAAGGCAGCGGGTGCTGGGTTGGGGGGAGAGGAGATCAGAGAGATAGGGGGGGTGCAGAGGAGTGGAGGGATTTGAAAACAAGGGTGAGGATCTTGAAGTCGATCCTCTCTGGGATAGGGAGCCAGTGAAGTCTGGCAAGGACTAGGGTGATGGGGGAGCGAAGCTCAGAGCGGGTGAGTATGCGGGCGGCAGAGTTCTGGATTAGCTGGATTTTGTGGATTGTGGTGGAGGGGAGACCAGCGAGGAGAGCGTTGCAATAGTCCAGCCGAGAGGTGACAAAGGCGTGGACCAAAGTTTCGGCGGCTTTTAAGGTGAGGTATTGCCAGAGACGGGCGATCCGTCGGAGGTGGTAGAAGGCAGTGCTGGTGACAGACCGGATGTGGGGGAGGAAGGACAGGTGGGGGTCGAACCTGATGCCAAGGTTGCACACAAGTTTTAGGGGCAGACCGGGAAGGTGGAGGAGGTGAGAGCCGTTCGAATGGAGACGTTGACGAGAGCCAAAGAGTATGGCCTCCGTCTTGTCAACATTCAGCTGCAAGAAATTTGTGCTCATCCAGCCCCTGATGTCCGACAGGCAGGCTGACAGGACATCGGGGGACTGGGGGTCACGAAGTGAAGTGGAGAGATAGAGTTGGGTGTCAACCGCGTACATGTGGAAGTGGGCCCCATGTCTGCGGATGACATCCCCAAGAGGAAGCGTGTAGATGAGGAAAAGGAGGGGGCCAAGGATGGATCCCTGGGGTACCCCGCAGGTAACTGGGTGAGTGCGGGAGGAAAAGCCGTTTGTGGAGATGTACTGCTGGCGGTTTGTGAGGTTAGGACTCGAACCAGGCGAGTGCGGTCCCACTGAGGTGGATGACGGAGGACAATACGCGACAGGACTCCCACCTGAGTGTGAATTAAATGTCCGGAACAGTCAGGCCAACGCCGAAAGGATAGTCACCCAAGTGTCCGGCAGCTCCGAGAAAGCAAATGGCATCACGTTAGTTATTTACTTTTTTGGCCTTGTTAGTAGGAGGTGACCTTTGTAAATGTATTGAATCGAGACACCCAACATACTTTCAAACATTTATCAATCGTGAGGTGGGTGAGGTGGGGGGGGGAGGGGAAAGTCTTGTCTCAAAGGGCCTGGTCTATAATATTCCAGGCCTTTGAACTGGAAACTCCCACGTTCCAGACTAGACTTCCAGCGTGGATCGCTTTCCGAGTAAGATGCAGTGACGCTGCACCTCTCGCGGGGAAGAGAGGGGAAGAAAGTCTCACACTCCCCGCTGTGAACCCGAATTGTTTCGCGAAAGCAGATCGCGCTCACCTTGTCGGGAGATTCAAACCTCCTTCGCCATTTGATTTTGCGAGAGTTCGCCCTAATACCTAATACTTGTTGATACCAGTGACCTCAGTGACATTGGTAGGAAACTGTTTCATTTGGGACGTTTGATTCTGCGGTGACAGACTTCATGGGAGAGGGTGGGGTAATGGCTTCAGGGAATGCGGGAGCTTTAAATCTGCCTCATCGGGGAATACTGACTGTCATTGATGTGCCTACTTTATAGGTGTCTAGCTAAACACTGTCCTAACTGAGTCTGACAGTGACCAGCGAGGTTGAGCATTTATCCTAACGCGATGCCACACGACAGACAGACAGACAGACAGACAGATAGATAGACTCGTATATTATAAACTTGTTTTGTTTGGGGAAGGAAATATTACCCCCAAAGGAGTTTAAAAAGGCAAACTTGTTAAGGAGACACGAGTTACTGATTAATTTGAGCTAAACTGGCCACCAGAATCCAGAGTGCTCTTGGGTGACTTTAATGCGCTAATCTGCGGAACGCACCTTTACTCGCACTCTCAAAGTTACTGTACTTCACTCAGCCCCCCCCAAATCTCCCTCCCTCCCCACTTCTTGCCCTCTCCCTCCCTCCTTCCCTCTCCCCCCTCTTTCCCCCTCCCCTCTCCCCCTTCCTTCCCTCTCTCTCTCTCCCCCCCTCTCCTTCCTTCCTTCCCTCTTCCCTTCCTTCCCTTCCTTCCTCCCTTCCTTCCTTCCTTACCTTTCCTCCAGTGGCTTATTGACAATCCAACACTTGGTGTCCAGAAGCAATTGAAGGAAGGAAAGGAAGTTAGTACTTGGTGGTGCGATTTCTTCTTGTTTTTTTACAATGTGGAAATAGTCTAAAAGGGGGGGAGAGGGAGAGGAGGGTGAGGGGAATAATCCCAAATTAACCAGGGGAGAGTTAGAGGGAGAGAAAGGTAGAGATAGAGAGGGAGAGAGATAGGGAGAGAGGTAGAGAGGGAGAGTAGAGAGAGTTCGAGATTGAGAGAGGGAGAGAGATAGAGAGGGAGAGTAGAGAGAGGTAGAGATAGAGAGAGAGGGAGAGGTAGAGAGAGGGAGAGAGATAGAGAGGGAGAGAGGGAGAGGTAGAGAGAGATAGAGAGGGAGAGAGATAGAGAGGGAGAGAGATAGAGAGGGAGAGAGGTAGAGGGGGAGAGGTAGAGAGAGTTAGAGAGGGAGAGAGAGAGAGTTAGAGAGGGAGAGAGAGATAGAGAGGGAGAGAGGGAGAGAGATAGAGAGGGAGAGAGATAGAGAGGGAGAGAGATAGACGGAGAGGGGGAGAGGTAGAGAAGGAGAGAGCTAGAGAGGGAGAGAGGTAGACATAACGAGTTAGAGAGGGAGAGTAGAGATAGATGGAGAGAGACAGAGAGGGAGAGAGTTAGAGAGATAGAGAGGGAGAGAGATAGAGAGATAGAGAGACAGAGAGTTAGTGAGACAGAGAGTGAGAGAGGGAGTTAGAGAGACAGAGAGTTAGTGAGACAGAGAGTTAGAGAGACAGAGAGTTAGAGAGACAGAGAGACAGAGAGTTAGAGAGACAGAGAGACAGAGAGTTAGAGAGACAGAGAGACAGAGAGTTAGAGAGACAGAGAGTTAGTGAGACAGAGAGTTAGAGAGACAGAGAGACAGAGAGTTAGAGAGACAGAGAGACAGAGAGACAGAGAGACAGAGAGTTAGAGAGACAGAGAGTTAGAGAGACAGAGAGACAGAGAGACAGAGAGTTAGAGAGACAGAGAGTTAGAGAGTTAGAGAGACAGAGAGACAGAGAGACACAGAGAGTTAGAGAGACAGAGAGATAGAGAGTTAGAGAGACAGAGAGTTAGAGAGACAGAGAGACAGAGAGTTAGAGAGACAGAGAGTTAGAGAGACAGAGAGTTAGAGAGACAGAGAGATAGAGAGACAGAGAGATAGAGAGACAGAGAGTTAGAGAGATAGAGAGACAGAGAGTTAGTGAGACAGAGAGTGAGACAGAGAGTTAGTGAGACAGAGAGTGAGACAGAGAGATAGAGAGACAGAGAGTTAGTGAGACAGAGAGTGAGACAGAGAGTTAGTGAGACAGAGAGTGAGACAGAGAGTTAGTGAGACAGAGAGTGAGACAGAGAGTTAGTGAGACAGAGAGTGAGAGAGGGAGTTAGAGAGTGAGACAGAGAGGGGGCTGAGCCGCTGACCGGGTGAGGGTTTTGTCGCCAGGTTGGTGGGGTGCTGCAGACACGCAGTGAAACTGTGTCAGGAAAACGAACTGACTCCACCTTCTCTCTGAGTGGATTATAAAGTACAATCGCTATCAGCCCCACGTCCCCTCCCCACTGCCCCAGTCCCCACTCCAACCCACAGTCAGTCAAGTCAGTCCGTCCTCACACTGGGTTTTAAGTCGGTGACACACACAGAGAGAGAGACACAGAGAGAGACACACAGACACAGACACACAGACACAGACACACAGACAGAGAGACACACACACACACAGAGACAGACAGAGAGACAGACACAGACACACACACACAGACACACACACACAGACACACACACACAGAGACAGACAGAGAGACACACACAGACACACACACAGACAGAGAGACACACACACACACAGACACAGACAGACACAGACAGACAGAGACACACACAGACACAGACAGACAGAGACACACACAGAGACACACACACACACAGACAGAGACACACACAGAGACACACACACACACACACACACACAGAGACACACACACAGAGACACACACACAGAGACACACACACAGAGACACACACACACACAGAGACACACACACACACAGAGACACACACAGACACACATAGAGACACACACACACACACACACACAGAGACACACAGAGACACACACACACACACATAGAGACACACACACACACACAGAGAGACACACACACACACAGAGACAGAGAGACATGCGGAGCGATGTGGGAATCAGAGACGGACGCCCTCAGCGCCTGTCACTCTCGCTCTGGCTGTCGGCCGCTCTGTGGCTCCTGTGGTGCCCGGGGCTGGAGGTGGCGGCGGCTCACGGCACCTCCCGACCCGTGACCGCCGGACGCCAACACCTGCTCCACACACCGGGGCGAGGACCCCCCCCTCCTCCTCCTCCTCCTCCTCCCTCCTCCTCCGACCTCAGCCGCCCCACCGACAGCCGCCCGCGGGAGCCCGAGAGCTTCCCCATCCTCACCTTCAAATGGCACCACGTCCAGCAGACCTACCTGATCGTGCTCTGGATCCTGGTGGCCAGTCTGGGCAAGATCGGTAAGTCGTTTGAAAAAGAGACACGCAGACAGACACAGAGAGAGAGAGACAGAGAGAGAGAGACAGAGACACACACACACACACACAGAGACACACAGAGACAGAGAGAGACACACACACAGAGAGACACACACAGAGACACACACACAGAGAGAGACACAGACACATACACACACAGAGAGAGACACAGACACATACACACAGAGACACACACACAGAGACACACACAGAGACAGAGACACACAGAGACACAGACACACACACACAGAGACACAGACACACACACACAGAGACACAGACACACACACACAGAGACACAGACACACAGAGACACACAGAGAGACACACACACACAGAGACACACACAGAGACACAGACACACAGAGACACAGACACACACAGAGACAGAGAGAGACACACACAGAGACACAGACACGCGAGTTCTGTCGCATTTAATTTTTAACACACACACACTTTTTAAAACTCCTTTTAGGGGATTATATTTTCTTCTCCATTTAAAATATATTTTGTGCTTGTGTCTCTCTCTCTGTGTGTGTGTGTGTATGTGTGTGCATATAATACATGTGTATGTGTGTACATATAATACATGTGTGTGCGTATAATACACCTGTGTGTGTGTGCATATAATACATGCGTGTGTGTGCATATAATACACCTGTGTGTGTGTGCATATAATACACCTGTGTGTGTGTGCATATAATACACCTGTGTGTGTGTGCATATAATACACCTGTGTGTGTGTGCATATAATACATGCGTGTGTGTGCATATAATACACCTGTGTGTGTGTGCATATAATACATGTGTGTGTGCATATAATACACCTGTGTGTGTGCATATAATACATCTGTGTGTGTGTGTCTGATGTGTGTGTATGATATTATTTGTGTGTGTGTGTATATATATATATATTAGGACTATATATATATATATATATATATACACACACACACACACACACGAGGGATAGCGAAAAGATAAACTGTGTCATGTTTTTTTTTAAAAATACCGAGTGTGGATGCAGCGAGCTGGAGACGCACGTATGAGAAATGTGACATCTCTCACAGAGTTAACAGCCTAGATCTCTCTCTCTCTCTCTGTGTGTGTGTGTCTGCCTCTCTCTCTCTCTCTCCCTCCCCCCCCTCTCTCTCTCTCTCTCTAGTCTATTGAGGTCAGTCAGTCGGTGACTCTCTCCAGCAATTCGTTAAAAACCGAGAGACTGGGTGGTTGACAAGTTGCAGCTCGATCTGATGTGTCACCTACAGTTTCACACCTTATCACCAAACGTGCGGCTTTAATCCGCTTGTCTTGTCCAGCTTTCCTGACCCTGCTCCCTTTCCCTCCCCTGAGGTTAAAGTAACTTATTTTGTTTTCTTTTAGTAATCCATATTGCTCTTTATTATGAATGTCACAAATGTCCCTTCTGTTTCACACAACTGTACCTGGACACAATTAACTGGGTGGTGCCGGGTTAGGTTTTTCGTTCTTGTTGTGAGGGAATTGGGAGCAATGCTACAGAAGTGGAATGGCCTGACCTAGAAGTGTCTCGTTTATCGTACGTCTGGCGCATGTTCGAAACCCCTTAAAAGTTCTCCCCTCCGTTGACAAGCTTGGGATGTGTTTCCACGTACGTCGCTCGGAACCTGTGTTCAGCTGAACCGATTCATCGTTTATGTGCTTTCAAACCAGTTTTGAAGCTGGAAATACAAAGTTTCTCAAACACATTATTGCCTCCCCTCCCCCCCCCACCACCACCTCCACTAGAGCATTAATTTTAAATAAATAAGAGTAGGACATTTTCAGCTCCCCTAACCTTTCAGATAATGTTTTACGTTCGTCCTGGATGGAGGAATTTCTCTTGATGCATTTCTGTGTACCCATCGAGAGCTTTAGCTATGTGTAAAACTTGCTGCTCCCTTCCAACTACTCTCAAAGCTTCTTGTAAATTTGTTGCTGGCGGCTATATACACTACTTCATAAATGAGGGTAAGGCACTCTGAGTTGCACTGATCAGTTTTACAATCTTCTGAAGAAAGGAAAGTAGTTTGTCTGTGGTGTGTGTGGGGGGGGGTGGGGGGGTTGGGACAGGGGGGGTGTTGGGGCAGGTGGGGAAGGAGAAATTTCACTTCTTGGTGAACACAGGTGGCATAACCTCGGTTGAGTAGAAATCTTTCTAGGATGTCATTGTCTTAAGCGAATGGACTGGTCGGGAACCATAGCGTTTGTCATACGCAGTGAATAAATGTTAGATGGACGTAATGAAGAAAGAGCAGTGTCAACATTACAGGTAGTTTCGAAATTCATTTCCAGACATGAGAACAATACAATTGATGTTGATATTGTGCCTTTCACTTTGGAAGCACAGTTCAAATGTATTCCTGATAATTATTATATTATTCATCACGAGCCCAAATTATGCACTTTTGGATGCCCTATACTGACATGAAAGGTAAGATATGAATGGTTCTTGTACATCTACAGCCAGAATTCTGAAAGTGAGCATCAGCCAGCAATTCTACCTAATTTTAATGTCTCATCTTTGGTCTCAGGGTAGGGAGCATTAAATCTGGTTGGTTGTAGGAGACGAGGAACTGAAGTCTTTCTCTTCCTCAGCTCTTGCTGTTATAATCCCTGGTGTTAATAGCACAGTGCTTGATAATTTTGGTGAGTTTCCATTCATTTTTGTTACAACTAACCATGTAATATTGTTATTGAGATCAAAGCAAGTTCATCTTTCATGGAGGAAGTGGGGGGGGCGGGGGTGGGGGGAAATTGATGTTTCGAAAAAAAAGTAAGATTAAATTGTGGTTTAATATTTTCTCAATACTTTTACTGTTTCTATCAACATCTCTGCAACCAGAGCTCTCTCTACCACCTTGTCCTCTTGATCTTTCTACTGCTTTTGACACTGTCGACCATTCTATCCTCCTCCACCACCTCCACTCTCAGCTCAACCTTCATGGACCTGCCCTTGCCTGGTTCAAACCCTACCTCTCCCACCATCTCCACTTTGCGACCACTAAAGGCTTTTCCTCCAGTCCCCGCGCGAACACGTGTGGCATCCCTCATGGCTCCGTCCTTGGTCTCCTCCTTTTCAACGCTTACATGCTCCATGCTTCCGAACGTGGTGACATCAACCACAGACATGGGGGTCAAATTGCATATGTATGCGGATGACACTAAAATCTACATCTCTGCCTCCACCCTCGACTCCACCCTCACGGACTGCCTGTCGGATTTCAAGTCCTGGATGAGAGCTAACTTTCTCCAGTTGAATGTCAACAAGGCTGCCCTACTTGGCTCCTGTCAGCATCTCCATAGCTCATGAAGCTAATACTGAATCTCAGTGTCCTTCATCCCCCCCACATTCGTGAGCTGCTTCGTTTTTCCCCACATCTGCAACATTGCCCATCTCCGCTACTGTCTCTCACCGCAGGTTGCCAAGACTCTCATCATATCCAAGCTCGATTATGCTTGTTGGCCTCCCCAACTCCTTCCTCTACAGGCTACAAATCATCCAGAACTCTGCAGCCCATGTCCTCCCCCGCACCATGCTCTGTGACCCTTTCATCCCCGTCCTTGCTTGGCTCCATTGCGTCTCCATCACTCAGAGGATACATTTCAAGATCCTGGTCCTCAAAG
Organism: Hydrolagus colliei; assembly: GCA_035084275.1. NCBI lineage: Eukaryota > Metazoa > Chordata > Chondrichthyes > Chimaeriformes > Chimaeridae > Hydrolagus > Hydrolagus colliei. Next base: position 12,859,386 of record CM068743.1, read on the forward strand.
CCTTGCAGCACCTTGGAATGTCCTCCCGACATGAAAGGCACTATACAAATGTAATTTTGTTGTTGTTGCTCCTCTGTGACCTCCTAACCACCTACCAACCTTTCTGCTCTGTTCACTCAGTTGGCTCCAGCCTGCTTCACGTCCCGCACTTTGCCCGCCCCACCATTAGCGGGCACATCTTCAGCTTCTCTGCCCCTACCCTCTGGTACTTCAACCCACAGTCCCTCTGCCTCACCCTCTCCAGATGTCCCTCCCTTGCCTCCTTTAAGACCCATCTCCAGACCCTGCTCCTCAATCGTGCCTTCTGTCACTCTTCTACCCCTACACTCTATACCCTCCATCCCTCCTGATCCCAACCACCAGTTCGGGTGTGGATTCCTGGCTGTCCAGTGCCTTGGGATGTCCCCCTGACGTTAAAGGCGCTATACAAATGTAAGTTGTTGTTGTTGTTTCACTTCATGTACATTAATGCTCTAGAATGCAGGGAAAAAGGCTTGTGTTTTACCTCGTCCATTCTTACTTCTGAACCAAGTAAAAAAGCTCAATTAGTGAGTCACATATTCTCTCCCTCCAACGCAAATGTTAACTTAGGAAACTTCCATTACCATGTTCAATTGTGTCATGCTCTCCTGTGATGTTTGGATGTGCTGTTATAGCTTCTCAGATACTATCTAAATTGTAGTTGGGCATACAAAAGAAAATGTTTGAATATTGTTGCTGACAATAGAGACAAAATACAACAACAATTCTTTTCACATCTGGATAAGGTACTGGGTTGGGAATTCCATTCCAGAGTGCTGACATCCTCATCTCGATAAAATTAAATTGTGAGAACATCCATTCCCTTTTTCTAGGGATTTTGGCTACAGCAATATGGTGATTTTTTTCTTCAAAGTTGAGGAATATTTTGGGAGACCTAATTTTGGAAATCATCATCAGTTAACCACACACAGATTTTCTTCTGTCAAGCAAAGCTTCACGTTCTGTATATAGGCCAATGTTAATGCAGTGTCAGTTCAGCTAGTAGCACTCCCACTTTGTGTTAATGTTGTGATTTCAAAACCCACAGTAAGACTTGAGTTCATGGTCGAGCGTGATATTTGTGTACAGCGCTGGGGAAGTGCTACATTGTCACAGATGTTGTCCTTTAATGAGACATCAAACCATGGTCTTGTCTGCTTATTCAAGTGGTTGTAGTTGATGCTGTGACCCAATTTGAAAAAGATATGCGTGTTTCCATATAATGTGGGGCTTGCTTGACTCTTGAGTTTCTGGAATTCATACATTGCCAGATCGGGCCCGACACCACAATACAATAGAAGCCCATTTATCCGGCACCCGCGGGACCTGGCCAATGCCGGTTAATGCGCCCGCGGCTGAAAACCCACTACAAAAAAGAATTAAAGTTCTTTTAACGCACACCATACACACCGGACTAAGTAATAACAGATAGTGGCAGAGTATTGTGTTGGTGCTTGTTGTTGGGGCTGCTCTCTTGTGCTTCTCACCTTTACTGGTTGAGGTTTGCAGTCCAGCGATTCTTTTTTGAGTGGGGGACGCCAGGCAGGTGAGGGAGGCGGCAGCGCGATATTAAAGTTGTGTAACTTTACCAGCTGCAAGCCGAAGCCCTAGACTCTACCAGTGGCAAACCAAAATACTGCACCTGCGCGACAATGAGGGTTATCGGCTAGCATTATTGGCTTGCCACCAGTATGACTTTGAAGTCATATACGCTCCGTTTTTTTCACCCGCTTGGTGTGCTGCATTTTGGGAGGGGTCGCTGGACTGTAAACCTCAACAGCAGCATCATGGCTTCAAGCGCAGCATCTACCAGCAGGAGGTGGGGGGCGCAGAAAAGTGGTTTTGACAGTGAGTGCCAATACAATATTCTGTTATTATTTATGCATTTACAAATGCTCCACTGCTATTGTTCCGGATAAGTTCCGGTTTATCAAATGGGGACTTTTTTTTGGCGTGCCGGTTATACAGAAGTGCTGGTGCATCGAGTCACGGATAAACGGGCTTCTACTGTATTTGTTTTAACATTTGCAAGTACAATTGCAGACTCCCATCAGCTGAACTCCTCATGTGCACCATTGCGTCTCTGAGCAGTCTCACCGTCTTTGCTGGCCTTCCTAGTGGTCAGGGATATTGACTTTGACTCCGATTATTTGAATCCCATGAGTAGAAGGTAAAGAATCAGCTACATTCTGCTCACAGGATTCAAATTGCGTTATAATTACATGTAGCCAAAAAAATCCCACTTGCCATACTGGATCTCCTCCCCATTACCCATCACTTATTAGTCCAGCTTGCCAGAGTTCAAGTGTAAATTGATTACCGGTATGCATTTCCTTGCTTGTGGGATTGGTAGTCACTATATTTGATGGCAATTACTCGTGAAGCACTTTGAGATGTTTTATAGGTGCTATATCAAATGCTATGTTTATGTTTTGACTATTACAGTGAAAATCAACTCCTAAAATAGCCTAAATTATGTTGATGCATAATCATTCTACATCTAGACTCTGTTACAACATCTAAGATATAGTCATACAGTACAACATTATGCTTTTATATTGGGAGTAAAATTACACAGTCATAACTAAACTTTTATCTTATGTTGGACATAATCCTGTAAAAATTCTTGGACATAATCCTTGGAAAAATACTGGCATTTTAATTGTCACGCGGATGTTAGATCCATGGAAGTGGACACACCAGAGTTAATTAGTTACTTACTCAACAAAAGCATGTGAACTAAGTTAATGACTTTAGCACTTAGTTGAAGGACATAAAGTGGTACAGTATTGATATTACTCGTACAAACGTGCACACGAAAATCATTCTCTTAAGATTAATGATTTGCTATCATACTGAAAATGGTAAGGGTTTTCCTCAAAAGAAACCGAGATGGCATTCTTGACTATGGTGAGACATCAATAAGTTGAATCCAGATGACAATTCATTTCATCCTTCATGTCGGAAAGACATCCCAGGGTGCTCAGGGTTTTTTTGTGGACTTGAGCTGGGAGTTGGAGGTCAGGAGGGTAGAGGGCAGGGCGGGGTGGGAGTGGGACGGTGGCTGAAGGCACAGTTAAAGAGGAAGATCTTTAAATGGGACTTGAAGGGGTCAAGAGAGATGGGTGAGGCGGAGGGATTGCACGATAGAGTTCCAGAATCACACTTTGGCAAAGTGTGTATGAACATTCTCCCTGAACCTAGGCATCTTGTTTAAAGTAATAATAATAATCCTTGCATTTGATACAGTGCTTTTCATGACTTCTAGCCGTCTCAAAGCGCTTCACAGAATGTACTGTAAAGTGAATTGACTGTATATTTTGTTGGCAAAATGCTGCAGCCAATTGAGCACAACAATGTCCCACAAACAGTTCTGATGAAGGGTCGTGGATCCGAAACGTTGATTCACTGTTCCTGTCTCCATGGATGCTGCCTGACCTGCTGAGTTTTCCCAGTGACTTCTGTTTTTGTCCCACAAAGAGTCATGGATTGAAGTGACCAGTTTAAATTTTTTTTGAGGGATTATTATCAGGCATGTGAATTAAGGAAACTTGCCCATGGTTTTGCCCTGCCTGGAATTGAACCTAGATTTCTCACTTGCAACACAAGTGCTCTAACCACTGAGCTTTAATGTGATTACATTTTAAAGTAAACACATTGTGGGTGTTGAATTGTATGTAAACAATGTCTAGAGCAGTGGTTCCCAACCTTTTTTTGCTGCGACCAAAATGAACCACCATCAGGTCCTCGCAACCCAGTTTTTTTTTGCTGTGACCCAAATTAGCTTCCAACTGGTCCTCCCACCACTAGGAGGCAATATCGCAACTGAAGCGAAGCTCAGCCAAAATGTTATCTCCGTCTCTTTTTGTACTCAGCGCAACTCATAAGTACGCTGTTTAATACAAATTGGTCGGCGATGTCACCTCGGGAGTTTTTTTTTAGCATTAAAAAAGCATTTCGAACATTAAAAAAAAATTCTCATGACCCTTCGCGACCCAACTGAGCTGCAATCCTGATTTGGGTAGGGACCCGAGGTTGGGAACCATTGGTCTAGAGGACACAAAGAGTGCCAGTGAATGGACGTTTAATTTTTGTCATTGTAACATCTTCACAGGAGTTCTTGAGAGAATCATGCTTGGCCGGACTCATCAAGTAGACATCAGCCCATGTGGTAGCAAATGACCTTCGCTTAGTGGTATTCAGACCGTCGAACATTTGCACCTCTTTTCAGAGGCATCAAATGCAAGGATTATTATTATCCAAATGGTTCCATATCCAGTTAACATGCACACCAAGATTCTGTAGATGGGGGAAAGTTTCCTATCTAATGGAAGTACTGTATTGGCTTCTTTCTCAGTGTAAATAATAATAGTAACCCTTGCATTTAGTATAGCGCTTTTCACATCTTCTAGATGCCTCAAAGTGCTTCACAGAGTATAAGTGAATTGACTAAATATGTGGGCGAACCACGGCAACCAATTGCGCACAGCAGTGTCCCACAAACACTCGTGGATTGAAATGACCAATTTATTATTGTGTTTTTTTGTGAGGGATTATTATTAGATGTGTGGAGTAAGGAAATTTCCCAAGGTTTCACCCTGCCTGGAACTGAACCCAGGACTCTCGCTTGTAAGCAGGACTCCACTCTAAATCTTAGGAGTTTGAAGTTTAAATGCCAAAGTGTGACCTATTTCACTACTGGCTGGTTGTTCCTTTAAGATGACCTCCTTCTGGATCATTTTCAGTTTTTTTTTAGAAAACTGTGGGAAAACTTTCTCCTTATTTGCACAGCACACTTTTGAATCTCCACTAGGATAATACTAGTCTTGAGCATCTGTGAAAGAAAGATGGAGGAAACTTTTTTGGGGGACAGTTTTGTTGGCATTTTCTCTGAAACTTGAATAATTGTTCAAAAGATACAACAGTGCCTGTTTGACTGTTAGCACAGCAGGTTTAGCAAGTGTATTTTTTTTCCTATCTCTCTCTTTGTCTCTTTCACTTGGATTAAGTTAGATAATGTGAGTGGAATAACTATAATGTCAAGGCTGCAATATAAATTATGTAAGTTGTGGTTGTACTTGAGTTGGCATGAAATATATTTGTAATTTGGGATTTGTGCAAACTGAAGTGTACATAAGGAACTGCAGATGGGTTTAATCCTGTGATTCAAATTCCCTGTAAAGTATTATAGAATTGCCTGTAGTTAATTTTGTTGATAATTACATAGATAAGATTGCCCACGATTCCATTGACATTCATGTGTGGTTTACATATGATCGAGCAATAACGTTCAGTGAGAAAAAATAGGTGATTGTGATGATGCCCACTCACCTCTACTTTATAAGATATTTAAAGCAGCAAAACTCTTCTAAATATTGAATGTCTTAGCTTGTTAATTGTGGGGGAGAAGTGTAAAGAAAGCCGTAGGAGAAGACAGTATCAATTGGTCCAAGAGGCAACTAGATAGGACTCGGGAGAAAGAATGGATTGAGGCATCTGGGGAGAAGCCCATGAGGTACAGAGCCAAAAAGGTTTGGGCTTGATGTAAGAAGTTGCTGGAATGTATTTGGTCCATTCATTGAATCCAGACACCACGTGTTGATGTTGTTGAATCCTGAAAGGGCAGTTCTCTTGTTCTTGTCATCATACTTGAGTAGAATGTAATAGGATTCAAGATGTAGTTAACTAAATTCATAATCAAGTTACTTTTTGCAAATATGTTATTCAAGGCTCTTTATTCCCCCCAATTGTTTTTTGTTCACGATCTGATATTTCTTTCATATAGACACACAATGGGTTATCATCATCAGCAGCAGCAACAACAAGGTGCATTTATGTAGTGCCCTTCACTCAACGAACTATAGTTGTGTTTTAACTAGTGGAGTGTTTATTAGGGAATGTTCTGCTATAAATGACTATTGCCAAACGATGTTCCAAAGGGAATCGGATAGGTATTCAACAATACTAATTCCCAACAAATTGCATTTGTAGGCTTACTTGTTTTGTGACCCTGCAGTGAAGTATGAACTGACCCAAACTCTCGATTTGCTTCAATTAGTAATTTTAATGAAGGATTAATAAAGAAATGCATATTGGGGTTATATCTTTCATAGAGTCAAATGAATGCTTGCAACATGTTAAGTACAATTCATTGCAATGAGTTGGTAAGGTGAATACAGTAGTTTTGATTGGCAAATCAGCTTGTTAACTTGGTAGTGTAAAAGCCCGTTTATCCAATGACCCAATCAACCGTAACTTCCGTATAACTGGCACAGCAAAAAAAAAAAGGTCCGCATTCGATTAACTGGAATTTATCCGGCACAATGTATTATTATTATTATTTTATTTTTAATTGCGTTTTCGGCCGAATATCCAGCACACGCTTTAACTGGCATTGGCCAGGTCCCGAGGATGCCGAATAAACAGGCTTTTACTGTATATCAATCCATATCGATTGTAGTATATCAATTTTTTCTTGAGAATAGTTGTAGTTGCCTACTCCATTCCCTGAAACCCAGCTCTTTCGATTTAACCCCCAAATCTCTATACCTCGTGGACGCGTACACCAGCCAGTCTGTTCAATGTGTTATTTGAAACACCAGCTGCAAACCAAAGGATCACTTTTTCTTCCATGGTGAAGAAAACGTTTGTTCCTTGTTCTTACATTTGTCCTTGGCCTTCATCCATATGTGTACACTATTTAGTCAGCCTTTTATGAAGGAAACAGGTCCACTGCAAAAGTGTTTGGTCAAGTTAAGACAACCCAGAATTCTTGGATTACTTACACCTTTCACGTCAGGAGGATGTTCCAAAGTGCTGAACAGTCAAAGGTTTTCACATAAGCTATGGATTGAATTCAAAAGGGGTGGAAGCAAGGGGGGTGGTGGTGGGAAGATGACCGAAGACATGGTCAAAGAGGAAGGTCTTGAGACTGACCTTGGAAGAGGCAAGGAAGGGGGCGAGATGAAAGGTCTCTGAGATTGAGTGGGGCAGAGAGGCTGACAATGTTGAGGTGAGCAGGGCTGGGGATGGGAAGCAGACCGCTGCCTGCTAAGCAGATTTTCCAAGAGAAATCAAATAAAAAGATACAAGGGAGGGTAGGAAATTGGGATCAGAACATATAGCTCATGGGGCACAAGCATAGACTTGGTGGGTTCAATGTGTTATCTGTTCTCCGTGTTATAATTTATGTATCTTGGATTTCCTGTATTTTTGTTGTAGGTTCCTAATCTTTTCTGCATACATCTGTATGTTACAACACACTAAGACAATTGAAATGGATACAGTACTGTAGCTTGAATAGTATGAAATACAATCTGCAAAGTGTGTCACAAAGGTTTCTGTTCCCTTTCCTGGCCTCTGCTCCACTTCCTAGCTCTCCTTATAGCCTCATTTATGCTATTGCTAAACTTTGCCTCTCTTGTATGAATTTAACTCTTGCTTACTCACAGAGCGAGTGATAAATAAGGCATGGAAATGAAATGGGAGTAAGAACTCTCACACTCGATTAACCTCGATTCGTTGACACATTGTCTGTCAAGTCTAACATTTTTCTTTTCTTTTGCATTTAAAAAATGGTCTCAGCAGTTTTTAAAAATATAAACAAAACTATACTTTCAATATACTGTACTTGTAATCTGTCGTCGTCGTCCCCCCCCCCCCCTGCCCCCCACTAAATTTGCTCGGCAATGATCCGAACTTGCCATGTGGCTTTCAGTTTTTCTATACTCTCAATATGACTGATTCTATACACCTATGAGTTTCCCTTGAGAGATCTTCCAATATTCCCCTGCACCAATCCCCAACATTCCTGTGTGCTTATGACCAATTTCTCTTCCCAGTAATTACCTGATACTATTTTATGTTTTTCCACTGTGAGGTAGGAGGATTGAAGGTATTTCCACATCAGAAAGGTTGGGTGTATTTGAACATGTAGCTTTAGAGTTGACAACATTAATTTCTAAGTTGAACTGCGATTCATCATTTAAATAAGATGAAAGTAAATTCAGTAAACTTGGGGTGTACCAAGAATGTGGAAGAAAAGGACACGGATTCAAGTTTCCAAAGGCAATTTGAGGACAAACTTATAGGGTAAGAAATGGAGCAGGCTTCCAAGAAGGGTGGTTGAAACCAGAATGGGATGAGGAGAGATTAAATGTTCGTGCGACACTGCTGTGTACAATTGGCTGCCACGTTTCACCACAAATATACAGTCAATTCACTTTACAGTATATTCTGTGAAGTGCTTTGGGACATCTAGAAGAAGTGAAAAGCGCTATATCAAATGCAAGTATTATTATTAAATGGGCCGAATGACCTTCATCTGAACCTTTCTTGTGATCTTTCTGGAGAAATGTATTTCTTACCTTCCTTATAATAATCCTTGCATTTGATATAGCGCTTTTCACATCTTATTGACGTCTCAAAACGCTTCACAGAATATACTGTAAAGTGAACTGACTGTATATTTGTGGGTCGAACGAGGCAGCAAATGCACATAGCAGTGACCCACAAACAATCGAGGATTGAAATGATCAATTTCATTTCCTGTATTGTGGGTTTTGGGGGATGGATTATTATTAGGCACGTAGAGTTAGGAAACTTGCCCAAGATTTCACCCTGATCTGCCTGGATTCGAACACAGGTCTCACGCTTGCAAGGCGAGTGCTCTAACCACTGAGCTACAGGAGCCCTGGATGTGGATAGTGAACCTAAATTACACCATTTTACTTCATGGATTTATGTTACTTAAAGAGTTGAGACTATTCAAAATGCCATTCTGGAAATGAAGACTGGAAACCTTACAACCCACATTGCAATGATGAAAGAACAGACAATGGTGATTCTCGCAGTGTTCAATTTCCCACATCAATGCATCTTAATTGCAATGGCACAGTACATATGCTAAAGCTACAAAAAATAGATTTTGATACTGTAAATACTGTACTACAAGGATAATCATATCAAGTTGTCAAATTGGTGGCATCTGTTACTATAATGCAGCAGAACCATCAAAAATACCATGACCTGTGTTCGCTGTGATGAGTGGAAATTCTTAATGTGGCCTTCAGAAATTTAAATCCTTCCAGAGATGACTTAAAACGTGACATGATGTGATTAATGTTTGCCACAGTAAAACATTGGTGAGTGTTGGGGTATTATGCAAAATTGATGATGCTGTATTTCAACTTGGAAAAGTTAATGCTAAGTTCTTATGCTATAAATCAGCTTTGCAGGTAATGAATTTCATCTTAGTCTTTCGCCTGAGAGTGTTCTGTTTTTTGTGATAGAGAGAAATGGGTATATTCTGAATTTAGAATCAAGAATTCCATTCAGGGAGTATGTTTAAATGTTACTTGCATTCAATACAGTGCCTTTCACATCTGGAGGACATCTCAAAACACTTCCCAGGACAACCTGTAAAGTAAGTGTAAAACTGTGTTCAGTTTGGCTGGCTCTTGCCCCGGCAGAATAAACTGTCCTGTCCACTTTGCATTTTAAACAAGGCTCACAGTAAAGAACATTTTGCCCCTGGACAGTTAAGACATAAATTTGACAGACATCACATTCATATATTGCTTTATTTAATATACTGCAAGTTGTGTCCTTATCATGTCCAGGCATTACATCAATATTCTATTGGAATATTGGACAAGGGCCGTTTCAAACACTTTAGAACTTCACTGTAGAGGAGAACCTCAATGAGCAAATGATGAGCTATTTGAAGGGTACTGCAATGGCTCTGCAATGGCTCTGCACACCCTCCAATGTCAAAGATACGTGAAGCAACTTGTTGGCAGTTTTAAACAGTCTCCACGACTAAAACTACTGAAAGAGCATGATAACTGTTACAGAGAAACTATTGAATAGGCATAAATATTTTAAGTGTAGCAAATTGGAATTCAGGAGAGGCAATTGATTTTGCATTGAAGAATCGCAGGTTGACAAAACTAAAATAAAACCATACACTGGGTGTAGAATTGTGAGCCACTGTCCCAAAACATTCCACAGGATTTACCGGAAGGTGCAGTGACTGGATGTGGATGAATGTGATAGCCAGTTTGCACAGAAGAATATCCCATTAAATAGCCATGAAGTGAATTATTTATTTAAATGCTGAGATATTGCCCTGTATAATAGGAGAAACTTCATTTTCTTTTCAAATAGTGCAACCTGAAATGGGAGAACCTGAGTTGTTAACTCATCCAGGAGACAGCACCGCTGCCTATGGAATGCTCCCAAAGCACTGGATAGGAATATTAGCCTAATTTGTAAGTGCAAAACCTCTTATATAGGGCTTTGATTCACAATCTTCTGACACTGAGGCGAGCCCAGTCAAGCTGACATCCAAACAGTGCAAACTGATTAATGATTCAGACAATTAAAAAAAAAAATAAACCAATTTAAATAAACTTGTCCTTTCGAGTAAATGGCAGGATTACAATGCATGTAGGCAAGCAATATTTTGTTTGAGTAAATTATAGTTGACACAAGGTTAATGTGCACTGAATGCATTTTCTAAATATAATAAACATAATGTAGATCAGTGTGCAACATGATTTAAAAAAAAAAATCCTCATGCCTATAACCGGTTTCAATTAATACCAATTTATTCAGCAGTTATTTTTCAGCCTGCCCCACAAGACTGCTGTCCTATTATTCATGACTCTGATATCTTCAGCACATGGGATTTCTGACGTCTGAACCTATGGGATTTCTGACGTCTGAACCTACCCAAGCATCTATCTGAATTCATATTAGTCTATCAGAGGATCTAATAGTAATAATAATAACCTTGTGTTTGATCTAGTGCCTTATCACATCTTCCAGATGTCTCAAAGTGATTCACAAGTGAATTGTAAAGTAAATTGACTGTATATTTTTGAGGGCAAAGCACGGCAGTCAATTGCGCACAGCAGTAGTATTTGTAGCCATAATGTTTGGGACAGATTCTCGAAGCGGGGCAAAACTAACAGTTTTAATCCATCATTGATGGTATTCAATATTCCAACAACAGTTTCTATTTACCCTGTTCTTTGTCTGGATGTCAAAAGTATTGAATGAGTCCAGTAACCATGGTACAATATTTAGATTGTCGTCTTCTTTTTGGCTCATCTTAACCCAGACGATTTATATTACTAACTTGAGTAAGTAATTGTTGTGGTATTTAATTCAAGATTATATTCCTCAGGCTGTCCTCTTTCTACCCATGCCTTCGTTCTCATTACCTAGCCCCAGGTTGTCAGTGTAATTGATACTTAACAAGAAATGCAGTGTTCTTTTGGGACCGATCATATTAAACGAAGAATTTCATTGAGCAGGGTTTCACAAAGCGGCTGTTCCTGCAAGGGACTGTTTTCATTAGGGTGTGGCCAACACTCCAACTTATCACATGCCTTTGAAAACCATTTATGTCAAAATTGTTCTTGCCACAATTTATCTTAAAATAATTTGATTCCTTTTACAGAAACTCTCAGTACTTAACTCAAATGACTCTTTTCACACGTGATCCTTGATCCTAAGGGTTGAAAAATATTTTCAACTCAGGGGATGGATGGGCAAGTAATTGTATTACATCCATGGTCGCATTTTGATGTTCAAATATGTGCACCTTCCAGTACTTAGTACTTTCACCTGGTAACTCTGTGCGGTGATCCATTACAGCAACTCAGCAATCCATGAGAAATGCCTTATCTGACTTTACACACGTTCACTTCGGCTTTAAATTTCTCAAGTCCATTGACTCCATTACGTTCGCCAATGAATTTTTAAAAATAAAATATGATTTTTCTTTTCCCTCTTTCTTGCTGAATCGATCAGCTTCTCACAAATTGGTGTTAGTGTGTGATTGCATCTATGTCCTACCACATGGTGGCAGAGCTTTGAGACCGTCGTGTAAAATTCTTTTTTACCCCACCAAGTCAATACTCCATGAAACATTGTCCTCTGGTGTTTTAAAGGAAAGGGACTTTGAACACAGCGACATTGAATTTGGGCTAATATTTAGTTTTTAACTCTAAACTTTTACCAAAAAAGCCAAAAAAGGTTTAGATTTATTCACACGCACACACACAGACATTATTAAGATATGCAATCCAAGAATGGTGATTGAGGCAGAAGCCCAATTGGCTTTTTTAGAAAAAATAAATACAGTATTAAAAGATATGATGAAAAAGGTGGGAGATTGGGCCTAAACGGATGGCTCTTTCAAAGAGCTAGCACAGAAACATTAGAGTAAATTAATCTTTCTCTGAGTTAACAAGGGACAATATATTTTCAGTGAAAGGTCAGACTTGGGAAATTTAGTTCAGCAGCTATCTCAGTTACTGGTTTGGACTTGTTAGTACCTTTGTCCTGGTGTATATATAATAACAAGAACATTTAATTTCTGATCACTTGAGTTTAAGAAGAACACTTTAGGTCTTAGCAGCGTTAGATTTCCGAAGCTGGTACAGGCCCCCCAAAACTCAATGTACTGTACCTTTCTCCCACTTGTTATTAGATGATCAGATGTTTCTAAGATCCAGGTTATCTTGTAATCAGCCACAATGTTGTGCCCTGTGCGAGTGCTGTCCTATTGGCAGATACAAGGTTATGTTTCAAGCTAGTGCTTTTCCTGAAATCAGACGCTAGGAGGAAGAGGTGTTTGAAACCACTCTGTAGACTTTATTTGTGTAAGGGACAGATGTACTTTAAGATTGACCACATCTCCATCATGCAGAGTGTGCATATAGCAATAAATCATTGATTAAGATGGAATTAAAGTTTTAGCTATTTAAAGGGAGATATTCCGGTGTAAACCACATTGCTGGCCCTCAAGTGTTCCAGGTACAGTATATACTTTGTGAATGCTTTGTCATGAACCTTAGCATCCAGCCACACTTATACCTACTTGTAATTTACTTTTTCAATCAAAGTTGTAGGTTTGTAAATTAGAGGAGCGATTAGAAAAAAAGTTTTACATAGACAGTCATTACAACATAGAATGAGGACTGAAGCTGAGTTCATTAAAACCATTTAAAATGATTAACTTTTTAACTTGAAGGTAATATGAATTCTACCAGATTGTTTCAGTAAGGAGTTAGCACTCACATAGTTGTGATAGCTGAATAGCCTCCTGTGCTGTGATCGACTGTCTATGATTCTAGTCAATTTGGGGAGAACAACAGGGTATCTTGTTCTTCTTCATGGTTTACTAAGCACAAATTACATCAAATTGGACCCATGTCAGGTTTGTGGTATTTACAAATAAACCAAAGTGGTCAAATTAGCAAAGTTGGAGGCTTTCTGCTTTGATAACCACTAGTTGCTGAAATAAGCCAAATGCACCTTCAAACTTGTTTCCTTGATTTTGTAATCCATCAGGAATATATAGAATATCAAGAAGGAGATATAACTTGAAATGCATTTCTCTTATGATATTTTAATGGGCAATTTAAGTTTAGGACTGTAATATATAAATGCAATGTGCAGCTCATTCATACATGTAAAATCCTACTTAACCTTAAAACCTTGAATAGTGCTTGTTGTCTCAGGCAGCTCTTAAACCTCTGGTTGTTTGCTCCAATAAGGTACCTCCAAATAGAAATGCAATATGTTACTGCCCTAATGAAATCACGTTGAATGAATCTTAAGCATTATGCCTGAGGGATGACTCTTTTCCGTACAAGAATAAATACTTTATTAGTGTTATGTTCTGAAAAGTAAAGGGGGTCCTTTAGTAGAATGGAAGAATTTGGTAGTGGGGACATCATTCATTTGGGTAAATATTTATACCGCTTAAGTAGCATTTCAGGCTGTCCAGAATAAGTTGTATGCTTTTGAGAATGACAAGATATGCCTTAAAGTTGAGACTGAATTCAACAATTTGTCAAATTCTGGATGTTGTAAACTGGGATGATATTAAAGTAAGTGTAGACTCGGGTTGAATTTCTCCCTTGGGTGTATTAGAAGGAGAATGGATGTGTATCACACCAAAGTGGTCAAATTAGCAAAGTTGGAGGCTTTCTGCTTTGATAACCACGAGTTGCTGAATTAGGCCATTTACACCTTCAAACTTGTTTCCTTGATTTTGTAATCCATCATGTCATAATTTCACACTTATCAGGTGAAATAACTAACACTAAAATTAATACAGAAGTGGTTTCCCTTCTGTTCATTTGTTTCAGGTTGGATACCATTTATCTTTAAAAACTGATTTAAAAACAAATACTTCCAGAAAAGTTTAATACATTAAAAGCCTGTTTATCCAGCACACTCAGGACTTGGCCAATGCAAGCGCGTGCCAGATATTTGGCCGAGAATGCAAAATTATTATTTTTTTTAAATGCATTTTTCTGGATAAATTCCGGTTAATCGAATGCAGACTTTTTTTTTGAGGTGTCGGTTATATGGAAGTTACAGTTGATTGGGTGCTGGATAAACGGGCTTTTACTGTACTGTAGTTTCATTTGAGTCCAGCCATTATCATGACGAGATATGGCTTACATTCCCTCCAATGAATGATTGCCAGTTACTGTCTCATCACAGACACATCCTGTTTTATATGAGAGTATTTTCTGATGAAAATATTTGTATAGAAAATGTCTGATGACTCTTTTACTAATTTGTCTTTGATGCATGTTTTATCATTCCTGGAGTGAAGCAGTATTGTTATTGCTACAAAGTATCGTGATTTGGAAGAGAAACCCTCCCACCCCAACAAGCATTTTGTTTGCTTATGAAGTACACTCATTACAATTGCACTTTGAAGTCAATCTGATACAGCGCTTTGAGACATCCTGCCAGTATGAAAAGTTCAAGTCAAATGTAAGGATTTTTTTTTGTCCTGTGTATGCTAATTAAATTCTCCCCAATCCGAAAGTTGCTATCAATTGGAAGGATTATTATTATTATTATTATTATTGACTGGAACAGGTTGCTAGGAAGAGTATTTGAGTCCCAGATATTGGATTCATTTAATAGCTCCACACTATTAAATAATTTAATCGTGGATTAAATATTTAATTATTTAATTTAATTATTTAATAATTTAATAGTGGATTAAATATTAAATAATTTAATAGTTGATTTGAAACAGTTTTATTATTCTGTATCGGTAATGTCTGCCCTGGTTTCTGACTTCTGTTGAGTGTTCAATTGTATAATTTTCTATAAGTCCTGCAGCTCCATGTGTTTAGAGTACTTGCCTTACAAGCGAGAGACCTGGGTTCGATTCCAGGCAGGGCGAAACCTTGGGTAACTTTCCTTACTCCACACGCCAGATATAATCCTGTAAAAAAAAATTAAAAAAAAGATTGCTCAGTTAAATCCACGACTGTTTGTGGGACACTGCTGTGCGCAATTGGCTGCCACATTTCGGTCACAAAGTATTCAGTCAATTCACTTTACAGTATAATCTGTGAAGTGCTTTGTGACGACTAGATGGTGAAAAGTACTATATCAAATGCAAGGATTATTATTATTGTACTATGATGGTATGACAGTAGGGTGAATGGTTTGGAAGGATGGGTCAAAAGGTTTTCTTTCTCTCAACTGATCATGTAATCCTGTCATGTTTAAAATACCAACATAACTTGATGGACCTAAACTGGACTCTCGTATCAATTTGACTTGGAACTTATAATAGGAACTTGTGAGCATTTAGGAGATATTTATAGGTTTTCTAGGTTGACTGCAAAATAAATGGTAAAATGATATTGGATTTATGGTAAGAAAAATTTAGATCCTCCAGTGGCCCTGGTAAAGATGCATTGTGTAAAGTTTTACGCTACAACTTTCAAAGGCCGGGCAGTGAATTCCACATCCTCATAGCTGTGGTGGAATTCCTTCTACTTGGGTGTAGGCTGTAGCTTAGCTGAGAGGGGTTAGTACTGGTACATTGAGCGTGTCTAGTCATCTGACATCTGTGGACAGCATGCTGAATAGAGACTGAGGCGGATAGTTTTATTTAAAACAAAACATACAAAATACTGCATATGCTGGGAATCTGAAACAGAAAACAAAATCGCTGGGAACACTCAGCAGGTCATGCAGCATCTTTGGATAAAGGAAAAGTGAGTCAACATTTTGGGTTCATGACCTTGCATCAGAACTGTTCTGTGGATAAGCTACTTGTTAGGTCAGATTATTAAGGGATAAGAGGCAAGGTGGGGTAATTTAAGTTGAAGTAGAGATGAGCTATGATGAGCTATGATCTTACAGAATGGCGGAACAGGCTTGAAGGGTTGAGATGCTCTGAGACGCTATCCTGTGTGATGGGCACTATATTGTTTTGTTGATGCCTACCGATATTTCTGGGCATTGGCAGCATTTGCTATAAAGTGCCTTTCCTCCTGATTCGTGGGTTTAAGATCCAGATTCAAGGCATAGAAATCTGTGTGATTATACCCCAAGGAGATTGTGAACCAGACACAATTGTGAATTATCCAGAGTGATTCATCTGTAGCAGAATAAAAACATCCGCAGTTAAGAGGACAACTATAGCAAGGAAGGTGCTTCTTAAACATGATTAAATATGGAAATGTGTGATATTGTGTTTTCATTAGCTTTGTGGTTTTGAGACACTGCCATAAAAGTTCTTGGAAAATACTCTTTTTAAAATTTTCATGTTAAGGGGAAGATATTCACCCACTTTAACAAATTAGTGGTGGCAAGAATCAGTTCATGTGAATGCTGAGTAGCTCAAAACTTATCAATGGATGGGGGTAATAGTGCTGGGGGTGTGATGCAGTCATGCTCATTGAGCAAAGTGGGCAGCCAGGCCAGTTTTCGGCCACAAAATACAATCAGTTCCTCCCCCTTCCTACTTTTGAAGCCCACGTTAAGACTCGCCTCTTCAACCTTGCTTTTGGTCATTCTTTTCTCTGTCTCCCCCTCCTCACATACCCTGTGTAAAGTACTCTGAGCCCTCTCAACATAAAATGTGTTACATAAATGTATTGGTCTTGATCAGTAAATTAACCTTTCTACTGCTGCAAGTGGAATATCTAGAAATAACTTAAGATAAGAGCCGTATGCAATTTGGTACAGTGTTAGCAAAGTTTGGCAAATTGCCATTTGGAGCTTCATTGTTGCAACAGCAAGTGTTTTGAATTTTTGTGTTTTTTTGGAATATCGGAAGGATATCCCCAAGCACTTCACAGGATATACTGCAAAGTATAGTAACTGTTTTGAGGGTGAGTATGACAGCTGATTTGCACACAGCAGTGTCCCACAAACAGCCAAGAAGTGAATAACCAATTTTATTGTGGGATTATTTGCTAGGACAACGGGAGAAACTTACTTCTCTTTTAATCCTTTGCTTGATTTCTCCTATTTACTCTCTGTTTTGTCAGCTCTGACAGTTTCCAACGCATACACGGATTAAGATCACTAGGCAACCCACCCTAACTTACAAAGTTTGCTTGCTCTTTCACAGATCAAATAGATGCTGAGCTGAAACAGTTTTCCTTCAAAATATAGTCAACTGCCCATGAGTGTGTGTATTTTTATTTATATATATATATAAATAATAATAATCGTTACATTTATATAGCACTTTCCACATCTTATCGACGTCTCAAAGCGCTTCACAGAATACAACAACATCTCAAGGTAGGGACCAGAGCAAGGGGGTAGGAGTTGAGGGAGGGAGAAGAAAAGAGGGTAGAAAGGGGGAAAAGAGATAGGGATCAGAGCGGGGGGGCGGGGTAGGGGTCTTGGTAGGGGGAAGGAGAGCAGGAAAACCAACTGTATATTTGTGGGTGAAACGCGGCAGCCAAATTGCGCACAATAGTGTCCCACAAACAGTCGCGGAAATGGGGCCAGTGGGGAAAGAGGGTAAGGGGATGGGTCGGGATAGGGAAGGAGAGCAGGAAATTATATATATCTTATCCTTGTATTTGATATAGTGCTTTGTCATTGAGATCTCAAAGCACGTTGCAGACGTATTTTGACTATTCACAAATTGCCAATTTGTGCACAGCAATGTCCTACAAATAGCTATAAAGTGAGTGACTCATTGTATTTAGGGGACTGTTGCTCAGGACACTAGGAGAAACTCCCTTCTACTTTCAAATAATGGATGAGATCTTCAACGTCCACCTGAACAGGCAGATGTGAACTTGGTTTAACATCTTATCCAAAGGGCCATAACCTTTGATAATGCAGCACATCCCTAGCACTGTACTGGAGTGTCAGCATAGATTGTATGGGTTCCAAGTACTGACTTGAACCCCCCCCCCCCCACCCCCACCTTCTAACTGAAAGTTACAACGCTAAAAATATCAGGCTTGCAGAGCTAAAGCACCTTTGTTCTGTGTGAAGGGCTTTGAGACATCCCATCGATATGAAAGCTTCTATATCAAATGCAAGCATTATTACAATTATTAGTAATTTATACTTACAGGAAGATAATGTAGGATGCAAAATGTAGTTACCTAATGTTGACCATGAAATCCCACATTCAGACTACTCCCTTGATCATTTGGCCCAGTAAACCTATTCAAAACGTTGCTCTTGGTACAAAACTCACCTCCGTTCCCTCAAGAGCCAAGTGCGAGCAGCTGAACGCACCTGGCTCAAATCTGGCCTCACGGTCCACCGGCAAATCTGGCTGGACTGCATCAAATTTTACCGCTCCGCCCTAGCCACCGCCAAATCAGCCTTCTACTCCAGGATAATCCTGGAAGCGAAGGACAACCACCGCCTCCTCTTTGCCACCACCAACCAGCGCCTCCGCCCCCCCCCCCCCCCCCCCCGTCTCACTTCGCAGATCCTCTCCTCAAACGCACACTGCGAGGAGATGTTGGACTTCCTCGAGTCCAAAATCGAGAGAATCCGCTCTGTGGTTTCCTCCCCCCATCTCTCCTCCACCTCCGCCCCTCCATCCGCTATTCCAACCCCCACCCACCCCCCCTTTCATACTTTCATCCCCACCTCCCCGTCTTCAGTCACAAAAGTAATCACCTCCATGAAACCCACCACGTGTTCACTGGACCCCCATCCCCACCACCCCTCCTCCGCACCCAACTCCACCTCCTGGCCCCACTCATCTCTGACACCATCAACCTTTCCCTCTCCTCAGGCACCGTCCCTACCTCCCTTAAAACAGCCACCATCACCCCTATCCTGAAAAAACCCTCCCTTGATTCGACGCAGCCATCAAGCTACCAACCCATCTCCAACCTCCCGTTCCTTTCTAAGGTCCTTGAAAGAGTGGTTGCCTCCCAGCTCCGCTCCTTCCTTTCAACTCACTCACTCCTTGAAACCCTCCAATCAGGTTTCCGCCCTGCTCACAGCACGGAAACTGCCCTGGTCAAGGTTACAAACGACATCCTAACCGCCTGCGACCAGGGCTCCCTCTGCCTCCTCGTCCTCCTTGACCTGTCTGCTGCGTTTTTAAGAGGCGATCTTTGATGTAATGGGAGATGCTAGGGTGTGTATTCTGGAAGAATGACATTTTAAATGGCTGAAGGGTAAAGATTGACTCCTTGACCTATCTGATGCGTTCGACAGTCGATCACACCATGCTCCTCCAACATCTTTCCTCCCACCTCAACTTTCAAGACACAGTCCTTGACAGGTTCCATTCCTACCTGAGCCAACGCCTACATTTTGTATCTTCTAACAGTTTCTCCTCAAACCCCCGCACAGTTTCTCACGGCGTCCCCCAGGGCTCTGTCCTCGGCCCCCTCCTTTTCACCATTTACACGCTCCCTCTGGGCGATGTCATCTGCAAACATGGGGTAAATTTCCACATGTATGCAGACGACACCCAACTGTACCTCTCAGCCTCATCCCTCAACCCCCAGACCATCGATGTTCTGACAGCATGTCTGTCCGACATCGAGTCCTGGACGAGGGACAACTTCCTCCAATTGAACGTGAGCAAGACCGAGGCCCTCCTGATTGGCTCAAGCCAGCGCCTCCGCACATCGGGCGCTGCCAGCCTCAACATTCAAGGCTGTGCTCTCCACGTCACAAAGCCAACCTCGACATCACGTTCAACCATAAACTCTTCTACCTCCCCCACATCCATGCCTTGACCGGCACCGCTTATTTCCACCTGCGCAACATTGCCAGGCTCCGCAACTATCTCACCCCCCATGCTGCCGAAACACTCGTGCACGCGTACATCATCTCATGGCTGGACTACAGAAACTCTCTCCTCGTCTCCCCAGCTCCTCCATTCACAGGCTACAGGTCATCCAAACCTCTGCAGCCCGTGTACTATCCTGCACCCGCCTCCGTGACCACATAACCCCCACCCTTGCCTGTCTCCACTGCTCCCAATCCCCCAGAGGATCGAATTCAAGATCCTTGTCCTCGTTTTCAATGCCTTACACGGCCTTGCCCCACCCTATCTATCCGATTTACTCTCCCCCTATAAGCCCACCCGGACCCTCCGTTCAGCAGGACTTGGCCTGCTCCAAGCCCCCCGCCCGAACCGCCCCACCATCGGAGGCCGGGCCTTCAGTTTCCATCCCCCAATCCCTCCGCCTTGTTTCCTCCCTTTCCTCTTTCAAGGCCGGTTTGAAGACTTTCCTTTTCGACCATGCCTTCTGTTCCCCCCCTAATTTTTCGACCTCCCCCACGTTTTTTACCCTCTCCCGAACACTCCCCTCCCAGCTCGGGTCACACGCCTCCTGTGCAGCACCTTGGGACGTCCTCCCGACGTGAAAGGCGCTCTATAAGTTTAATTTGTTGTTGTTGTTGGTTTAACCCTTGATGGTAGTGTAATTGATTGGTATGCTTTGATTATGTTTAAGACTGATTATGCCTCCACTGCATTTGCCAGACTCAGACTCCCCAACTCTTCCCTTGCACTGGTGCAAGGGAAGGCTGTGCAGCCAGTTCTGAATTTTACTCTCCTTGTCCTTCCCAATAGATTGAGTGAAAGATCCTCATTCCTCGTTTAAAAGGCTGCATCAATCTCCATGGATGCACACTTCACCTCACCAAGCCAATTAGGAACCGAGGCATTGTGTTTAATCCTCCATTATCTTCTCCCCTACATCCATACCATGACACGTTCTGCCTACCCTACCCTCACCTCAGCAACATTGCCCAACTCCATCTCTACCTCACCCCTCAGGCCGCTGAAACGCTTAGTCATTCTTACGCTATGTCTAGATTTGACTATGACAACACCCTGCTTGTTGGCCTCCCTCCATAGGCTGCAGATCATCCAAAACTATGCAGTCTATGTCCTCTCCTGCATCAGGCTCCGCAACCCTATCATCCCCATTCTCACCCGACTCCACTGGCTTCCCATCACTGAGGATTCAATTCAAGATTCTGGCTGGCCCACATCTTCAAAACCCTCCATGGCCTTGCCTCAAGACCCTCCTGTTTAACCGTGCTATCGAACTTCCCCTCCCTTCCCTCCACCTTCCCCGATCCCAACCCAGCTCAGGTCCAAAACGTTGGCTGTCCAGTGCCTTAGGACATCCTCCTGACATGAAATACACTATACAAATGTAAGGTTGTTTTTGTTAAATCCCTCCACTCGATCTCTGCGATTTACTAATGTTATCATGCATCTGTTCCCTTCACTTGCCTGACACTGGATTACTTCACTCTCAATCTGCCCCACCATTAGCAAATGGTCATTCATTCACTTGGCACGCGCTCCCTGAAACTCTACTCCAGGTTCGTCCAACATGCTTCCTTTCAAGGTATGCTTCAAAGCTTACATCTTTGACACTACTTTCAGTCACCTTTCCCCTCCACACCTTAGTCCCAGAGCTCAGCTAGAAATATTGAGTTCTTTGGGACTTCATCCCGATGTCAATAATAATAATGAGATGTCAAAGGTACTTGAAGTGTAAACTGTATTGTGAACATGATAAATTGTGTAGAAAATAGACATCAGATAGATTAAAGGGCATTCTTCATTCAAACTGATATTGTGATGTGAAGCCTGGTCCATGTCCAAATTATGGGTTGAGTGTTGGCATTCCTCACAGGAAGTATATACAGAAACCCAAGGGCAGGATTTCTACTGTTGCAATCCAACTTAATTAAATGTGTATAATGCAATCCAGTGAAGGTCAACAGTGCTTTATGAACTTCTTGAACATAGTCAGATAATCATACACATTCACACACGGACACATACAGACAATCATAACAGCAGGGCATCTGAGTGAAGCCTATTTGCCACTTATGCCGCACCACGCATGCGGGGCCTAAGCCATCTGCTCACAGTGATATCAGGTAAACAGCCGAGAGGCCATTAGGCCAGAAACTACATTGATAGCGGATGCATTTTTGTATTATCCCAGGTCATTGGATGCTCTTTTGACTAATCTATGGTGTGTTGGTATTATACTAGTAATAAACATTGCATTTCATATACAGTACTGCTTTATCATATATTTGAGATGTCTCAAAGCGCTTCACAGAATTGTTGGCAAATCTATTTGCCAATAGACAATAGAAAAAGCAGGTTCCTACTTACTGCTTGGTAAACAGGCAGGTGGAGGAAGAAAAATTGCCTAACCACCCTTTCTGGGAATTAAACTTGATTTAGTAAATGAAATAAATTGTAAATATGTGTATCGCAGTGTCTGGAACAAATAGTTCAGACCATTAAATGCAGTATTACCCACAAAGATACCTTACAAGTCATTTTATTGCCAAACATTCCTGTAACCTACTGGTGCGAGTTACAACCAAGTAAACAAAAAAATATTCAATTTGAATGTAAAACAAGGCAGCTGATGGGATTGTGACCAATGGCAGCCGATCAGTAAAGGGTGAAAAGGTCGGAGAAGTACAGTATAAAGGCCACGTGTAGCTGGCTTTATATAGTGAGGCGTTGCAGAAAAAACTTGCTTGGAAACAAAATGAAGTGTACACTTCATGATGTTTGTCCTTGGAACTAGAACTGCATTTCCCACACACGCAGAGAATGTCAAACCCACATCATCAAAAAATTAACTATTAAAATATATGGTATTTGACACCAATGATGGTCCTATAATTGTTGCCTAAGCTAACAAGAACTAATTCATAACTTGATCTGTTCTCAGGGGTACCTCTTAGTTTTAGTGTGTTGTATGTCAAATTTAATAAATATTAGATTCTACTATAGTCAGTAGGGCAGAAGTTTCACCCCACCTCCCACTAATATTACCTGTTGCAAGAATGTGCAGTCTGGAAGCATTAATAGCAAAAACAAATCCTTTGAATAATAACTTAAAAGGCAAATTCCACTCACATTCCTGGGCATTATCAATCGAGTTATTTCATGTGCTAATTTAAACTGGCGGAACACAGATTTAATATTGGAAATTAACCCAAAATGGGACATTTGACCTTTGTTAACGACACTCTTGAATGGAAAAGAAAATAAATGGGCCGAAAAAAGCATTTATTTGTCACAAGTAGGTAATAAGCCTTGGATTTGACACTAAATATACAGTCAATTCACTTTACAAAACCTTAAGCAAGTTTCCCAACACCACATGCCTGATAATAATCCCTGAAGATTTTTTTCTTAAAAAAAGAGCCCTTCAATGCATGACTGTGTATGGGAGACTGCTGTTCACAATTGCCACAGCTTCTCCCACAAAATACAACAATTTTACAGTATGTTCCGTGAAGTGCTTTGAGATGTCTCAAAGATGTGGTAAGTCGCTATATCAAATACGAGGATTAGTATTATATGGCACCTAACTATTGAAACTTCTCAAAGTGCTTCACAGAATTTACTGTAAAGTTAGTGACTGTTCTTTGCAGGCAAACTCTGAAGAACATTTTCACATAGCAATGACTCATATGAAGTGGAGAACAGTTATAAAGTAAATGACCAAATTTAGGATGGAAATTGTTGAAAATCTCCTCTGAAATGATATGGGACCTTTTGTTGTTTCCCTGAGAAGGCAGAGGGGACCTCATCTTACCATCTCATTTGACGGATGATGCAACCAACAGACCATTGCTCTCCCAGCACTATGTGAGTTCAAAGCCCCGATGTGGAGCTTCAACCCAGAACTTTCCTATTCAGTGAAGCGAGTGCTACCAACTGAACTTGATTGACTGATTGTAGGAATATATCTGGGTGAAAATCTACTTGTACGATCTTTAGAAAATGAAAAGGATGTAAAGGCCGGCAGAAAATGGATAAATGAGGTACAATGACTGACAAATGGATGGCCGCCTATAATGCAGCTCTGAAAAGCTGTTCCCTTCTGACAAAGTGGGGTCATATTTTTCCAGCTGATGAGGGAATAACAATTCATGGAATCCTTGAAATCTGGTCAAGTTATTCAGCACTTCAAGCTATGCACCCCACATCCTCTCCGACACCACGCTCAGCAAATCTATCACCCCCACCCTTGCTCAGCTCCACATCCCCCAGCAGATTGCATCCTTATTCTTGATTTTAAATTCCTCCATGGTCTTGCCCAGACCTCTGAGACTTCCTACAATAGCTGCTGACATAGCCACACCCTTTGCTTCTCAAACACTTCATGCCAACCCCATCAACGGTCAAACTTTCAGGCACCCCACCCCCATTCTCTGGAACGACATCTTGGGAGTCTCTCTGACTTGCTTGCTCCTTCCCTCATTCAGAACCTGCCTCAGAAAATACCTTAACTCTGCTTTCGGTCAACTGTTCCATTTCCACCCCACCAGGTGTCCAGCCAGCAGTGCCAAAAACAGTGTCCTGATGTGAAAGGCACTATGTAATGCATTTGTGGAGTTGTATAGCTCAGTGGTTGGAGCACTCGGCTCGCAAGCGAGCGACCTGGATTTGATTTCCTGCTGGGCAAAACGTTGAGCAAGTTTCCTTACTCCAGCTGCCTGATAATAATCCCACAAACAGTCATGGATTGAAGTGATTAATTTATTACTAGTTTATTATTATAAATGAAATACCATGGTTCGGGCATTTGTTTCTGTTTAAAAATAGACAGTACAAATCTTCTGCGTAGATTGCATTGCAATCAGATTTTTATTGAGCAGTGGACATGAATGTGCTAAACATTAACAGAATTATCCGTGTTTGAATCATTGCACCATAAAATATTAATAATAATAATTATAGCACAGAAGGAAGCCATTCATTCAGCCTATGGTGCCTGTGCCTCGCAGTTACTCCTTTCACCACCCACGGAAAGGGGTGCCAGTTTTATCTCTGTTCTCCGCTCTGTGAATATTATTTGACAGGCACCGATTTCCCTCTGTATCCTGAGCAGATGGCTCTTCATACGTTGGCCAGGACTACTTGGCCACAAGGAAGATTTCAGGGGAGACTAACCATTTTACTTGACGGTCTCACGTCTTCTTTCAGACCACGATCGCTGCCGAATAGTCGAGTGAGAATGCTGATAGATTGTTTCGAGCCCTTCTTCTACAGTTGGAGGCTTGTGACTAATTGTAGTTTCCCCCAATTGCTGGCCAAGTCCATAGCTATGAATCAGCTAGTTCCGGATACGTTGGAGTCTACTTTGTAAGAAGTACTAACTTTGTGTGAAAATACCTGTTACAGCGCAAGCACTGTACTTTGAATTATGTCATTGGTTGATTCACATAATTACATGTACCTGCAATTCTCTCAACATATGTATTTATGCTTAGTTTGCAGGATGTACTAATCACCCTTCATTAGGGATTAAACCTGAGTCCTGCTAGGTCTTGTTCAGAACCTGAGCAGCTAACTCAGCAACTGAACTGCTGGAGGCATTCACAAACTGCTGCATAATCATAGAATCATAGAATTTTACGGCACAAAAGGAGGCCATTTGGCCCATCTAGTCTGTGCCGGCTCTTTGAAAAGAGCAACTCAAACCCACTGCCCAGCTCTCTCCCCATAACCTAGCAGACCTGTTCTCCCCAAATAAAGATCTAATTCTCTTTCAAAAGCTGTTATCGAATCGGCCTCCACCACCTTTTCAGGCAATGCATTCCAGATTCGAACAACCCGCTGAATGAAAAATTTTCTGCTCAGCTCCCCTCTACTTCGTTTTGAAACTATTTTAAATCTGTGACCACGAGTCACAGATTAGCCCACCTGTGGAACCAGTTTTTCCTTATTGACCCTGTTGAACCCCCTCATGATTTTATAAACCTCTATGAGGTCTCCTCTTGACTTTCTCTGTTCCAAAGAAAATAAACCTGGTCTATCTAGCCTTTCCCCATAACTGAAGTCCTTCAATCCTGGTACCGTTCTAGTAAACCTTCTTTGTACCCGTTCCAATGCCTTAACATCCTTTCTATAGTGTGGTGACCAGAATTGGACACAGTACTCCAGCTGATGCTTAACCAAAGTTTTATAGAGGTTAGTCAGCACTTCCTGACTTTTGTATTCTATACCCCTATTTATAAAGCCTAGTATCCTATATGCCTTCTTAACGGCTTTGTCTATCTGTCCTGCCACCTTCAAAGAGTCGCTAACACAAATCCCCAGGTCTCTCTTGTTCCCTCACACCCCTTAAAATTGTACTATCTAGCCTATAATTACTTCCTCTGTACTTTTCTCCCGTCTTACCCTTACAGGGGTAAGGGTAAGACGGGAGAAAAGTGCAGAGGAAGTAATTTGTGCCTTAGAGTGCATGTATGTAAATGCACGAAGTTTGAGAAATAAAATTGGTGAGCTGCAGGCTCAGGTTGCTGCGAGGCGATATGATGTTATAGCAGTAACAGAGACTTGGCTCCAGCATGGGCAGGAATGGTAGTTGAACATTCCTAGTTATAATGTATTCAGGAGGGATAGAGAAGGGAGAAAAGGGGGCGGGGTGGCAATTTTAGTTAAGGACTCAGTGACTGCCTTAGAAAGGAACGAGGTGGAAGAAGGACTAAAAACCGAATCTATCTGGTTAGAAATGAGGAATAAAAAAGGTGCAGTTACACTGTTAGGGGTATACTATAGACCACCAAATAGTAGGGAGGAGATAGACAAGCAGATCTGCAAGCGTATCACGGAGAAATGCAGAGCTAATAGAGTAGTGATAATGGGTGACTTCAACTATCCCAACATAGACTGGCAGAATAGTAGAGTAAAGGGCAAGGAGGGAGAAGAATTCCTGAAGTGTGTGCAGGACAACTTTCTTGATCAGTATGTTTCCAGTCCAACGAGGAAAGAAGCATTGCTGGATCTAGTTTTGGGAAATGAGGTAGGGCAAGTTCAACAGGTTTCTGTAGGTGAGCATCTAGGGAATAGTGACCACAATATCGTTAGATTCAGAATAATTATGGAAAGGGATAAGGAACGATCACAGGTGAGGACACTCAACTGGAAAAGGGCTCATTTCAATGAGTTGAGGTGGGACCTAGCCAAGGTGGATTGGAAAGAAAAATTGGCAGGTAAGACAACTAACGAGCAGTGGGCAGTGTTCAAAGAGGAGATAGTTCAGGCACAGGTCAAAAGCATCCCCACAAAGGTGAAATGTAAGGCATCCAAACCTCCCTGGATGACTAAGGAAATCGGGGCCAAAATAAAACAAAAAAAAGAGGCTTATGATAAGTGTCAGGCTCAAAATTCAGAAGGGAACCAAGCAGAATATAGGAAGTGTAGGATAGAACTAAAAAAGGAAGTTAGAGGGGCAAAGAGACTGCATGAAAAACAATTAGCGAGTAAGATTAAGGGGAACCCTAAGGTTTTTTACCAACATATTAAGAGTAAAAGGTTGGTCAAGGATAGGGTGGGGCCAATTAGGGACCTAGGAGGAAATCTCATTGTGGAGGCAGAGGGCATGGCTGATGTACTGAATGAGTACTTCGCCTCTGTCTTCACAAAAGAAAAGGATACAGCCAATGCCATGGTATTAGAGGAGAGGGTAGGAGAAATGGATAGAATAATTATAACCAGAGAGGAAGTTCTAAAAAGGTTGACGTTGCTCAAGGTGCATAAGTCACCTGGTCCGGATGGGATGCACCCTAGGTTACTAAGTGAGGCACGGGAGCAAATAGCAGGGACTCTGGCCACGATCTTTCAATCTTCCTTGGACACAGGGGCCGTGCCAGAGGACTGGAGGATAGCTAATGTTACTCCCTTGTATAAAAAGGGGCAGAAGGACAAGCCTGGTAACTACAGACCAGTCAGTCTAACGTCGGTAGTGGGCAAACTTCTAGAGTCCATAATCAGGGACAAGGTAGATCTTCACTTAGAAAGATATAGGCTAATAAAGGACAGTCAACATGGATTTGTTAAAGGCAAATCTTGCCTTACAAATCTGATAGAATTTTTTGATGAGGTAACGGAATGGGTGGATAATGGTAGCGCAGTTGATGTAGTTTACATGGACTTTCAAAAGGCATTTGACAAAGTGCCACATGAGAGACTTATTATGAAATTAAAGGCCCATGGCGTAAAAGGGACAGTGGCAGCGTGGATCCACAACTGGCTGCGAGACAGAAAGCAGAGAGTTGTAGTGAGCGGCTGTTTTTCAGATTGGAGGGAAGTGAGCAGTGGTGTGCCACAGGGATCAGTTTTGGGACCATTGCTGTTTGTAATCTACATCAATGATCTGGACTTGGGTGTACGGAGTACAGTTTCCAAGTTTGCAGATGACACTAAGTTAGGGAGAATAGTAAATAGTGAGGAGGATAGTAGCCATCTGCAAGAGGATATAGACAAATTGGTAAAGTGGGCAGACACATGGCAGATGAAGTTTAATGCAGAGAAATGTGAGGTGATGCATTTTGGGAGAAGAAATGAAGGGAGGCAATATAGGCTAGATAGTACAATTTTAAATGGTGTGAAGGAACAGAGAGACCTGGGGATTTGTGTTAGTGACTCGTTGAAGGTGGCAGGACAGGTAGACAAGGCTGTTAAGAAGGCATATGGGATACTAGGCTTTATAAATAGGGGTATAGAGTACAAAAGTCAGGAAGTGCTGACTAACCTCTATAGGACTTTGGTGAGGCCTCAGCTGGAATACTGTGTTCAATTCTGGTCACCACACTACAGAAAGGATGTGAAGGCATTGGAAAGGGTACAACGAAGATTTACTAGGATGGTGCCAGGATTGAGGGACTTCAGCTATGAGGAGAGGCTAAATAGGCAAGGGTTATTCTCTCTGGAACAGAGAAGATTGAGGGGAGACCTAATAGAGGTTTATAAGATCATGAGGGGTTTCGACAGGGCAAATAGAGAAAAACTATTTCCACTCGTGGGTGAATCTGTGACTCGTGGTCACAGATTTAAAATAGTTTCAAGGCGAAGTAGAGGGGAGCTGAGGAGAATTTTTTTCACTCAGCGAGTTGTTCGAATCTGGAATGCATTGCCTGAAAAGGTGGTGGAGGCTGATTCGATAACAACTTTTAAAAGGGAATTAGATCTTTATTTAGGGAGAACAGGTCTATTAGGCTATGGGGAGCAGGCAGGGCAGTGGGATTGAATCGCTCTTTTCAAAGAGCCGGCACAGACTAGATGGGCCGAATGGCCTCCTTTTGTGCCGTAACATTCTATGAATCTATGAATCTATGAATATATTGCCTCCCCTCATTTCTTCTCCCAAAATGTATCGCCTCACACTTCTCTGCATTAAACTTCATCTGCCATGTGTCTGCCCACTTTACCATTTTATCTATATCTTCTTGCAGATGGTTACTATCCTCCTCACTATTTACTATTCTCCCTAACTTAATATCATCTGCAAACTTGGAAACTGTGTTCCCTACACCCTAGTCCAGATTGTTAATATATATAAAAAGAGCAGTGGTCCCAATACCGATCCCTGGGGGATGCCAATGCACACTTCCCTCCAGTCTGAAAAACAGCCGACCACCACAACTCTCTGCTTTCTGACTCACAGCCAGTTGTGGATCCACGCTGCCACTTTCCGTTTAACGCCGTGGGCCTCTACTTTCCTAATAAGCCTCTCATGCGGCACTTTATCAAATGCCTTTTGAAAGTCCATGTAAACTACATCAACTGCACTATCCTCGTCCACCCATTACTTTACCTCATTGAAAAATTCTATCAGATTTGTAAGGCAAGATTTGCCTTTAACAAATCCATGCTGGCTGCCCTTTATACTGAGGAATTGTCCAAAAAAAGTTTTTAAAAAAATTTGAATTGTGTACTTTTGCTGCCTCCTCTGATTCCACAGTTTCCCTAACTCGCTGTCATCTGCAAACTTAAACAATTTACACTGAGTCTGAGTCTGTATATCCAGGTCACGAATGCACACAAGTAACCAGTCCAGACACCCGAGGCAACCTTCATTTTGACCTTGCTCGACTAATGATTTTGCTTAATTCCCTTCAGATCATTTTGAATCCATATCCTTGTGTTGCCCTTGATATCTAGTGACAGTTTGTGAAGGAGCTTTTCCTGTAATGTCGTCAAGATCATCCTTTCATACAGAACAAATGATTTTTAGAGTTTGTATATGTGTGTTTCTGTGTTTTGCCTATGTGCACGGAAATAGCCCCGGGAGTTGTAGGTAGAATTCCTCACAGGGTGATCTGTGACGTTGGGCAATCTATGATAGGATTATTCCATGCTTGAAACTCCTCTGATAGCAATTCAGCACCTTATTCTTAATTATCAACTTAGTTATATATAAAAATGCCTAATTCATTTACACTTAAACCAGGAACACATTTGCCACCATTCAATGAGATGTCATCAAGCAGTTCATTATGTCGCAAACTGGGTGTTTCCATTGGATAATTAAAACAAATTCTTGCCTTTGATCCTGTGGTGTATTCTGGCAAAAGGTGTTGGCTGTCACATGAGACATGAAAGCAAGATCATATCTGCTTCAGGTGAAAGATCCTATTTTATGTTTGACTGAGACATGGCTAGGAGTGGAATGTCCCAACAACGCGAGTAATAATTTAGAGTGACATTTCAATATAGTACTGACCTTCAGATAACACGATAAATCTAGGTCCCATCTACTTCTTCAGGTGGATGTTAAAGATCTCATTGATCTATTGGGAAACTGGAGGGCGTTTCTCCTGGTGTCCTTGCCAACATTTCCTCGTACAATTGGCTGTTCACTTCAAGCTATTTGTGGGGCAGTGCCATGCTTTGCAGAAAAAAAACCTCTGAAACTTCTAAAGCTGTTCTGACTTGATAGTTTTGATTCAAATACAATGATTTTTGTTTTTTCCTAATGAGTGTAGTGAATGCTATCCCAAGGGAATCTGCCTTGAATGTTTTATTTAATTGGCGTCTTCGCTCTATATATCATGTACCAGCCTGGTTCAGTTGGTTGTATTCAATCCTTTGAGTCAGAAAATTGCAAACTCAAGCCCCAATTTCGGATTTTGAGCTCATCAGCAGGGCTGACACCTCCGTACAGTGGTGGGGGAGTGCACTGCAATGCCAGAGGTGTCTTCCTTTGGATGAGAAGTTAAACTAAGATCCTGTCTGCTGTTCATTTGGAAGTTATAGATCCCGTGGCACTATTCAAAAAAGGAAGGGAATTTCTCCCACTGTCCTGGTTGACAGTGCTCCTGTTAAAAGTAATCATTCACTTCATGGCTGTCAGTTGGTTGCTGATGTCTCAATTGTCTTCTGTAATCATTACAGTAGATCCTTTACAATACATAAAAGCCTGTTAATCCGGCACCCGACCAACCGTAACGTCCGTATAACCGGCATTGCAAAAAAAAGGTTCACATTCGATTAACCGGAATTTATCCGGAAAAATGCATTGAATTTTAAAAAAAACATTTTTGCTGTTTTCGGCTGAATATCCAGCACTTGCTGTAACTGGCATTGTCCAGGTCCTGAGGGTGCCGGATAAACAGGCTTGTACTGTGTTTACAGTAGATCTTGTGAAGTTCTTTGAGCTGGGGTACAAATCCTCAACTGCATTGGGACATCTGCACATGAAGGACACTGTAACATTTTATATTGTTGTTGAGATTTTTCACAGGGGCTAGGACTTAGCTTTTCAATAAGGTGGTATGGTGCTTTAGCAGATGTCAGGATTACCATGAACATCATCTCCTATAGCTGATCAGTTGTATAGTTTCTATAGGTGTATAGTTGTATCAGTTTCTAAAATTTCTGTTGCATCTCTATGTTGGTTGAAGAAAATGTTTAGTGATCCACTGTTCATTAGACAAAGTTAATTGCTCTTTTATTTCATGGGACCAAATTGCAGTGGTACCAGGCCAGTATTAAATATAATTATTTTAAGTAAAAATATAAAGTGGAGTTACTCAAAAGTAGAATTGCTTGTAGGACAGTCAGGGTGGAAAGGAAAATCAGGCAGGAAACTGATAGAAACAGAACTGCCTGTCTTGCTGGATTCTCATGAGAGGAGATGCTTGGTGAGAAATCTCAAGTTAGTTTTTATCACCGTTCGAAGGCTCAATGCTCGGAAAATAAATGTGTTTATATTCTGAGTGGATTTTTGGCTCCTCAAGGCTTGTAAACACCATAATCTTTAGAAAGTCTTATACTTTGGATAATTTGTGTTAAATGCATAAAGTATAAAACGGTAGAGCATTGGCCTGGAAATCCATTATCCTAGCTCCACCAACAGCCAAGTGTTCCTGTTGATTGTCCAAATGTTCTTTCTGGGGATTGATGCTTCTTAGCCTGACCCAAATTGCTGTGGCTGAGTCTGAAATGTTCTGAATTAATTTATTGTAATGGCCAAGGGGGGAATGGTGCAGGGACTAAAACACCAGCAGGAAAGGTTTATTTTTCTCTCATTTCAGGTAGTTGAAGAATTTTGATCCATACTCTCAGCACTCCACAACACTTCACAAGCAAATTATTTTAAATGAATGCCCCTATGACCTCCTAACCTC
Source organism: Hydrolagus colliei (assembly GCA_035084275.1). Classification (NCBI taxonomy): domain Eukaryota; kingdom Metazoa; phylum Chordata; class Chondrichthyes; order Chimaeriformes; family Chimaeridae; genus Hydrolagus; species Hydrolagus colliei. The sequence goes on from CM068743.1 coordinate 12,892,122, forward strand.
CTACCAACCTGGTCCATCCAGTCAGCGTGCTCTGGCTTGCTCCATGTCTCCCGACTAGTGTCCATTGATATGGAAATTTTCTGATATCGATATATCGGTGGGCTCATATCGATATATACCGATATATCGCTATCGCCGGGTTTTTTTGTGCTGCGCATGCGCGCGCATTTAGAGGTACTCGCGCATTCCGGTGTGCGCACGCATTCCGTGCTCTAGGCCCAGGAGGTTTGCAATGCCGGCGACAAGGTAAGTTGAAAAAGTTTGCATTATACCGATATAATCGATATACCGCCGGACGCGATATACCGATATTTGCGATATATCGATTTTTTTAATACCGAATTTTCGATATACTGATATTTGAATTTCCAATATCGGCATATCGGTATGAAAAATTATACCAATATAATCGATATATTGATATATCGCCGGACACTACTCCTGACCTCACCCGCTCCACCGTTGGTGTGTGAGATTTCAGCCTCTGGAATTGCATCCCATAATCCCTCCACCTCGCCCTCTCCCTAGCCTCCTTGAAGTCTTGCCTCAAGATCCTCCTCTTCGACAGTTCCATCGGCCACCTCAAATTCCCTCCCTTCCCTCCACCCACCCTGACCCCGACTCCAGCTCGGTCTGAAAGATTGACTGTCTAGCGCTTTGGGACGACCTACCCATGTGAAAGGTGCTATAGAAATGTAATTTTGTTGTTGTGTTTGAGGATCTTTCGAGTGAGGTATAAGGAACTTGTGATGTGTTGCATTTTTCACCTCATGGTATGTCGTTTGCTGATAAATAAAGTAAATTCACTTTCTTATAGACTTATGCCAAAGCATGCAGTGATCCATGTAAACGTGTTACTATGTGGAGCTAATTTTAAATGTTTAATTGGGTTGTCAGACAATCTCACACAGTAAGAGTTCCGTGTCAATGATGCACTGTTTTATTATTCTCTTTCCTCAGTTTTCCACCTGTCCCACAAAGTCACCACTGTAGTACCAGAGAGTGTGTTGCTCATTGTGCTCGGCCTTGGATTGGGAGGGATTGTCTGGGCCGCAAACCATACTGCTTCCTTCACCTTAACTCCCACCGTGTTCTTCTTCTACCTCCTGCCTCCAATCATCCTGGATGCAGGATACTTCATGCCAAATCGACTCTTCTTTGGGAACCTTGGCACTATCCTGACGTACGCTGTCATTGGCACAGTTTGGAACGCTGCAACTATAGGCCTTTCCCTCTATGGTGTTTACAAGAGTGGTCTCATGGGTAAGCAGAGCGATTGTGTTTAATTCAAACTGTCTGTTAAAATACAAATCATAGGACCTATATATAACATTGACACACTTCAAAGTGGTTCCACATTCATTGCCATCAAGTGCAGTGACCATTTGTAAACAAACACCATAGTCCATTTAACACATTGGTTACAGCTGGCTACCCTTGTGCCTATATGTCCAATCTTTTGGGATTGTTTTTTTTTCTGATTAGATGCTAACTGTGATGGGGCTGGGGAAAAAAAAGGCTGGGAACAAAGTCTTCTGATATTGAGGGAAAGCTTTAATGGTTATTTAAGAAGCTAGCACCTGGCCACTTTGACCTTTATTTAGGGACCACCAATTGGGCAAAACTATGCAGTGTTCCACATGTGTATTGGAAAATGTGATGTTTCATGTACATGTTGTGGTAATTACTTCCATGGGAAAACTGGATGAAAACACCGAGATTTTCAAATGTATGGACTGACTACATGATGGAATACTCAAAAGTGTCAACCCCACTGATGTAGATTTACTCATAGGATAGTGTAGCCCGAAGCTCAGAATAAATTCTGGATAAAATGTAACTTAGAGCTAGAACACAAAAGTTAAAGAAAAGTGGTCACTATATTCCAGTACAATTGGGGTGGAGAGCGCCGTGCACATTACAATGGTGGTGTCTCAGTGAAATTGATATGAGTTTTGTTGCTTGCTCGTCAGGGGAGCTTGAAGCTGATCTGCTGGATTTCCTCCTGTTTGGAAGTCTGATCGCGGCTGTGGATCCTGTAGCCGTGCTAGCTGTGTTTGAGGAGGTGCATGTCAATGATATCTTATTCATCATTGTGTTTGGAGAATCTCTGCTGAACGATGCTGTCACTGTGGTAAGTTGAAGCAGCTGTGTATATTTTGAGATAGTCTTGTGGAAACTGTTCAGGTTTGCACTTTCAAAAACAATATTTAAAGAATCAGAGGGTCAGGAGCACCCACTTATCATTATAACGATATAGTCTGAATGTTTTGCCCGCAATATACACTGTATCCACTTTGCAAAATATTCTGTGAAGCTCTTTGAGATACCATATGTTTCTGTTTACCTAGAAGAAAGTAGGAATCTGGTTGTTATTCAATTGGTGGGTCATTCTTCTGGAGGTAATAATTCCTTAAAAAACAATTTGGGTCACTCAATCCATGACTGTTTGTGGAACACTGCTGTATAACATTGGCTAGCGCGTTCACCCACAAAATAATACGGTCAATTCACTTTACAGAACATTGTGTCAAGTGCTTTGAGACATCTCGATGTGCTAATGCGCTTTTTCAATGAGTTGATAACCCTGTATCAAATGCCAAGATTTTTATTTTTATTGTACATCCAGTGGAGAAGGGTGAAGGAAAGAGAATTCAGAGAGCACATTTTTTTTTGACTTGTACCTTTTTATGAAATTCCACATCACGATGGCTACTTTCCCAGAAGAATACTGAGCTAAAATCAATTCGCACAACTTTGATTTGCTCGTTTTCCTTTTTGTACAAAACACCTTTCTCCTCCAGTTTTTCCCCTTGTTTCCCTTCTCTTTTGGATAAGGCTTGTTCGGTATTGACCAGTCTCTGATAGATTAGCCAGAAGGTAATTATCAGCTAGATATCAGAAATGAATCTACTGTTCTGAGAAGTCAGCTCGTCTGCCATGTACGAATAGTGGTTATTTGCTCGTCTGCTACGCAACGCATAATAGTTGCTTGCAAACCTGTACGTACGTTACGCATAGTTACTTGTAAACCTGTACGTACGCTTTGATTTAACCTCTAGCCGACTCATGCACTCCCAGACCATGATGTCTGTATGCTTATCTTGTTGTAAGATGAAGTTGGCCTATATATCATTAACTCCTAGGCCATGATGTTTCTGTAAGACAACTGCAAGGCCATATATTGCTGACCAAAAAAGGTAATTAACCATGCCCATATATGGTAGACAAAGAATTGAAACTGTATAAAGATGTGTGTATACTAGTAGTTGGTGTGCACTAGTAGTAGACGGACGAGAGTCTGTAGCAACATAGTGCACCGCTTCATGAATGCTAAATAAACTTGTTTGAATCACACACCCGAGTCACATATTTGTGAACAGAAACCCCAACCAAGGTACTGAGACGATTTTTTAGTTTCACAGTTCCTCTGCAGCCAAATAATCATCTAAGTCAGATATTGGAGAATTCTTATCTCCTTGGAGCTATTTTAGCAAAGGCTGTGTATTCCAGACTGGGAGATTGGTGATGGTGGTTGTGCGTTGGAGGATATTTGCTCTACAGTTATATTGAACAATTGTACAGGATGAGAAAGAAATTGACTTTCTTATACTATCCGACAGTCATGGAAGTCCTAGGTCTCTTTCTCAGGTCATCGAGACCCATTCTCCTTACATCTGTTCAACTCTCAAACACTCCACAAGGTTTGCTTGATTTGTAGGGGATAAAAAGAAAAGCAATTTCTGCATACATTTAACAACAAACCTCTGAGGTACTGTGTTACAACCCTATCCACTTAGCGTTCCCTTTACTCAGCGAACACTGGCCTGCTTCATGTGCTCCACCCTATCTATCCCACCATCGCCAGGTGAGCTTTAAGCCATTCTGTCCCTGCTTTTGTGTACTCCACACTGCAGACATCTCACTCCCTTCCTCCGCACACTCAAAGGCTAGCCTCAAGATGTACCTTTTTGACTGCTTTTGGTCATCCTTACCCTCTCTACACTCTTCGACTCCACCCCCAGCTCAGGTGCCTAACCGTGCAGAGAGCTTTGCATGACCCTCCCTTTGTGAAAAGCCCTATATAAATGGCATTGTATCGATCATTGCCATCAAGACCAAAAGTTCTCTTCACAAGTACTGTGTTATAAATGTACTGTCTTCTCTACTGTGGTAGCTATCTTTGATACTGCACTGAGGGTAATTTATCCATGATGACAGAATTCAGGACTTGAGGAAACTAAAAATAACGCCTGGTCTCTCTAGGGATTCAGCACAGCAGTTCAGTTACGCTTGAAAGAGCGTGAAACTAGCTATTTACCTGCAGAATCTGGAACTAGTTCTGTTACCATGACAACTGAACAACCTTTCTAGATCTTCTTCAACCAAACCCACAGAGCTGTGCTGATTTGAGAAGACTTTACTCTTGTACCCTCTTTGCACAGTGGGCTGTGTCCACTACAGGCAGTGGTTTCCCCTTGTACAACAGTACAGCAAAATTACATTTGTTTAGCTCCATTCACTTTGGGAAGAGGACGTCGCAAATACTCGAGGATGATGATGTCAACAAGGAAAGGAGCATAAGTTCATGATAACTGGGTGCATTGGTGACAATACAAGCCAATGATAGACTAAACAAAACACAAAATACTACAGATGCTAGGAATCTGAAACAAAAACAAAAGTTGCTGGGGAAACTCAGCAGGTCAGGCAGCATCCATGGAGGAAGGAAAAAGAGTCAACGTTTCAGGTCTGCAACTGTTCTGACAAAGGGTTGTAGACCCGAAACATTGACTCTTTTTCCTTTCTCCATGGATGCTGCTTGACCTGCTGAGTTTCCCCAGCAATTTTTGTTTTTGTGTCAATGATAGACTAACATTGACTAATACAAGCCTAACATACCCATGTTCGTGTGTGTGTGGGGGGGGGGGAGGGGGGGGCACAGGTGGTGTCCTTTTGTTCAACCCTCTGACTTGCCAATCTTTCCATACCTGAGGTCACGCCACCATTACTAACATAGCGTTGTTCCTCCAAGTCTTTTACTCTTTTTCTGTGTCCCAAGAGTTATTGACCATGTGGAATTGCTTCAAATGTATTTTCAATGTGTTCTTGTAGAATACTTGTTGTCTGACCTGCTTTCTTCTGCCATCCACTAATTCTCCATAGAGCAACTGTACGTTGTCGATCCTAACATGTCCAGCCCTACAGAGCTGAGCATTGGTGATCATAATCTCAATGCTGGTGCTTTCAGCAGGTCACCCATGATATAAAAGGGAATTAGTGTTATAAAGGGACACCTTGCAGTGAAATTTTAGAATACAGGATATTGCATATAATGATCACTTTGATGGAGACTTGATCATAAATCTGCACATCTAATCTATGCAACTGATAGCTGTTTATAACGCTTCTAGTAAACTTGTATCATCAGAGTGATTAGGCGTGGGAATTAATTTTATTTCCTGGTCTTAATCGTTAAAGAGGATTTTGGTGAATATGAAAATATATATGTTCAGATTGTGGATTGATTTTATGACAGCTGCGTGATTCACTCCAAGCAATGTCCCAGTTAGTGATGACTGACTGAAGGTGAACATCCACAGTATTGTTAAAATAGTTGTCCTTGAAGCAGTTGCAGCAGCCATTGAACGGTGCCTGGGCTTCTTTTGGCTTGCAGATCTCTCTAAGCATTTTAGAGCTGCTTTGTGGAAAACTGGCTTACAGTTGTTTATTAAAAAAAACATTATTTCTTTACACACATGTTGCCTTCTCCAGGCACCACTTTTTATTCTCTTTCCGTACTTTCTTTTGCATCCATTTCCCCCTGGGATAGTGGAGAGATGTGAGAATTCATTGAGATGGACTGATGGGTCCACTGCTGCCTATGTGGTAGTAGTAATAATAAATAATCCTTGTATTTTATATAGTATTTCATCACGTTGTTAAGGCATCTCTTTTTTTTTTAAAAAAAAGACAACGCGTGTCGTGACACATGCAGGAACCCAGCATCATACTTTAGAGTATCCAAAGCAAACTGAGAATTCCATGCATCCTGTCTACACATGGAAATTTCAGATGCAGATTGTTGGAAAGGAATGCGCACCCTCTCCCTGGAGGAATGCTCGCTGCTTACCTAATTCCGGAAAGCATTAGGTGCAGGTTGGTAAGAGCCAGTGCTTGGGGAACCCAGAGTGTGAACTGGGGATACTGCTGGAATCTAACCAGCTAAAACTACATAGTTTGGCATTGAGAGCACTACCTGGCAAGCTTTCCCATTGCTTTGGACCATCCTACCAGTTAGGACTTTGGCTTGCAGGGTTAACAGGAGCTGAATGGGATGATTCCCTGCCGCCAGTGACTGTAACACGGAAAAGGCCATACTGAGAAGCAAAGATTCCAAAGAAATCTTATCTCATTTCCATACAGATATCATTCTTCTGCAATTGAAGGCTATGTACTTCATTGTGGTTTCCTACACAATTGATAGCATTGCAATGTAACCATTGTCAGTATGTTGCTTGGTTGCAAACTGTGGAAGGAAAATGAAACTGAAGGGGAAATGTATGTCCCCTGTAAGTTGACCAAAAAATGTTCCTATTCCGTGTACTGTACAGCTCAGATCGGCTTTGTGAATTGTATGTGTTTTGACACCTCCTAGTGACAAGAGTGTACATTACAGGCAAACAATGAATTATTGCCATGTCATCTCTGCCAATGTTTGTGGCTTGGTTTGTTCTTTGATGGAAATATACGAGATTTAAAAATAATCTTAGTGTGACATCATATCCTATATCAGAAAATCCAGTCTACTAGAAAATCCAATCTCCATTCACTCCCTGGTGCCTCCTTACCTCTACGACCTTCTCACTCCCCAATCCATTAATCGTCGCCTCCGCTCGACTGGCACAGGCCTCCGGCTCATCCTTCGCACCCTCCACCCCACCATCAAAGCTTGTTCTTTCAGCCACCATGCTCTAAAACTCTTGAACACTCTAGTCCCTCAATCTCTCCACCTTGCTCCCTGTCTCCTCCTCCTCAAGTCCAGCCTGAAAACCTTCCTCTTTGACCGTACTTATGGCCACCTCCCCATTGACTCAAATATGAAATATTATTCCATATTTCATTCCAATAGATTGACAAATCAAGTCATATGTAACTGTTGCGATTGTGTACAGGTCTTATAAGACCTCTCAAATTCAGGGCTTTATTACAACACCTTGCACTTAGATAGTGCCTCTCATGTGCCGTGATGGTTGTGGAGCCTGGTATATTTTGCTCGAGGGATTTGTTTTCTCACGTCAATTTCTCATGTTTGTAATGCAGGGGAAGCTGCTTAAGCCGGACACATTGGGGCCTACCATCCTGTCCGGTTTACTCGCCGTCCGAGGTTAACCCGCGTCAGGCTAAAGCAACTCCCACTGTCATAAAAAGGGCCTTGCAACATCGTAATCTTCAGTTCTAGTTACAGTTTCCATTTCCTGTCTTGCAAGATGTTTTCTTAAGTTGATAGAAAAGACTTAAAATATGTACCACAAGGAGAGGCCAGAAGGTGAGGTCAATGTCATGGAAGTAATTGGAACAGTCAACCATAGCAGACCCACACACATAGCCCAGGGACACTGGGGATGGCTTTTACTCTTCAGCTGATGACATGAATCTTTCTGTTGAAAATGTTAACAAATGTTAATTCTGTGTTGTTAATGTTGACTATTTCTATATGTTGCCCTTTGCATTTCGACAGAATGTGTTGAATGTCTTGGATCCAAAGAATACTTGCTCATAAATGGATTATACAGCCTATTGAAAATGTTCTGTTCCTTTCTAGGTGCTGTACAATGTCTTTGACTCTTTTGTTGGGATTGGAGCAGAAAATATTAGTGGTCTGGACATCTTCAAAGGCATAGGTATTGAAAATATGTGAACAGAATATTCCTGCACGTTTCCACATGTTTTTGTTTTATTTTAACAGTTTAAGCTTCTGTTTTGCAAACCATTATTTTAATTTCAAACCCCATTATTTATGTTGTGTGTAGATGGTTTAACTACTGACTGAACTCAACACTTTAGCTTCATGCATTTGCAAACTGTTGTGGGAAATGGGTTCTCCAAAAGTGGAGCATCATTGGGTCAAATATGTAGCAATTCTTTACAGATGTTATTGACGGCAACATTCTCGCAAGAGTAGGGTCTGTCGATATGGAATTTTTCCGATTTAGATATATCGACGGGCTCATATCGAGATATACCTAAATATCGATATTTTTGGGGGGTTTTCCTACTGTGCATGCGCGCGTGGCACGCGCATTCCCGCTGCGCGCACATTCCTGGTGCGCATCTCCTCAGTATGTAAATATCTTTCTCTCTCTGTGTCTCTCACACTCACTCTCCATCTCTGTGATTTTCTCTCTGTGTCTCTCTCCTCTCTCAAATCCCGCCATCTCTATCTACCTGTATATTATCACATCCACACCTCCCCCAACCCCGCCACTGTTCCTCTCTCGTCTCTCTCCCCCCCCAGCCGTCTCTCTCACTCCCCCACCCGCCCCAGCCGTCTCTCACTCCCTCTCCCCCCAGCCGTCTCTCTCCCCCTGCCCTCCCCCCAGCCGTCTCTCTCTCCCTCCCCTCCCCCCAACTGTCTCTCTCCCCCTCCCCCCCCGAGCCGTCTCTCTCCCCCTCCCCCCCGAGCCGTCTCTCTCCCCATCCCCCCCCAGCCGTCTCTCTCCCCCTACCACCCCCCCAGCCATCTCACCCCCTCCCCCCCCAGCCGTTATTCTCCTTCTCCCCACCCCCCCCCCCCCTTGCATACCTGTATATTGTATTCGAGGACTATGAATACAATATGGCGGCTTTGCACCTCGGTCTGTGCATTGTGTATAGAGATGAGCATTCTGGGTCTTGTAGTTCAGTGTGCGCGTATTCCGATTTTTTACCTCGATATATCGGTTTTTGGTATATCGATATTTTCGAAATGCCTGTATCGGCGTATCGATTTGAAAATTATATCGGGTTTTAGCGATATATCGATATATCGCCAGACCCTACGCAAGAGTACAGGAAACTTCACGTCTGAGAACCAACATTCTACCTAGTCTTAGCCTGAAGTTCAGTCTTAATCATGAAGTCAGCATTCTGCTATTCATGAAAGAATTGGCTTCCAAATTAAAACTGAACAAAAAAAATTGCCACAATTCTGCATGAACTTAATTATTTTCAAATAAATTAATCTAAAATCAAAGTAGTATTTGGGGCTTCTGATTGGGTGTATGTAGACATTAGGGAAAACACACCTTGCCATAATATTGTTTTCTTCCAAATAAAGTATCCAAAAATATTATACAGGTAAATGCATTGGAAGGCGTTAATACATTACGGCTTGTTTTTGTCAAACCACAATTTGCATTGCTAGACTGAAGTTCTAACCTGGCTGTTGTGTTTCTCGTTTCCAGTATCTTTCTTTGTTGTCAGTCTGGGTGGAACTGCTGTTGGCGTAATCTTTGCATTCCTGCTCTCCTTGGTAACAAGATTCACGAAGCATGTACAGATTATCGAGCCTGGATTTGTCTTCATCATTTCATACCTGTCCTACCTCACCTCAGAGATGCTTTCTCTCTCTTCTATTTTAGCGTAAGTTTTCTGTTGGTGTGATGTTTAATTGGGTCCCTACAATTTAATTGGGAACAGCAAGATGTTGTGTGCTTAAGGGTTAGGATGGAGTGTAATGATGCAGGTTGGGTTAACAACTGTAGCCACACTGAACTGCTCTGATGTACTTTCTAATGGTTGCATTAACTCAAGATGGTCAAAAAAGCAACATTCACAAATGCTTAATCCCACCAATTATCGCAAAGTATATCATCCTGACCCACAGGAACTTTATTTAGCCGCAATCTACTTAGTCACTTCAGACTGGAGTGCTCATAGGTCAGTATGATTTGTATCCGGTTAACTGCAGAATTCAATATGTACTGATCCCGAGTGAATTTACATCAAATTATTGAGGGAGAAAATTGGAAACATTTGTATGTGTTGTTTTTTGCAATTGGAAGTGCAGGAGCTTTAGTTCTGAATCGGTGAAGAAACATTGCATATAACCTCATTGTGGTTTTAAACCACGAAGAAAGCCATCAAGAAAAATATTTTTTTTATGAATTACTAGTGTCTGGGTCAAGAGCAGCATTGCTAGGCTTGGTATTAGGTTGCTTCAAATTGGAGTTGGAGTGAAAAAAGCATCAGTAAAATCCCAAAGTGTATGCTAAACTTTCTGTCTCCAACCCAATAGCATCACGTTCTGCGGGATTTGCTGTCAGAAGTACGTGAAGGCCAACATCTCTGAGAATTCCATCACCACGGTTAGATACACAATGAAAATGCTGGCAAGTGGGGCTGAGACCATTATCTTCATGTTCCTGGGCATCTCTGCAGTAGATACTCAGATATGGAAGTGGAACACGGCCTTCATCCTTCTGACGCTGGTCTTCATCTCTGTCTACAGAGTCATTGGTGGGTACTCGGAGGGCAAAAACTGAAAGTATTTAACTAAATGGGTTCAGATCAAGCCACCCAAAATGTTGATGAAAACTAGGGAAGGAAGTACATGATCTTTAAATAGATTGGACCATCAATCTTGAAAAGAAAGTGCTGTATTTGAGAAGTAGATGAAAACACAGGGTATGGGGATAGGGCCGAGCAGTGAGATTGAACGAATAGCTAGTTGTGAGAGCCAGTATGGACTCAATGGGCGAAATAGCTTCTTTTTCTATACTATAAATTTCTATGACTCTAGATATGAACAAAACCAACAACAAGGTTACATTTGTAGAGCGTCTTCACTTCGGGAGGACATCCCAAGGCACTGAACAGTCAGGGGTCAGGACCCAAGCATGGTCGGGTAGTGGGGCAATGTTGGGATGAGGGAGGGCAGAAAGGTAGGACGGCGACTGAAGACACGGTCGAAGAGGAGGTTCTTGAGACCGGACTTGAAGGAGGCAAGGGAGGGAGCAAGACGAAGGGATTGTGGGATGGAGTTTCAAAGCTGAAATCCCGGCTGCCGATGGTAGGGCGGGTTGGGCGAGAGACATGAACGGAGGGAGCGGACAGCAAATAATTAAACTCCTTCAAAGAAAGGGAGCTGGAAATGGTTTGGTTGAGGATGAAATTGAAGTTTTTTTTGTTGAAGGCATATAGACTGAGATGATCAGGCTGAATGTGGTTGTGTTGCTGGGTTAGGTAGAAGGAGGTCTGTGGAGGACACAAGGGAAATGGAATTTTACATTTTAAAGTTGTCATGAAAAGGTTGAATAATGGTTGAATAGTGAATATTCGAGTATAGACTAATATTTTAAAGTTTGTGATTTTCTTTGAAATATTTGTTTGCAGGATATTCCCTCGGGACATTATAGGGTGAAGTGGAGTCAGTCCATGATAATTGGGTAGATTGGTTTAGCATTAACTATGGAAATGCTAACCCAATTCATAAAATAATTATCTGCTTCAGGCTCTGAATTTGCATCGTTATTTTCAAGGGGTTATATGATATGTTGATTTGTTGGTTAGAAATAACAATCATTTCATAGTGACTTTAGAAATCCCATTGTGAAGATACAAACAACAACGACAATAACACAATTGCATTTGTATAGTGCATTTCACATCGGGAAGATGTCCCAAGGCGCTGGACAATCAGTGTTTGGACACTCGAGCTGGGGGTTGGGATTGGGGAGGGTGGATGGTGGTCAGGGAAGGAGGGTGATCAAAGGCACGGTCCAAACAATTTTGTCCTAGGATTCCATCTGCATTATATTTGTTGCAGATGTTTTCCCTTTTGTTTTCAATTAATGGCTCTAAAAATATGTTTTCGGAATAATTGAGATTAGAAGACCTCCATTGAACTTCACAAAGACGCGAATAAAGGTTAACAGAGGATAAAGATGAGATCAGTTGATGGCTTCCCTCCAGATGTACATCTCCTTTCAGGCAGGGGACTTTGTGATGTACAGTCTGATATGTGTAGTTCTCCAACTGTATTGCTCAAGAGCAGCATCAATTCAGCTTTGCTCTGAATAGAAATGCAGACCTGCAAGTACTTTTGAACCCTTATCAAATTTAACTGCGTCACTGTGTCTGCTTGCATAAGACTGTGAAAAGCCCAATTTTCACTTAGGGGATGCTTCAGGTAAAGTTCTCAGTCCAAAGTTTATTGCACTTGTGGACAAAAAAACTCTTGTTATTCATTTACAATTCTCACTTGTGAATCATATTTTTTTTGTGAATCAGTGGCATTCAACAGTATGCCTAGTATTCTATTTCTATGGCATATGACTTTTACGTGCTTCGTTTAAAATTTTTAAAAAGGGAACATGTGTGCTGGGAATGGAGTTTTACTCTGGTCTGAGTTCATGCATTCGATACTAGCACCTTATCATGTCTTCGAAATATCTCAAAGTGCTTCACAGAATATATTGTGAAGTGAATTGCTTGTATATTTTGTGGGTGAAATGTGGAGTAGCATTTCCAACTTCAAAGATCCTGTAGTTGGAGATTACTTACGCATTGTAGAGGGCAGAACATGAACCTGGATTTAATACCCCACTAGCATCAGCATTTGAATTAAATACTCAACAGTGATTCAGGCTTTGACTGCTCATACCTTGAACTTTTCAGGGGTCATCATTCAGACCTGGGTTCTCAACCACTTCCGTGTGGTGCAATTAGAGATCATTGATCAAGTGGTGATGTCCTATGGTGGCCTGCGTGGAGCGGTAGCCTATGCCCTTGTGGTATTACTGAACGGAAGCAAAATCAGAGAGCGACGGCTATTTGTCAGCACGACCATCATTGTTGTGTATTTCACGGTCGTATTCCAGGTAACCGTAGCTACTTTTTGCCGGTAGGTCCTTTCCATAAATTAAAACGACAGCCATGTGTCAGCCATTGTTACCTGAATCTTCCTGCTCATCAAAGCGTTGCACGAAAGATATATTGTAATTGAATAGTTACAGTTTCATGGAGCATTGTGAACTTATTCCTTGAGTGCAAAGTTAATCAAGGAGAAGCAGAAAGCATCCATTCATTTAAGAGGGAATTCGATGCATACAGCACAAAATGTACCCCAGAGCACCCTTGGTATAAACACCAGCTTCAAGTAGTTGGGCTAAATGGCCTATTTCTGTACTGTATCAATTATGTAATTTTTTTGTGTCAAACTACCAATTCCTGGAATAACTATATTTTCGGGTAGAGATTTGCATTTAAAATAAAGTATTGCGTTGTTTAGATTCATTCTATTATGTATAGTTGTGAATGAGCTAAAACCACGCTGACTGATTACTGTACTTTTCAGGGTTTGACAATCAAACCATTGGTGAATTGGCTGAAGGTGAAGAGGAGCGAGCACAGAGAGCCTTTACTCAATGAGAAACTGCATGGCAGAGTAAGTACTGCCTCGTTGTGTAAACTGATGTTGAAAGGGCATTCCTTCATGAATGGGGACCAGGGCAGGTGAATTGTTTTTCAGTAAATATGAAGAGCTGCTTGAGCCTGCACCAGCAGTATGGATGGTAGCCACTTTGTTCATACTAATAATAATAATAGTAATAATCCCTGCATTTGATATAATTGATATAATTCACAGAATAATTAGGGGGGATCTTATTGAAACATATAAAATTCTTAAAGGGTTAGATAAAGTAGACACTGAGGGACTGTTTTCCCTGGTAGGAGAATCTATAACACGGGGGTCACAGTCTTAAAATTAAGGGTCAGCCTTTTAGAACAGAGTTGAGGAAACATTTCTTCACTCAGAGGGTCGTAAATTTATGGAATTCACTACCCCAGAAGGCTGAAGATGCTCAGTCCTTGAACATTTTCAAGGCTGAGACTGATAGATTTTTGAAAAATAGAGGGATTAGGGGATATGGGGATAGGGCAGGTAATCAGAGTTAGGTGAGAAGATCAGCCTGATCTTATTGAATGGCAGAGCTGGCTCGAAGGGCCGAATGGCCTACTCCTGCTCCTAATTCTTAAGTTCTTATGTTCTTATAACGTCTTATCACATATTGTATATGTCTGAAAGTGCTTCAGAGAATATACTGTAAAGTGGATTGACTATATATTTTGTGAGGGACACAAATGTATTTTTTATCAAATTGTTAACAAAAAAACTCTTGCAGCAACTCTGCTAATGTGGGACATTTTATGCTTTTAGACTGAATGTGCTTCTGAGACTGAGGTTCATCCAATTGTTTGCAAATGACTTGTGAAATGGTGAATTCATATTCATTTGATAGGAAACTAGATGTATTCATGAGGAAGAAAGGAAGTTGAATAGAATGTATGGAGGAAGTAAGGAGTGAGTGGTGCCTTGTACTTAGCCATCTTCAAATCACAGAATGAGTTGCTTTGGTGGAGTAGTTTAGCACACAAGCCTTTCACCTCTTGCGATCTGTGTCTGATTACACCACAGCATCTGTCTCTTCTAACTGGTATGAAATAAATTGAGAAATCTATGGAACTGTGTTCATGCTAGACGGCGTCCCAGAGGTCAATATTGTTTTACAGATCTTAGTAGTGAGGTTGGAAATATTTATATCTTTAAACATTTTGAAGAAAGATCTCTTTTATGTGTACAAAATATCTAGTACAATAATGTTTCAAATGAAGTTAGGTTTCATTCAAAGTAATGTGGAACAATCAAAGAGCGTCTCTTTTCTTTTTAAAGGCATTCGATCACATTTTATCTGCAATAGAAGACATCTCGGGACAAATTGGGCACAATTACCTTCGAGACAAGTACGTATATCAGTCCGTGATATTTCTTTCCTGACAATACAGGGTCTAATTTACAGCAGGGGTCTTTAAAATTCACTCTGCGTTAGATTGAGAATCTTGCTGATAAATGGAAATCTGTCATTCTGCCCTCTTGCGATGCATCCAGAAGAGAATGCTGCCAGGCCACATGTTACACTTCCTTCTATGGAAGGGAAGCAGGGTTGGGTACGATTGCAGTTCCTGTCTAACAGGAAAACAGGGAGTGCAACATGCTGATGTATGTACAACTCTGAGTCAGCATTCACAAGTCAAGTTACAAATTATTGTCCTGCAATTTGATAGTCACACTCTTAACAGTTTGATTATTGAGACAAATATTTTGGGAGATATCCTAAAGATTGTCATCATTTTCAAGATACCAGGAAGTTTATTTTACCTAGAGGGTAATTAACAAATGAAACGGGTTGCCAGGAAGTATGGTTAAGCCCAGAGCACTGGACTCATTTAAAAAATGCACTGATGGGAAGAAGATAGGGTGGGTTTCTAAAAGGATGAGATCAGATGGGCCATCAGGTGAACTGCAGGGCTTTTTCATCCAAACTGACCTTGTAATGAAATAATAATAATGCTTGCATTTAATATAGCAACTTATCACATCTTTGAGATGTCTCAAAGAGCTTCACAGAATAATCTGTCAGACGAATTAACTGTATATTTGCTAGGCGCAGCCAATTGCGCACAACAGTGTCTCGCAGAGAGTTGTGGATTGAGTGACCAATTCATTATTATTATTATTGTTGTTGAAGGAGTAATTACCAGCAGAAAAGCCACCCGCATATCGACTAACAACCTGGTTCCTACTTACTGCTGCGTAAACAGAGGCATGTGGAGTAGGGAAACTTGCCCAACATTTTGCCTGGATGGGAATTGAATGTAGCTCTCTCGTTTGTGAGCTGCGTGCTCCATCCACTGAGCTATGGGACTCCATGTTTTCAGTTATATAGTGTGATAGTCCAACCTGACTTAGAGGTTTATGTTGGATTTGGTCAGTTTCTGAGATCAGCAATTGAATAACCTTGGCTAAACAGGAAACCGAGACTAGACGTTCAAGATCTTGGAACAGGCTTTGGGAGAAACGATTCTGCCACGAGTTGGAAGATGGGTAGCAGCTATGCCCAATCAATTAGAGAACAGATAACTGAACATGTTTTGCAATCTATAATGAAAGTTCTATTTTTAATCCCAATAAGTACAACACCATTCCTTATCCTGCCACTGATCCCATGAATGGTTTGCTGAGTTCTATGCATTGAGGATGACACAGAGTGTACAACTCTTGTGAGATCGTGAATCCACCCAATCTGACCTGACTTTTATAAAAGGGCTGGGGGGTAGAGGGGGAGAGAGACGGCTGGGGGGGGGGGGGGGGGGGAGAGGGGGAGAGAGACGGCTGGGGGAGGGGGAGGAGAGGTGGAGAGTGACGGCTGGGGGGAGGGGGAGAGAGACGGCTGGGGGGGAGGGAGAGAGAGAGACGGCGGGGGGGGGGGGGGGAGGAGAGGGGCTGAGAGATGGCTAGGGGGGGAGAGAGACGGCTCGGGGGGAGGGAGAGAGAGACGGCGGGGGGGGTGGGAAGAGAGGGGGGGAGAGACGGCTGGGGGGAGGGGGAGAGAGACGGCTGGGGGGGGAGGGAGAGAGAGACGGCGGCGGGGGGGGGGAGGAGATGGGGAGAGAGACGGCTGGGGGGAGGGGGAGAGAGGCGGCTGGGGGGGGGAGGGAGAGAGAGACGGCGGGGGGGGGGAGGAGAGGGGGAGAGAGACGGCTGGGGGGAGGGGGAGAGAGACGGCTGGGGGAGGGGGAGGAGAGGGGGAGAGAGACGGCTGGGGGGGAGGGAGAGAGAGACGGCGGGGGGGGGGGGGGAGGAGAGCGGGAGAGAGACGGCTGTGGGGAGGGTGAGAGAGACGGCTGGGGGGGGAGGGAGAGAGAGACAGTGGGGGGGGGGGAGGAGAGGGGGAGAGAGACGGTTGGGGGGAGGGAGAGAGAGAGACGGCGGTGGGGGGAGGTAGAAAGAGACGGCTAGGGGGGGTTGGGGGAGAGAGAGGGACGGCGGGGTGGGGGGATGGGTGGGTGGGGGGGGGGGAGAGACGGGGTGGATGTGATAATATACAGATAGATAGAGATGGGGGGGATGTGAGAGAGACACAGACAGAAAAACACAGAGATGGAGAGAGTGAGAGACACAGAGAGAGAAAGATATTTACCTCCTGAGAAGATAGGCCCCGAATGCGCGCGCACCCGGAATGCGCATGCGCAGTACGAAAAAACGGAAAATATCGGTATTTCGGTATACCTCGATATGAGCTAACCGATATATCCATATCCGGAAAATTCCCATATCGCCGTTCCCTAGAGAGGGGTGAATGGGAGGTGATCGTAGATGCGGTCAAAGAGGTAAAGAGTGATTTAAAGTTAAAGACTAACACATTATATGCTGTTCCATTGCAGGTGGGCTCACTTTGACAGAAATTACCTGAGTAAATTACTGATGAGGAAATCCGGCCAGAGAAGTAGGGACAGAATTCTCAGTGTCTTCCGTGAACTGAACCTGAAAGATGCCATCAGCTATGTGTCTGAGGTAATAAAGACAATAATCTATTCAAACGGTTGCTTCCCAATAATCTATATAAATTCATCTTGTACCTGGGAGCGCAAAATGATTGATGCTGTCACCATGAAAACCCTGAACCTTTCTGTATAATAATAATAATCCTTTAATTTTTGATAAAGAGCTTTTCACATCTTCTAGACGTCTCAAAGGACTTCAGCGAATATACTGTAAAGTGAATTGACTGAATATTTGTGGGCAAAACGCGGCAGCCAATTGCGCACAGCAGTGTCCCACAGACCTGGCTGGATAATAGTAATAATCTTTATATTTGGCATAGAACCTTTCATATCATGATGTTGTTTCACAGTGCTTCAAAGGAGACTGACTGCATGTTTATTTGGTGGGGGTTGGTGCAAACACAGTCAATTTGTGCATGCAAACGTCCACCAACAGCCAAGATAGTGTTCCAATTTTAGTTGAGGATTTGCTGGCTAGGACTCAGGGAGAAACTCACTCGGTTTTCAAATAGTGCCATAGGATCTTTAATGTGCTTATGAATAGGCATACTGGACTTTAGTTTAACATCTCATTCAAAGGATGGCATCTCCAAAAATACAACCCGCCCCTAGCATTACATTGGAATATCAGCCGAGATAATATGATTTTCAAATCCTGATGTGGGACTTGAACACACAACATCCTGACTCAGAGATGAGAGCGCTACCAATTCAGCCAGACTGATGGACGCAATTTGAAAATGTAGTCAAATGCAACATTACAATGTTACAATGTTACAGAGTTGATGCAGTCACATCAACTCTGTAAAACAGCACAGATTGTGAACGTGTGGTGCTGCACCCAACTAATGTATGCAGCCTGTGCGGGAGTTTGTGATTCACTAAATTCACTTTCCTTACTCCACACACCTAATAATAATAATCCCACAAAAAAAACAATAATAAATTGGTCATTTCAATCCACTGCTGTTTGTGGGACACTGCTGTGCGCAATTGGCTGCCGTGTTTTGCCCACAAATATGCAGTCAATTCACTTTGCAGTATATTCTGTGAACCGCTTGGAGATGTCTTGAAGACATGAAAAGCGCTGTATCAAATGCGAGGATTATCATTTTGATCCCTGACTGTTCAGCTATTTGGGATGTCCTCCCAACGTGAAAGGTGCTTTACAAATGCAATTTTGTTGTTGTTGAATAACCCGGAACCTTTATTTTTGATAGGGAGAACGCAGTGGGTCATTGGCATTTATCCGCTCACCTACGGATGTCAATGTTGATTTCCGAGGCTCCCGTTCATCTATTTTGGACTCTTCACTCTCTTCAATACTGTAAGTGAAGGTCATGACAGTCTTACCTTTTGTATATTGAGGGTAGCCTGGTCGCAGTGACTGAGCACGACTTATCCCAAAGAATATAACCTTCAGAAATCTTGTCCTCAAAATCTTTGTTTTGGAAACAAAACTTTCTACTGTAGTTTGTTGACATTAAACGCTTCAGTTAATAAGGCTTGTGTTGTAATTTCAGCGAAATTAGTTTACTGAATTGAACCACACATTGACTTGCCCATGCAAACTGAGCTCTGTGTTTTGGTCATTCAACTTTAAGAATCAAATCTTCCTGAGACACCAGAAAATAGCCTTTTTGTTTCTGAAAGTTTGAAGAAGGATATGTGGGTCATGAAGCAGATTAGAAACCAGTCTTTTAGTGGTATGGCAGCATGTGGAAACAATTGCTCTTGTTTATTGGCTAGACTAAATGTATTTGAGTAGTCACAACCCAGTTCCCAGTGAACACAGTCACATATCACGAAAGTACTCATAATTTAGGACTAGATTTGGCAAAATTGTTTTATAGAGTTCACACTGATGTAGGAAATGCTACATTGGGGATAGTGCAAGGAAGGATTCTGTTCTGAGATTGGAGGAGAAGAGACAGAGGCCTAACCTGCGATTACCTGTGTACTGAAAATAGGAATCTATTTCCGTCATTTAATTTGTACCCAGGAGATACTATCCACTTATTTGTTGTACTGTATATAGAATGAGGACAAGATAGAAAGTTTCAAGAAATTATTAAGGTGGATAGAGGAGAATCCTACCACAGAGTGACCAGGCAATGTTTTCTATTTGATTCTCAGGCGGGAGAGCACCAGTGAGGTGTGCCTCGACATGCAGGCGCTCGAGAGGAGAAGAAAGAGTGTGAAAGACCGAGAAGACACTCTCACTCATCACATGCTACACCAACATCTGTACAAACCCCGACAAGAAGTAAGGATCTCACTCAGGGAGGATGCTATCACGTTGCTTTTCTATTTTCATTATTTTAATATAGATTGCCACCGTGTTTGGGGGTGCCAAAATGTGTTTTCAAATCGTTTTTGCAAATGATCAATTTGCGCAGGGTCTGGAAAATTCCAGATGTTGCTGCGGGTGGAATTGTGTTACAGACACAGAGGCCATTTGCTCCCATGAGGTGACGGGAGTTTCATATGAAGAAGGCCACTGCTGGGTCTACAATTCATCTGGTGTGCACTCTATCTACTGGGGTCTAATTCCCCTTTGATCACTGTATTTACTAGGGTCTATAATTTAACTGCTTGTACTGTATTGACCAAGTTTGCCATTTCCCTTATAAAGAACAGGCTCGTTTACAGTCGTCATAAGTTGACACACAAAAAGGATGAAAAGCAAGACCAGGAGATCTTCGAGCGCACCATGACAAAGAGACTAGAATACTTCAAATCCACAAAGTCAGGGGTCCACCACGGTACGAAGTACAAGGATAGAAATGTGAAAAAGGTAACTAAACTACGGCTAACAACGACTTGCATTTATGTAGCGCCCTCCATGCTGGGTGGCCTCTCGAAGCGCGTCACAATGGCAGAGCCCGAGGCTGAGCCAGGGGGAGGGGGAAGGTGACCATAAGCGCAGTCGAAGAGAAAGGTCTTTCGGCGACACCTGAAGATGGGAAAGGAGGGGACAAGGTGAAGGGGCGAAGGGAGGGAGTTCAAAAATTTGGGGGCATAGTGGCTGAAAGCACGGCAGGCAACGTTGGAGTGGAGGATTCTGGGGACAAGGAGGAAGCTGGACCCAGTAGAGCTGAGGCAGCGGGTACTGCTGTGAGGAGAGAAGAGGTTACAGAGACGGGCGAGGCGAGGGGTGGGGTGGTGGTGTGCAGAGGAGCGGAGGGATTTAAACACAAGAGTGACGATCTTGAAGTCGATCCTCTTTATGACAGGGAGCTAGTGCAGTTTGGCAAGAACTGGGTAATCAGAGTCTGTTTATCTTTGCTTGCTTTTCAATTGCAGTTTCATTTACGTGAAAGTATTGTTTACAACAAATGTAGTTTGTGTTGTATCATTACATAACATTGCGGTGTAAAATGCTGTTACTGCAAACCAGATTTGTTGCTTTAATTGCCCTTCTAATTCACCTCTGCTGTAAGTCAGGTTGAGATTGGTTAACACTATAATATAATAATAAATACAATCCTTGCATTTGATATAACAGTTTTCACATCTTCTAGACATCTCAAAGTGCTTCACAGAATATACTGTAAAATGAATTGACTGTATATTTAAGAGCTCTGAGATGCCGCCTGGCATGGAGGGTGCTAGTGGTTGTTGTATATTTGTGGGCCAAATGCAGCAGCCAATTGTACACAGCAGTGTCCCACAAATAGTTGTGGATTGAGTGACCAAATTATTTTTAAATTTATTTATTTTGTTGATGGATTATTATCAGGCATGGGAGTAAGGAAACTTGCCCAAAGTCTTGCCCTGCTGGGAATCAAACCCAGGTCTTTTGCTTGTAACCACTGAGCTGCAGGACTCCAGAACTGAATAGGGAGCAATACCTGGACTCTTTCAGGTTTGTATGGTTCATTTCATACAGGACCATGGCTGTACGATCATGGCTGATCTGAACCTAACTCCAATTACCCACCCTTGGTACCCTGACATAGCAAATATCTATCTGCCTCCATCTTGAAAATGTGAATGGATCCAGCATCCACCGCCTTTTGTGGGGAGAAAGTTACAGATTTCTACTACCCTTGGGATGAAAAACTGCTTCTTAATTTCACTCCTAAATGACCTGGCTCTAATGTTAAGATTATGCTCCTTTGTTCTGGATTCCCATGTCAGATGGACGTCTCGAAGCGTTTTGCAGGATTTACTGTGAAAGGAAGTGACTTTCTTTGTAGGCAAACGTGTCAGTGAAATTGTACACAGAAATTTCCCACAAACTGCCACGGAATGAATGACTATTTGGGGGAATTGTTGGCCAGGAGAGAATTCCCTTCTCTTTCAAATTGTGCCACGGGAACTGTATTGTCCACCTGCACAGTCAAACGAGTCTCTATTTAACATGTCATCCAAAATAGGGCACCTCAGTTAATACAACTACCTCCTCCAGCACTGTAGTGGAGTATCATCATAGACCATGTGAATTAAAATCCTGACATGAGATTTCAACATATAACATTCTGACTCAGAAACTGAGGCAAACTGGCACATATGTGGATCTGAACTCCAACTTTCCTTGCTTCTTTACTTCTCTTAGATTTCTACCATCTAGACTATAGATGCCTTCTTTATTTCCTTTTTGGCCAAATGATATACTTCTCAATTTCAAACATTAATGGTGGACTCCTGTAGCTCAGTGGTTAGAGCACTCGTCTTGCAAGCGAGAGACTTGGGTTCAGTTCCAGGCAGGGTGAAACCTTGGGCAAGTTTCCTTACCCCACATGCCTTATAATAATCTCTTGAAAAAAAAAAAAAAAAATTTGGTCATTTCAATCCATGGCTGTTTGTGGGACACTTAATCTTCTAAAATCTAATCTATATTGCCTCTCCTTATTCTTCCTCACAAAATGCATAACCTCACATTTCTCCACATTAAACTTCATCTGCCATGTGTCTGCCCATTTTACCATTCTGTCTATGTCCTCTTGCAGTCTGCTACTATCCTTCTGATTATTTACTACTCTTCCTAACTTTGTATCATCTGCAAACTTGGAAATTGTACTCCCTATACCCAAGTCCAGATCAATTATATATATATATATACATATATATATCTATATATATAATAAAAAGAGAAGTGGTCCCAATACCAATCCCTGGGGGCACCACTGAACATTTCCCTCCATTCAGAAAAGCTAAACTCACTAAAACTCTCTGCCTTCTTTCTCCCAGCCAGTTGTGGATCCATACTGCCACTGTCCCTTTAATATTGTGGGTTTCTATTTTCCCTACAAGTCTCTTATTTGGCACTTTGTCAGATGCCTTTTGAAAGTCCATATAAACTACACCAACTGCACTGCCTTCTCTGTTACCTCATCAAAAAACTCTTGTCAGGTTTGTTATACAAGATTTGCCTTTAACAAATCAGTGATGTCTGGAAGATGTGCAAAGCTCTATATCAAATGGAAGAACATATTAAACTTTATTTGCCATCTGTCTGCCTGTTCTGTGAGCTTGTTTGTCTTCCTGCATTTTTCTGCAAAGCCCTTCAGTGTTAACCACTCCCCACCACACCCCCATGCCTACGCTAGGTGTCCACACACCACCTACACTTAAATCCAAATCCTAAACGTTCTTTAATTCATTTTGCTAACTTTCCCATTATTCCATACACCCCTATTTTTATAATGAGGCTCTTGTGCAGCTCAGCCTCTCAAATTTGATTTACATTCTTCATACAATATACATACATGCACATGCACACATGCATGCACACACACAGACTTTCTTTCAAAATCCAGGCTGGAGCATATCAAGGCAGATTTGCGTTGACAGTGTTTACCTTAACAGCACCATTTCCATTTGAGAGGAATGACAATGTTTAAAAAGTGTGGGTGAAATCTTGCATGTTTGCACGGGTGAGGGGTGTGGCAAGGAGTGGGGATGAATAAAAGAATCATGGAGAGGTTGATTTCAGGGATGACGTGATTGCGACAAATGTACATTTATACATGTTGTAGAGATGAGGGAAAGCTGAGTGAGTGAAAGCCTGGATTTAAAATGTCAAACACGGATGTTCTCATTGGTTGGCTCTGAGGTGGAGTGAGCAGTCAGCCGTTGCGGTGAAAAGACACTAACCGGAACCAAATAGGAGAGTTGTTGACTTTTGTAACTGAGTTTATTAATTTACCAATTGCTTTGTGACTTTAAATAAAAATCTAGACATATTGGTTATTGCGTCGTTTTCTGATTTTGTTGCAGAAGAATCATGTTACCTTGCCAAACGGAAAAGCGAATGGGAAATCCCATGGGAAATCCCATGGAAAATCACATGGGAAACCGAACGGGAAGCCAAATGGACAGCCAATTACACAGATGCCCCTGCAACATGATGATAAAGGTAATAATTCAATGATTTGTCTCATTTACCTTCTGTCACTACTTTTACAGTGAATCCTGTGAAGAACTTTGAGATGCCCTTCTGACATGGAAAGTGCTATATTAATGCAGGATTATTATTATTAAATGACAGACCTGCCAGAAGTGATTCCTGGCTAAATTTGTCTTGTGGTTCTACTATGTTGTGGGTTTGTTTTTGGTGTGAATTAAGAGACAAGTTATTCATTTTAAGTTTATTTGTCTTTTCTCTCCCTTTTGCGCCCCCACCCCACCGGCACCCTCCCAAATGCCAAGAATATTTTAAGTATTGAATACAGTTCTACAAGTGCTTGTTGCCTTTCGAATTGGTGTTTGAGCCATGCGAGTTGACATGATCCTCATTGACAACTGCACACATGTGCATTTTCCAATAGGATTTACTGAATTTTCCATTACAACAGAAACCTTGACAGTTTTACCCCTCTTGCACCAGGGGCGTATGTTAGCTGCTCCCCTGACTGAGATCAGATATTGAACAGACTGGGAATCTGTGAACTTCTGATCTTTTTGACCCAGGACTACACTTGTACCCTGAGTCATAGTAAAATTGATGACCTTGTGCTGTGTGCATAACAGCTGTAACCAAAGTCACCCTGCTCCCGACATAGAGTGGTGCATAATGTGAAACCATCAATGTGGACTAATTATGGAGTGGGTAAGCAGGCAGTTTTCTGGCCTGCCTCACTGGCAGCAATGTTTTTATTCTCCTTTGCATTTGAATGGAAACCGCACTTATACATTTGCAGAGAGAACCATTCATATTAGGAGGAAAAGTCAATGAGTAGCATTGCCTTTTAAGGACCCAATGTAGGAGAAGTGTTTCTCTTTATCCTTTGGATCTGCCCTTCTCTCAAGACACTTCCTACAGTTGCATTATTGGCAGTTTTAGTGACTCTAATTTACAGGCAAATTCAGCAGTTAATTTGCACACAGCAATGTCCCAGAAATGTCTAGGGGATGAATGAGCAATTTACGTGGAGGATTATTGGCCAAGACATCGGCAAAACCACTTCTTAACACATCAGCTTGGTTCAGTTGCTTGAGCTTTAGGTCAGATAGTTGTGGGTTCAAGGCCCATGTCAAGGACTTGAGTACATGGTCCAGACTAACATTTCAATAATGGGGTTGGGGTGGGGAGGCAGGGTGGGATGAGAGTACCATATTGTAGTAGCTGCTGTCCTGTGGATGTGACATTATACTCAGAGGTAAGCAGTAAAGAATGCATGATGTGATTCAAAAACAGAAGGAAGTTTCTCCCAGTGACTGGCCAACAATCTTTCAGTGGATCGTACCTCTCGTCTGGTTGAAGTGATAATAAACTGGCTAATCTCGTTGAATGTCACATTTTTCACCCTGATATTTCTTATGGGATGTCTTAATCAGCAATCTTGAGTTCATACCTATGGAGGTTTCTTGTTATAACTGGAAATGTGTTGAGCTGACTCAAGTGAATTCCATTCTCATGTGTTCTGCTTGCGGAGGGAATCTCTCACTGATCGCTGGGGACTCAAATTACTGTGATTTAGACCCTGGTGTTGGTCATTTTGCTGCTTGTTGTATGTAAACCTACCTGGTTCTTTCCATCCATTACTTCCAGACTTGTTAGAATCCGATACAGAGGACAATTTTGAGGATGAGGATAGAGGAATTAGTTTCTTAATTTCTACAAATTCAACGGTGAATGAAGATTCAAGAACTGGTAATGCACTTCACTTACACAACTCACTCCTTGGGGATTTCTTTGCAGTTATAATACGTCTTGTGTCTGTTCATCATTCAACAAATTACATCTCATTTTATTCTAAAATTCAGTAGCGCTAAATTGATGATAAAATTGAATATTTAAACTACATTGGGTTTAGTTGAAAATTATTTGAATATTATCTAATTTCTGTTGAAAAATACTGGTATACTTAGACCTTTATAATTTTTGTCGCACAAAAGATCATTTAGCTGATTATATCTGTGTTAGTACTATATCCCCATTGGGGACATCAGCTCTGCTCATTCCCTTTACTGTTTCCTTCAAATATTTATTTATTGTTAAGGAATATTTGGGGTGATGTAATGCTTTAACACTAACACATGTAACAAAACATCTAACCTTTCTTTCCAGCATCCTCTAATAACCTGGTTTTATGTTATCAATAATTGAATGTATCTGGAACCATAGAACTTTAAGGCACAGAAGAAGGCCCTTCAGCCCATTGTCAAGAACAATTCTTTCAATCC
This sequence comes from Hydrolagus colliei, assembly GCA_035084275.1. Classification (NCBI taxonomy): domain Eukaryota; kingdom Metazoa; phylum Chordata; class Chondrichthyes; order Chimaeriformes; family Chimaeridae; genus Hydrolagus; species Hydrolagus colliei. The sequence goes on from CM068743.1 coordinate 12,918,144, forward strand.
CATTTACTGGTCCTTTCCGCGTACCCAGGCTGGAGCACTCGTTAAGCTGACCCGTAACTTTGTGCTCTGCTTTTCAATGATGCTGGCTTACCAAAAGCCATTGGGGATGATGGCTTTTCAATGATGCTGGCTTTTGGTAAGCCAGCATCATTGAAAAGCTGAGCACAAAGTTGCGGGTCAGCTTAACAAATAATGTTCTACCAATGCTCTATGTTTAAAACTAATTTTTCTAACCATCCTTTCTAACATCTTTTACAACCCGAATTTATATTTGTAATCATCAAATATATATCTGTAAGAGCAGAAGGGCTGATTAAGTTTACTTGTAACTTTGCAATATTGCTGAGCTAACCAAAGCAGCAAATGGGTTGCCAAAATGCTGGACAAATTGCACCTAGAGCCTTAACATTTAAGGATTTAAGTCCTTTTACTTCCAGTGGTTCTCTGTGTTTGTATTTTTTGGGGGGATGGGGGGAGGGACACCCGGGAGACTGACATATGTAGAATTGCACTGCTATGTTTGAAAGTATCCAAATTAGACAGGGTTCCACAAAACATGTAATGTTAAATACAGGTAGACCTCGCTTACCGAACGCCCGGTTATCGAAACTTCACTATAACAAGGCTGTACTATTTGTACCACCTCTCTGCTTAACAAAGGCTGCTTTCGCTATAACAAATGTTTACACACACTTTAAATCTCGCGGGCTTCTCGTGCGCAGCTTCTCATGTGCAGCTTTTCTCAGGTTGCCCCAGCAACGCACACTCAGTCTTGAGCGTGCCTCAGTTAAGCAGTGTAGTGCAGCTCCTCCCATATGGGAGGAGCTTAAGCGGCAGGATGCTTGTGGCTTCAATAATAGTAAGTCGAGGACTGTCTGTATTGTGTGTTTATTGTTGTATTTACTAACATTTTAATATTTTATTGTTGTATTTAAAGTTGTGTAGCCTTCAATAGCAGTTATATCTACCTCAGGCCTTCGCTGGTACAGGTTGAGCATCCTGAATTCGGGCCCGCAGCCAATCCCAGGTTCGGGTATTTCCGGACAAATCGGAATGCCAAAAGCCAAGGGGGTGATAAGTGGAGGGGGGTGGGATAGAGAGATGGTGTGGGGGGGAGATAGAGAGGAGTGGGGGATAGAGAGATGGGGGGGGAGATAGAGAGGACGGGGGGATAGAGAGATGGGGGGGGGAGATAGAGAGGAGGGGGCATAGAGAGGGAGGGGATTGGAAGGAGGATAGAGAGGGAGGGGATGGAAGGGGCGATAGAGAGGAGGGGGATGATAGAGAGATAGAGGGGGGGGAAAGGATGGAGAGGGGAGGGGGGGATAGAGAGATAGAGAGAAGGGGGGAATAGAGAGAAGTGGGGATAGAGAGGGAGGGGAGGGCGGATAGAGAGGAGGGGGAGATAGAGAGGATGGTGGGATAGAGAAGGGGGGGTAGAGAGAAAGAGAGGGGTTGGGGTAGAGAGAAAGAGAGGAGGTGGGGGGAAGAAAGAAGCATGTCATGTATCTGAAAATGCCTGGCCCAGGTTGCGATATCTCAGTGCAATGACTGAAGACCTGGCCTGGAGCAGGTTAAATTGGCATTTTTATTCTTGCAATTTTTGTCACATTCCATATTCCGGAACTCCGGATTTTGGCTGCTCAACCTGTACACCGAAAATGTTAGCGTTAGGAACCGCTAGGAACTAAACTGATTTTAGTGGGGAGGCTCGGGTCGGGGCGGCGTTTTGGCTGCGGCCAAATACAGTAATACAGTTAAACTCTCGCTTAACAAAATTTTTGCTTAACGAAGGGTTTTAAAGTCCCTAACTCCTTTGTTAAGCGGGGTCTACCTGTACGATTTTTTGGGGGAAAATATGTTATGTCCATTAATTCTACATTTCCAAAAATTTAATATTATTAGTTTTTTTTTAAATTTCCCCTTTTGCTTTTATGCCAGTTATCCCTACCCTCTTCATGCTGTGGTATTTCAAACAATCATTCCGCACTTGGGAGTGAGTTGGTAGGCCACTCGACTATATTATGCATAACAGCCGAGCCTGATTTCGCTGTACTCACACATTAACAGTAAAGGGACCACGAGCTTGAATTGTGGCTGCTTTTTCCCTCCCTAATCCTTTAAAGGCTGGGGCCAATTTAGGCTTTCTTGCAGTTGTAGCAGAGCAAAAAACTTAGCATTGTGGGCTGGGGTTTGAACTAGTATGTTCTTAGCCTTCAAGATACAGCTCTGCCCAATTTATCATTGGGAATGTCCCATCAAAACAGTTTTAAAATGCTTCAAACGTCCCTTCACGCTCTACCAGTTGCCTGAGAATAATATTGTTCATATTTGCTCTCTGGGTCTGTGATTGGCTGCAAATCAATTAGATCACACCCTCTGTGATGTTTGCTTATTGTTGAAAGTGTTTGTAAATATATATATATCTTTTTTAAAAATACTTTCCAAAAACTCCCCACAGGAATCGCTAACCCAATATTTTGTGCTGATGAAGAACCACCAGATGTTGTGATCTCGCAGCCACCTTGGACCTCTAATGAAGAAACAGTTATCCCATCTCAGAGGGCTCGCTTACAGATTCCACACAGTCCAACCTACTTTCATCGTCTCGCTCCCATGCAGCTCAGCAACCGCTCCATAGATTCCTTTTTGCTAGCGGACATTCCCGAAGAGCGGCCACTGTCCTTCCTGCCAGAGTCAACACAAATGTAATTACACCGGCTTGTAGTGTACTAATATCTTTCAGCTCTTCAAACAGGCTTCTACTCTGTCAGCTCCTGTAACACCAATTCCTTTCCTCAACATTATCTCCCAGCTCTGCAAATAGCATTTTACTCTTAATACTACCTAATATGTTTTCACCATCTTGTCCCATTGTTATGATATCTTCTGGCTCTCTGTATAAATTTTCACTCCATTACTACTTCTTGGATTCATCAAAGACTAACTTCCTATCAACAGCTGTTTTTTGAACAATCCTGGTGCCTTTACTAAGGTTTGAGTGCCTTTATTAAGGTTCACGGGACAGATATGAGAATGGTTTGCCTCAAAACCATTCTTACCTTTCCTTAGTCAGTAAATTCAGTCAATCACATGACTGAAACACACACTAAAACACAGCCAATTTAATACATTATATGCTGGGAAGCATAGTAAGGGTTCCAATTAATAGTGGGTTGGGAAAGGGGAAAATAGCCCTTTTTTTTTTACCTCTTAATCTGTATCTAGTGTGCCCATCTGGAAAATAATGCATGACCCGAGGGGTGAAAGAATCAAAAGTCTGCTGATATTCATTGTCTGCGTTTCCAAAAATTAATCCATGCCTTTGAGAGGTGGAGAGAAACAAAAATACGCCAATCTGGGGATGAATTGACTTTGGGCCTGTAAGTAAACAGTACTCGAATCTTAAGTAACTTTATAAACAAAAATGGCTTCACTTAAAGAAATAATACTAATTGAACGGGCATGTTGTCCAAATCTCTATGTCTGTTTTCCTTAACAGGTTCTCTAAAGTAGCCAGTCTTGGACTTTCAATTCTACTCAAAAAAAATATTTCCTCTAACTGTTTAATTTCTCTTAACTCTTTCAGCTCTTCTATCTACAGTTCAATTTGATTCTTAAATGTGTTATTCTTTAATAATTGTAGCCAGTGAAGTATTGTGTGCATTTTAGAATACATAATGCCTCTTATTGCAATGTTCTCTGTTCTGTAATGTTGTACATTTTTTTCTCCGTGCTGGTGTGGGTGAGGGATGGTGGTGGAGATGCAAAAGTATAGGCCAACACAGAGTTACTGAAACTATGCTTTTTGGTGCAGTTACTTGCATTAAGACCTGGGTTTGAATTCAGTCCAGAAGGAATGAATGAAGCATTCTTCTGGGGTCAAATTACAATGCGGGAGCAGAATACAGGGAACGTTACAATATCAAAGCCATGCCATGTATGCCACAGTGTGCTCGGAATTGTACTGAACTGGCAGAATTGACATTCTCAACTTCATGTACAGTATATATACCAACCCATTTTTCACACTGCTCCTAAAAACATGTGCTGTCCCCAGCTTTGCAGGGATGAAGATGAGCTATTGTTAGACTATATGGTTGGCTTTGATTTTTGACCCAACTTTTCCCACCTCACTGTAGCAACATTATTTAATTATTGGTCTTTATTGCTCTACTACCTTTGGTCTTTGAGTTGTTTTGCAGATTCTGTTGTTTGTTGATTGCCTTTTGGTTTCATTCACTGCACGTCTCTTACTAACTGATGAACTTCTCGTATCCTGTAGCCAGTATTGAAGAAATGCTATACAATCTGCATTTATCTGTCACCTGATCAAGCCACTACCTGATCAAGCCACTACCACTAAATCTTTGTCAACTCCTAATTCCAATTCCCACCTTTTCTCTGCATGCCTTTATTATCCTTAGCTGTCAAGTCTTTCTCACAACTTCTTTACTTTAATTGTGTTTTAATAGAATAGAGTTAACTGCTAAACAGTTTAAGTTCTAAAGTTTTTCTTTGTCAATTAGTGCTGCTGATAACACAGTCTAGCCTCTATCCTATATGGTTCAGTAACACACTCAATAACATGCAGTGGATTTCCTCACAAAGCCATCGGGGGAAGTGACCGTTATTAAGTTGGATCAAATTAGCCAAGTGTTCAAAACTGTTGTTAAAAAAAGCTTTCTTGGGACCAACCATTTAAAAGTTGATCTGAGAGGACAGAGCAGTGTTACATGAGAAATTCTTATATCTGTATTGCAGAAAAAACAAATGTGATTTATTCCAACCAATGAAATGGTTTCCTGGTTAAACACGGTATCCCTCTATCTTTGACACTAGTAACTCATAGGAAAGCTATGCTGCAGAATCATAGTTTCCAATAGTCAGTCTTTATCCAATTCTAAGATGAACTAACCTTGCAATTCATTTCCTTACACTGACACTTGTTTCAATTGTGCAGGTAACTCAAAGCCAATCCCAAGCCCCCCTCCGTTGCCTTGCCCTTCCAAGCTAGAAGAACAACGCCCTCCAAGAAAACCTGAACAAGCCCCTCCAAGGAAAGCTGAACAACCCAACGAAGATAGCTTTAACACCGAGGGTTCCTTCACCATCTTCCCAAAGTATCTGCAGACGTCCTGGGTGCCGAATTATTCTTCACCAAAAAGCAAAGAGCCCCAATTGCCCACCGTTTCGGAACAGGTGGCAGTTCAAGAAAAGAGACCTGCCGAGTTTGTTCAGAAGGTGCCCACGGATAATAAAAAGAACCTTTCAGTTCAGCCAAGTAATAAAGGGTTCAGCATGGGGAAACGACACGCCGACAGGCTGAATGAAGAAGTGGAGGACACCAGTTCAAAGACACAGGAGCAGAAACCGCTGCTCCACCAGGACACCAAGATACTCTCTGCAGCAGCCAGGCGCGTTCAAAACCGCCGTTCCTTTAACCGGCCTAGACCTCTGCGTTACCCAAAGCTCCAAAAACTCGGGTCTCTCCCAGTCTCTTGCCACATTCCTCCTCATTCTCTGGAGCAAGAGGAAACACAGTTTTGAGCCTCGATTTGTACCGATGCTAATTTAGGTGAAGCCTTCGAAGAAACCAAATGAGCATATTTTGGTTGTTTGAAGCAACTCTAGAATCTGCTTTTCTTTTGCAGAATGTTAGGTCCTGAAATGGGAGTTCTATCATGGGGTGAGAATTCTGGGATGTAGAAGACAATTAATGAGGCAGTCAATTGAAGATTTAGATGGTGTGGAATTAGTAACCATGTTTTTACTTAAAATCTACTTCTGGTGTATTGTACAGAAAAGAAATCTGACCCCAGAAAGACAGAAATATTTTATAAATGTGATGTAGACTTAGAAATTTCCAGTTTATTACTACTGATCCATTTCTTCATTATCCTGAGCATTTTGTTTGTTTTAAATGTTTCATGCTGCACACTTCATTATACTGGGTATTAGCCATGTGTTTTTTTAATAAAGATTTGCCATAAATCATTGGTGCCGTAATACGCTAAAACCTACAACAACAACAACAAAATTACATTTATAGAGCACCTGTCACGTCGGGAGGACGTCACAAGGTGCTGATGTTAACAAGGTGATGTTAAGCATTGGTATAGCTCCTGTAATCAACATTGCCACATTACAGTACAGTATAATGTAAACTGCAAGTCAAAATTACAATCTGGCACTGCCATACAATACCTATTAGATCTCATCGTGCAGGTCATCTCTCTGTACTGAGAAGAGTGTTACTGTAGGCACTATTGTACTTGAGGAATGAGCAGGGTACTCTGGTGAAATAGGTTTTTGTGCTTTTAGTATCAGGTTTCAGCAGATATGTTTACCAGATTTTGTTTCATGAAACGATACATTTTATTGGTAAAATGACATTGTCTTGCACAAAGTGCTTCATGGTTGGAATTAGTGCAATATGTTTAATGCTCCTGCCTGAAGTTGGTCGGAGCTCAATCACTTTCTTCTGGAAAAAGAAATCTACCAGAACAGTGGTCGGGTGATCTCTTGATCAGAGCATTGCATGGAAATAGCATGCTGGGCGGAGATCCGGTATCATTCCTAGAATATCATGTGTGTTCATTATTGGCCTCTGAAAAACAAACGAGATCCACACTGACTTGAGATATTCTACGGTACTGCTGCTTTTTACAGTGTTTAGAAAACTGAAGTTTGTCCCTCCTGATGTAATGTTGCCATGAGTGGAGCCTCTAACGTAGGACAAGACATTTAGAATTTGAGAAGCTGTGTTTTCTAAGTAAGTAAACATGGACCTTGTTTAATGTGAGTGCAATTCAACTGTAAAATCTTTCTTTCTCACATTTTTGTTTTCTTTTTGTTTCCTTCAGTTTGCAACTGAGAAGGGTGTCCTCACATGATCCACTACCAGGTCTTAGCCAAAACAGGTAGCACTTGAAGATATGTAGCTGTACTACCCCATCTTCAAGTGTTCGTAAAGACTTCTCCATGCACCCTCTCTCCCAGGTCTCTGCTCAGTTGCCTTCCTACTATAACACAGCTCGGGTCCATTCACATTCCTGCCCTTTGGGGAAATAACAGATTTCTTTGTTTTGAGAAACGAAAGCATGGTCCTACGCATACAAATTACCCCGAGGATTTTGCATGTAGATTCGTGCACATCATATGCAAATAGTTACGACCTGCTTTTGTAAATATTGTAGGTCACCTGCACTGGCATTTAAGGCGCACTTGAATTTCAAGTCCATCTTGCACTGTAAAAGGTTATCCATTGAAGTTCATGAACATGACATTGTCTTCATACCCCTAAACCTTGAATGTCATTGTTCAAGGCATGTTTGCTGTGCTCCTCTGGTGCCAAGAAGAATGGTAGAAAATTGGAGAATACATTTGCCTTTTCCCAATCACCCACTCTCTGGTCCTCCCTGCCTCCCTTCCCGAGCACTCTGTTGTTATTGTCTATTGCTGTCAGTTTCTCCATCCCCCCGCCCCCACCGATGGGTCTGATGTTTATGCACACGTCAAGTGATGTTCACCACGTCATATTTGCCAAGTCCATCACATAGACAAAGATGTGGCTTCCAACTACTTAATGCAGGGCCCATTCTGATCATGCGCCATCTGCAGTCAAGAGAAAAGTGTCTGATCGTTGGGTGCTTGGACTTTTCGGAGGATATAGCTGACTTGAGGCCTCTATATACCTGGTGATGACATGCACAATGACTTTGCCATGAGGGGAGCGGTGGGAAGGATATGGGGTGGTTCCAATGCGAGCACCAGAGGCAGAATGACTACCTCTTTTGCTTCTTGGCAAACTCACCGTCACTTGCCTGTGACTGTCGGACAGGCTAAATACAGTTATAGCTTCACAGGTTGTACAGTATTTTGTACTCCTGTTCCTTTTGGTTCAAACAATCGTGTATCCTGATCTGTGACAAATCGGACACACCATGATGCTTCTGGGACATTTTAGATGCTGATGATTTATGCTGTGTCCTGCAAATTGTGACATTTTGCTGTGCAGAGGATACCATGGGGAAGCAATGTCCTTTCACTCCTTTACCTCTTTCCTCGCATGACAATGTTGCTCATCTAATGCTATTGAGTTCTACTTCTACAGGGTGGTAATCTGAACAGCCAATCTGCTTGCTGTCCTCTGCATACTTATTGGTTAATAATATATTACTGTATGTCCCACTTTTGCAAGCCCACGACTATAAATATATTTTTTAAAGTCAGCGTTTTAACAAAAAAAGTGTCTATATTGAAACTAGGAAAAGGCTGATTTTTTATTATAAATCTGTAGGCAATACATAATTGCTCAGGAATGTGTCATGTAAAGTAAACCTCAGGTGTATACCAAGCATTGTGCTTTCACATCACTATGTCCGGTCTGATTTTATACAGAGTACAAGAGTGTAAAGGATGTCTATCCTTTTTGTAAATAAAGAGAGAAACCAAATCTTTAAAATGATTTTATAATACATTTGACTTGTGTTGTCTCTTAAAACATTGGGTTTTGAAGTGAGCTGAAGCTAATGAATTGCTTATTTCTGTGATTCCTGACCCTCATAAATCTTAATCTCATCCTCAGTATCCTGTGGTTTAAGCAAAGTAGGCTATCAAATAATTGGATTTCCATCCACTTCTATAAAGTTAAGTGTCACCATCCATTTACATTTAAAATGTAAATATTTTTACTACTTGTTTTCTATCTTTTCATGAGTCTCCCTCCTGCAAGCATGTATGTGTCTCTTGCTTTCTTTTTTCTCCCTGTGTATGCATATGTAGATGTGTCTTCCATTCTCAATTTATTTGTTAACATATAATCACCCTTCCCCTAACTAGATGAATGTATAAACATGTAATGAATACAACAGTTACCTGGCCCAATACATCTAAATTAGCCAACTACTTGACTGCTGGACAATAACGACAATAACAAAATTACATTTGTATAGCGCCTTTCATCTCAGAAGAACGTCCCAAGGTGCTGGACAGTCATTGTTTCAGACCTGAGCTAGGGTCAGGGACAGGGAGAGTGGATGGAAAGTAGTGGGGGATTTGGGGTGACCGGTAGGCCCGTCCAAGAGGAGGATCTTGAGGTGGGACTTCAAGGAGGCTAGGGAGGGGGCGAGGTGGAGGGACTATTGGATGGAGGTTGAGGCAGAGTGGCTGAAGGGCACCCATTGATGGTGAGGTGGATGGGTCGGGGGACGTGGAGCAGGTCAGAGCCTGCTGAGTGGAGGGGGAGGGCAGGTTGGTAGGGGGTTTGGAGGTCGCAGATATAGGGTGGGGCGAAGCCATGGAGGGCTTTGAATGTGAGGACCAAGATCTTGATTTAGATCCTCTGGATGATGGGGGGCCAATGGAGTCGGCGAAGATTGGGGAGATGGGGTCACGAAGCTTGGAGCGGTAGAGGACATGGACCGCAGAGTTCTGGATTATCTGTAACCTGTGGAGGGAGGAATTGGGAAGGCTGACAAGCAGGGCATTTGTGCAGTCAAGCCGGGATGTGATGAAGGCATGATTGAGAGTTTTAACGACCTTAGGGGTAGGGTAATGGCAGATTTGGGCGATATTGCGGAGGTGAGGGAAGGCAGAGCAAGTCACTGCTTGGATGTAGGGGAGGAAAGACAGCTGAGGATCGAACAAGACACCTAGCTTCCTGATTGGCTTGGTGATGTCGAGTGTGCAATCATGGAGCTTGATGCTGCCAGTGCCTGATGCGTGAAGATGCTGGTGCGAGCCAATCACGAGGGTCCCTGTCTTATTGATATTCAACTGTAGACAGTTAATTCTCATCCAGGACTTGATGTCTGACAGGACAGTAGAAGTCCTGGAGTCGAGGGTAGAGGCAGAAAGATAGAGTTGGGTGTGAGGTTAACTTCCACCGCATACAGGTGGAAGTTAACCTCATGACTGTGGATGATGTCATCAAAGGGACGATGGAAATACTAGAATTTACAAAAGATTCAGATTGTTTTTTTGTCTATCTTGCAAGCCAGACAATTGCAAGTGAGGACAATTTTTTTTAGTGGTACTAGTCCTTTTGACAATACTTCCTATTTCAGCCACCTGTTTCAACCATTTTAGAAAGTTCTCTTCACAGCTGCTGTCAAAATTTCTTAATGATCCACTGACGACAGGTATTTTTCCCTGGCCAGGGTGTTGCTACCAGTGTTTTCTTTGGCACAGAATGCATCAATACAAGTCCAGCCAAGAAATTTCCAATTGGCACCAGTTCTGTAGATTGTAGATTACATTTTCACTAAGCTTCTTACAACAGGCCGAGTGAGGGGAGGAAAGTGTCTAATTTTAGTGTTCCTTCCTACACTTCATCTTGGGGATCCAATTTCCACTAAGTTCAGCAGAATTTCAATTGAACTCCTCAGCAATACTGTGTTGAGTCACCGGACCTTAGGCACATGCGGCCTCACGTACCGATCTCTTGAGTTGACTCACTGTGCTTTTGAGTTAATTATTGGTGGTTTGAATCTTTTTACTTTTGCTTAGGCAGCAAATCATTCAACCACCTCAACCATGAGTAAACTTTCACTCACCAATAATGGGAAATCCCTCTTTGGTTATGTGGAGCAGGTCAGATTCCATTTATTAGTGAGGCGTATGTGAGACAGGTTGTACCTTTATATCAGATAACAGAATATTATAGGGTTCAAAGGAAATTACCCAGTTATGTTCATTGATTTCTGAAAGACTTTTGACCGAGTGCCTCGTGAAGCTTTCACAGACAAAACTGGAAGCCTTGGGAATATATGGCCGAAACTCTATTTTATTTGGATTGTTTATTGCAGCTCCAAGATTTGATGTTGGACTAATTGGGACATCCCTCTTGAAAGGAAAAAACAAGATTGTCTGCTGCCCATCTTTTTCAATGTATTCATCAATGACGTGTTGAGGAGGATGCATTTGGTGTATCTGTTCCAATTCTGATAGGATTGTGTTACTTCAGTTTGCAGATGATATACTATCATGGAAGAGAGTTGATTTCAGCCCATCCAGACCTGTCAACTTGGCTCAGTTGGCAGAACTTCCTCCTGAATCAAGGTGGTGGGTTCAAGCGTAGCTACATTGGTACTTGGAACTTGTATTCGAGGCTGACGCTCCAAAGTTGTACTGAGGTGTCCTGCATTATTGGAGGTGCCAATGTTCCAATGAGGCGTAAAATTGAAGCCTCGTCAGGTTTTCAAGTAGATGTCAAAGATCTCATGGCACTATTTGAAAAGAAAAGGGAGTTCTGACCAGCAATCTCCACTAAATATCTGGTGGTCATCCACCAGATATTTGCTGGTTGTGGGACATTGCTGTGTACAAATTGGCTACTGCGTTGGCCTAATAATGATAATCCTTGTATATGATATAGCGCTTTTCACGTCTTCTAGATGTCTCAAAGCGCTTCACAGAATATACTGCAAAGTGAATTGATGGTACTGCATATATGTGGGTGAAACACAGCAGCCAACTGTGCATAGCAGTGTCCACAACAGTCGTGGATTGAAATGACCAAATTATTATTGGGTTTTTTCGAGGGATTATTATTAGGTGTGTGCAGTAAGGAAACTTGTCCATAGATTCGTCCTGCCGGGAATTGAACCCAGATCACTCGCTTGAAAGGATATTCCTCTAATCACTGAGCTGCAGGATTCTACAATTGTGTGTGTGTGTAAAAAAAGAGAGAGATTTGTACATTTTTACAAAATTACATAGGAAGTACAGGTAGACTCCGCTTAACGTCGTAATTTGTTTCTTGAAAAGTGTGAATTTAAGCGAAAGAACGTTAAGCGAATACATTTTTCTCATAAGAATGAATGAAAAAACTGGAGTTAGGTTCTTTCAGACATTTTAAGTGAAAATTTTCTTGAAACCACCCACCCCCAATAATAATCACTCCCTGACTGCCTGCTCGACTCACTCAACAACAACAACAACAACAACAAATTACACTTATAAAGCGCCTTTCACGTCGGGAGGACGTCCCAAGGCGCTGCACAGGAGGTGTGTGACCCGAGCTGGGAGGGGAGTGTTCGGGAAGGGGTGAAACACGTAGGGGAGGTCGAAAAATTTGGGGTGGAACAAAAGGCACGGTCGAAGAGGAAAGTCTTCAAACCGGCCTTGAAAGAGGAAAGGGAAGAAATGAGACAGAGGGATTGGGGGATGGAATTCCTTAGGGTCGGAGCAGAAAAACTGAAGGCCCGGCCTCCGATGGTGGGGCGGTTCGAGCGGTTCGGGCGGGGGCTTGGAGCAGGCCAAGTCCTGCTGAACGGAGGGTCCGGGTGGGCTTGTAGGGGGAAAGTAAATCGGTTAAATAGGGTGGGGCAAGGCCATGTAAAGCCTTGAAGGTGAGGACAAGGATCTTGAACACGATCCTCTGGAGGATGGGGAGCCAGTGGAGACGGGCGAGGGTGGGGGTTATATGGTCGCGGAGGCGGTTGCGGGATAATACACGGGCTGCAGAGTTTTGGATGACCTGCAGCCTGTGAATGGAGGAACTGGGGAGGCCGACGAGGAGAGAGTTTCCGTAGTCCAGCCTTGAGGTGATGTACGCGTGCACGAGTGTTTCGGCAGCATTGGGGGTAAGATCACTCACTCGCTGCCGGCCTGGTTGGTCTCACTCACTGCCGGTCTCACTCGCTGCCAGCTGGCTCTCTCTCTCTTGCTGCCGGCCTGGCTCACTCCCAGGTCCTAGCCCCGTCATGCCCTATTTCCACCGGCGCGAATGGCGTAATAGCGAATATCGCAACGTTAAATGAATATATGTTCCCAATGTATCCGCAACCTAATAACAAAATAATGTTAAGCGGGGCAACGTTAAGCGGGGTCTACCTGTAAATGAAATATTTTTGCACAGTGCCCTATTGCTTCCGAATCCAGATTTTGCTCGAAATGAAATAGACTTCGCTGATGTTTGAAAGTCAAAGGAAAAAAGGTTTTGTCAAAGGTGTTGCAACTGAAACTGAGACATTGATTAATTTATCAGAAACACTCTTTAACGTCAGGGTGTCAAGGCAGTTGTGTTGCATCAATGAACTGAACTGACGTTCACATAAAGTGCGCTCAGAAGGGCAAGGGTTCGATATTGTTAAACAAGTCTAGTTGGACATGTTCACTTGACTGATTGTCCTTTAGTGCTGCTCAAGTGCACAGCCTGGTGGGACAACCGGGCTACAGCACTCACAGCGTCAGTGTGGATAGCTGTGTTGCTGGTACCTTCCTGTGTTCTGATGACAGTTATTTGTTTAGGTTCAGGTAGCGCCTCATATTTCACGGCCTTTTCTTACAACTGTTCGAATCCAGGCAGGTCAGTGCAAAACCTTGGGCAAGTTTCCTTACTCTACACACCTAATAATAATACCAAAAAAAACCCCAACAACAATAAAATTGGTCATTTCTCAATCCACGACTGTTTGTGGGATACTGCTGTGCGCAATTGGCTGCCGCATTTCGCCCACAAATATACAGTCAATTTACTTTACATTATATTCTCTGAAGCGTTTCGAGACGTCGATAAGATGTGAAAAAACGCTATATCAAATGCAAGGATTATTATATTATTATCACAATGCTTCATATTAGCATATTGTGAAGTACTATAAGGCACCTCATCAAGGTGATAAGGAGCTATATAATAATAATCCTTGCATTTTATATATTGCCTTATCACATATTCGAGACGTCTCAAAGCACTTCACGGAAAATACTGTAATGTGAATTTACTTTATATTTTGTGGGCGAAACACAGCAGCCAATTGCACATTCAAATACAAGGATTATTATTAACCCTGGAAAAATATATTAAACCTTAAACAGAACCTGACATAGGACCTGAAGTTTACACAATTAAATCACTATTATTTCAGGGTCATGACATTACAACCCTGAGAGCAAACATATCAATTATCTAGAGAGGGACACCACCTATTGGTGTTCCATAAATTGTTCCTGAAATTTGTACTGATTAAAAGATTGCTACAATTGTTACTTCATAGAAATGTCAGTCTATCATTCCACTATTAAATCTCTGGCACCTTTTTTTTCCCACCCTAGATATTCATTCAGTTCCTTTTTTAAGATGTTGATTGATAGTGTATGAATTGCTTCTGGTTGGAGTGTATTCCATGTATCTACCTCTGTCTATTTCATGAATTAAATCTGTCTTCCTCTCTTGCATAATATTAAAGCATGTGGTCACATCCCCTTTGAATCTGTCAGTAAAATAAGTTCTGTTATGTGAATCTCACTTCACCTCAGTGGGAAAGTCATCGTTTAGGAGCATTATGGTGAGACTAGTAACATGAGCTGTTACATGAGCTCAACTTCAAAAGAACTTTAGTAAAAGGTGAGACTTGAGGCAGAAGCCAACAGAAGAATGGAGAGAAGATGCTCCAGTTTTGTATATGAATGTGATGGCTGTATTCTTGATCACTTCCTGGTAATGTTCTAGTTTTACGAGAAACAAAATGCGCCTTGTTTTGTCTATTCAGAGAGAAGTTCTGTAAGTGCAAGGTAATTTATTGGAGATTCAACAACAACAACAACAACAACAATTTACATTTATAGAGCGCCTTTCACGTCGGGAGGACGTCCCAAGGCGCTGAACAAGAGGCGTGTGACCCGAGCTGGGAGGGGAGTGTTTGGGAAGGGGTGAAACACGAAGGGGAGGTAAAAGAGTTCGGGGTGGAACAAAAGGCACGATCGAAGAGGAAAGTCTTCAAATCGGCCTTGAAAGTGGAAAGGGAAGAGGCGAAACGGAGGGATTGAGGGATGGCATTCCATAAGGTGGGAGCGGAGAAACTGAAGATTCAGAAGAAAAAGGAACAATTCACTTAGTTACAAACTTAAATCACTTAAAATTGGTTCAATAATAGCATTCCTCTTATTAGTTGGTTACTCTCCCTCTAGCACCGTGGCCAGTCTATCTCTTTTAGTTGTCTCAATAATAATAATAATAATCCTTGCATTTTGATACAGTGCTTTTCACATTATCTAGACATCTCAAAGCGCTTCACAGAATATGCTGTAAAGTGAGTTGACTGTTTATTTGTGTGTGAAACATGGCAGCCAATTGTGCACAGTAGTGTGCACAATTGTACACAATCTCTTGCTGTTGCTGGTAACTTCCACAGGAGGCCAGCAAAGTTTATCAATTCCTTGCTCTCTGAGAGGGCTGTGAATTCTTCCTTCACCGCACAGTACTCAGAGCAATACTGACCAACCTTTATGGTCGGCCAACCAAATACATTTTCTTGACGGAATATTTCTTGATTAATGGCCACACCATAAACATTGCCACTCAGTAGCAACTAGAAACATAGCATTGATTTAAAACAAACTCACCTAGAGTAGTGTGAATGTTCGTCAGGACAGCTCCTGCCTGCGGGTCAAGCAACCCACAAGTTGTTGTTCAGCAATGTGAGTGGCAGCCACAGACACATATCTGTTTACATTGCTGTGGATTGAGAATACTGGGGGAAGTTGATCATTCTGAGAATTTCTGCAAACAAGTGGACAGGGTCCTGATTAGATTTTTTTCAATTGATAGAAATTGAATACTGGTAACAGTTCGTCTGTTTTGAGGAAAAAGTTTGTCTATTTCAAAAAAATGTTTTATAAGTTTAACACACGTTTTATTTTTTGTTTTCCTATTCTAAAGGCATTGATTCTTGCTGGGGTACAGTTCCACAGGTACTAGCTGCCTTGCTCAAGTGGCTACAGAGCCTAGATAGTAATTTTCAACAGATAGTAAGGTTGTGGATCCAACAAAACCAATTCTGTCCTCACTGAAATCTGTCTAGAGACTGAAATGAACAAATACTCATGGGGATACAAAACAGCCAAGAGTGAATGACCTGTGTTGTCTAGAGCAGTGGTTCTCAACCTTTTTCAGTAGTGTACCCCTTGTTAATTTTCAACATTGTCGTGTACCCCCACCCAACCACACACACACACACACACACACATACACCCTTCATTCCACTTGCATTTTATGACCGAGCTTTTCTTATATAACAAAATAACTAGCACATATAAAACGAGGAGAATAATAATTAAATCTACAATTTGGAAGGCTATAAAATGCTAAATAAGAGAGCTAAATGAATCAATGTACCCCCTGGAAGTAATTTTGTACCCCCTGGCGTATATGTACCCCTGATTGAGAACCGCTGGTTTAGAGGATTGATATCTGTAATATTGGGAAAAGCTAAATTCTCTTCAATAATAATCCAAGCATTTGGTATAGCACTTTATCACGTTGAAAGGATGTCTCAAAACACTCACTTCATGGGATTTGTTGTAAAGTGTTGGTATTGTGTGGGCGAATTTTATTGTGTATAACAATGTCTCACATATGACAATCAAACAAATGACTTATTTTATTGGGAGGGATTGTTGGCTATGAAACCAGGAGAAACTCCCTTCTCTTTTCATATAATGTCATGGGATCTTTGACATCCACCTGAACAGGCACCTGAACACCCTGGTTTAATGTCTCATCTAAAGGACGGCACCTCTGACAGTGCAGAACTGCATTGGAGTGTCGACTTAGACCATGCAAGTTCAAGTTCTAATGAACCCACAACTTTCTTACTTAAAAGTAACAGTGCTGCTGCTGAGCCAAGCTGACATTTAAACAAGTGCTATGGTATCTTTAACATTCACCTGAACAGGCTTGAAGGATGTTACCTTCGCTGATATGATACAACCCACAACTTTCTGACTTGGAGGTAAGTGTGCTAACGGCACAATCACATTTAAGTAAGTTTTTATAGCTGTGGAGAGAGTGAACTTTAATGGACTAAATTTATTTTTCTTACTCAATGCTTTTCTTCACCCTCTTTAACCCAGGGACACTGGGGACAATCTAAGTGCTGAAATGAGGGATCAAACTATCTGGTCGATGTGGCCCAGTTTCACACTGACCAATAGCTTTATCGGGACATCAGAGGAGCGCTCAGGCTTTGAAGTTTCTCTGAAGCAAAATGAATGCAAGAGAATCTTAAGACTTAGTCTCACCTGGTGGTGGGTCAATGTTGAAGCTTTTACAATATGTTCTTCGCCCTGGCAACAAGTTATATAAGTGAACTGGACTTATATGTGTTTACAAACCTATTTAGTTATTAAGGTTTTGACATGAAGTACAAGTTATTGATTGATTTTAAAGAGTCCTTGGCCTTGGTGGATTAAATACCAGAGCTTCAGGTGTAATCAAAACTTATCAAAGACCAATGACGTGTTCAAAACAATCAGTAACTTGCATTAAAACGAAGATTGCTGGGGAAATTCATCAGGTCAAGCAGCATCCATGGAGAAAGGAAAAAGAGTCAAAGTTTCGGGTCTACAACCCTTCGTCAGGACTGTAGACCCGAAACATTGACTCTTTTTCCTTTCTCCATGGATGCTGCCTGACCTGCTGAGTTTCCCCAGCAACCTTTGTTTTTGTTTCAGATTCCCAGCATCTGTAGTGTTTTGAGTAACTTGTATTTACTGTCTTACTGAGATTTTCAATTTTTCTTCTTTCAGTTCTGCTCACATAATCCTTGGCAAATGATTAAAGTGAAGGTTTCAATCTATATTTCCTTCCAGTAATACATAACCCTAAAGTTATATTGATATCATAAACACGGGCCATCAAAGTCAAAGCAAAATAATAATAATGCTTGCATTTGATAGATTGTAAAATCGATTGACAATGTATTTTGTGGGTGGAACGCAACAGCCAATTGCACACAGCAGTGGCCCATCAACAGCCATAAAGTTAGAGACTTTTCTTTTATTTAGGGGTATTGTAGGCCAGGATATTCCTGTTTCTTTTTGAATAGTGGATTGAGTGACTATTTAAAAATAAAAATTCCAATATATTCAAATATACTTGAATTGAGGACAATTTTCCAGTTGATCAATTGAATCATAATTCCACAGGCAGTCGGGCCTTCAGCCTTTCTGCACCCATCCTTTGGAACTCCATCTCATATTCTCTTCGCTCCCCCCTTTGCTTCCTTCAAGCCATGTCTCAAGACCCTCATTTTTGATCGCATCTCTTCGGCCCACTCTCCCACCCGCCCACCATCCTCCCACACGGAATGGGTCCAAATCCCTAACTTTGTAATTTTGTATTTTATATAAAGGTTAATGGCAGTATCATTATAATTATAGTGGATAATTGTGGATAAGCTTGAAGGCTCTTTCCATAACAACTGTTGCTCATATTCTACCAAGCAAATTCCACGCAGATCATGGGTTTGTAGACGAGGAGGACACCGTTCTTCAGAGTTGTCAATGGTATGATTTCAGGAACCAAGATCTACGTTGTTGGTTGGTGAATGTCTGCTTATGACACTTTCGATGTCTCGACTTGGGGAATTTATGTAGTGCGCAGTCAAGTCATACAGACCAGGAAGATCCCAAGCTCACTTTTGCATCAAGGCTCAATGTTAAATGATTGCCATGGAGTCCTATATCATATTGGTAAGAGCACTCGCCTCACAATCAAGAGGATCTGGGTTCAATTTCTAGCATTGGCAAATCATTAGGCAAGTCTCCTTACTCTTCTGTTTACATAGTATCATAGAATGATAGAATCGTAGAATTTTATGGCACAAAATGAGGCCATTCTGCCCATCTAGTCTGTGCCGGCTCTTTGAAAAGAACAACTCAATCCCACTGCCCAGCTCTCTCCCCATAACCTAACAGACCTGTTCTCCCTAAATAAAGATCCAATTCTCTTTTAAAAGCTGTTATCGAATCGGCCTCCACCACCTTTTCAGGCAATGCATTCCAGATTCGAACAACCCTCTGAGTGAAAACATTTCTCCTCAGCTCCCTTCTGCTACGTTTTGAAACTATTTTAAATCTGTGTCCACGAGTCACAGATTCACCCACCAGTGGAAACAGTTTTTCCTTATTCACCCTGTTGAATCCCCTCATGATTTTATAAATTTAGGTCTCCTCTATTAGGTCTCCTCTCAATCTTCTCTGTTCCAAAGAGAATAAACCTAGCCTATCTAGCCTTTCCCCATAACTGAAGTCTCTCAATCCTGCTATCATTCTAGTAAACCTTCTTTACACCCTTTCCAATGCCTTAACATCCTTTCTAAGGTGGCAAATTAGAACTCCGTTGTTAGTTGATTGGCGGATTGCTTTTCCAGGGATAATGATTTTTAATCCCTTCAAAATAAGTATAAATAAATGTTAAAAATAATAATTTTGTCACTCAAACCACGACTGTTTGTGAGACACGACTGTTTACAGTCTGATGATTGTTGCTCATATTCTACCAAGGTAAACTCGGCAGCCAATTTGTGCACAGCAACATACCACAAATAGTCATGAAATTCATCAGCAATTTTACCTAAAGAGGATTTATTACAAGTACCATTCTCGTCAAATCACTTCCCATCTTAATAAGAACATTGTCTATATTCTGAATAATTAAG
Source organism: Hydrolagus colliei (assembly GCA_035084275.1). Taxonomy (NCBI): domain Eukaryota; kingdom Metazoa; phylum Chordata; class Chondrichthyes; order Chimaeriformes; family Chimaeridae; genus Hydrolagus; species Hydrolagus colliei. Next base: position 12,937,592 of record CM068743.1, read on the forward strand.
TTAATTACTTATACTCTTTGAAAGCTTATTATTATTTGTCCCGCATGGCTGCGCAATTATAAACATGCTAAAACTACAGAGAGGAATTCCTCAAACAGAAATGGCTTGCTGTGGGAAAAGATGTAACAATATACCCTGACTACAGTTTAGGGCTTAAAATTCTCAGGCTGAAATTCATGGGGGGTTGAAAAGGTGTTTCTCAGGAGAGGAGTAACATTAAATTCATGCAAAAGTGCCTCTTGACATAAACCTACGTCTCAGCTGGGAACCCTGTGTACATCATGCTGACTTGTGAGACCTTGGTTCTGTGGTAATCTAGGGTCAAAGCCAAGGTCTTGTGAGTTGGCATGAGGTACCCGGGTGTTATACTGTAGTGATAAGCAGCAGCTACTTTTAGCATCGGTGTCAGGAAGCAATTCAGAATGCCGCTCACAGTGTCACCCATGTCTGATGTGTTCGCAAGTTGATTTGCCCACTAGCTATCAATTTTAACGAGTCTGCACCTTCAATGTGCTGCATTTTTTTAATTATTTTTCATCGGTTGACCTTGCTATTTAAAAAAAAATCTAAAATATAGAACGGTATCTTGACTCATAATATTGGCACATAATAAATGTAATAATAATCATGCACTCGATAGAAGCCTTTACTATGTCTTCCAGATGACATCTTATAGCACTTCACAGAATATTGTATACTGTATTTTGTGGATGATATTTATTGAGAAAAAATATTTTCAAATCCTATTTTTGACTGCTGGAGACAGTTCACGTCAAAAGGGCTTCTTGAAGAGACCCCCATGACCCACCATAAGTCACTGTGTCTGCATGCAAGATCTTCTGCAATAAATCTGCTTGGATGGAAGCTGATGCTTCTTGCAAGGTTTGCTACAATTCTTCCTATAGCTAGTTAATGCAATTCGTACATCGACCTCTATCAGCAGAGTTGATTTCAGGGTGGCTTGAGGCAGAGTTTACCTATGCTCCTTCGTGAGTGAGACGCTTCTATAATTACAATAATTTGTAGAGTGATTTCTTTCTCACTGATTAGTGTGGGAAAGCTTGGGCTTTATTAACACTCAACGTATAGTCGATGCAGAAAAGAGGCTCATTTGTGAAGAAAGTAACTGTAAAGTGGAAAAGAGTCAAAATGAAACAAAGCACTGTATGTATATTGTATGCCAATTCAGATGTGCATCTGAAGAGGTTAGCGGAAGTGAGAAAAGAGTTAATGCAGTCGTCAATTTAAAGGTAATACTGTACTGTGATACCACTGTAATTCTCCAGATGGTGCCCCAGGTAACTGGGGCAGAGTTTTTTATTTTATTCCACTTGTTTGCTCAATAAAGTTCCGTTTTGGATGAGTCATACTACTCCTACTTATAATAATCCTTGGATTTGATATAACGTCTTATCCTGTCTTCAAGACGTCTCTAAGCGTTTTGAAGAATATACTGTAAAGTGAATTGACTGTATATTTTGTGGGCAAAACTACCTGCTGGATCCTCACAAGAGAGGTTTGGTTGAAGGGAATGTTCTTTGTGGTTAATTTGACCCTCATTCCTTCCAGTATATCAACCTCTTCCCATTTTTATACAAATGTAATTTGTTACTGTTGAATTGAGAGCATCTGTTTGCTGAGGTCAGCCATCCTTTGCTTTCTTGGATGGTCCAGAGATGAGAGAAAAAATTGTTTGAAAGGCTTGAGAAGATTTTTTTTAAGTTTGACATTTATTTTTAATTCCCTCTTCCCATCAAGCCTCAGGATAGGTGCTGGCAGCTTATGCAACTGTGAAGATTGTTATAGTTAAGACCAATTCTGTGCTCATTCAATGTCAACACATGCACTTTCCATCAGTGCCTCTGGATGGCAGTTAGAGACAGGAACCCTCACTGATATTTCCATATCAGCACCTGGTTGAAATCAAGTAATTAAGCACACATCAGATTTAAACCTGGGACTTTCCTGCTCCACAGCTGTTTCACACAAGCAGTTGTTTTTATCAGGGAGCTCTGGATAAGACTGCTTGGAAATGATTTATTTGCTGTCCATTGTAACAAATTTTCTGCTAACTGAAAACATGTTCTACTAATTCACTGCTTGAGTAAAGAAGGGCAATATGTAATATTTGCTTGTCATTACTGAATCACTTGCTTGTTTATGACTGCTCATGTCCTGTGAATGAGGCATTCTGTGTTGCAAAAGTGAACATCATGGCTAGCAGTACCCTGTCATAATGCTCAGCTCTGTCCGTATGTCACACTCAACAGAGCCGAAGCTCTCGTCCACGCCTTTGTCACCTCCAGTCTCGATTATTTGAATGCCCTCTTCCCCAGTCTTTGGAACTCTCTCCCTCAATCCCATTCGGCTTGCCTCCTTCTTCCCCATTTTCAGATCATGTCTGAAAACCTTCCTCTTCCACCGGTCTTAAGGACACCTTTTCCCTCCTTCCAGCTTGGCGTTACGCTCTGCCACTGTTAAGGCACTCCGAGACGCTACCCCATGTGAAGGATGCTATATAAATTCATGTTGATGTTGTTGCTGTTGTTCCAGCCAGCCTTCCAATGTATTGGTAATCCACTGTTATCTGTCAGTTTCCCAAAATTGCTTCAAGTGTCTGATGTAGTGATTGACAGAGTTGCTGGTTTGTTTGACATATTACCTGAATGCAGAAATGTATTCAAATTCCGTTTCCACTTTCATGTTTCCGATGTTAGTAGTTTTGAAGCCATTTCAAATTGCTGGTGCTTCTTTTTGTATCCTTGAAAACTTCAATTTAGTTGAGATTGAAAGCAATGTGAATGTGACCTGCTGTTTTACATTGCATGATGAGCTTACAGTCTAGGCTGATTACTTTTAGGCATGTTCCCATCAATTTGATAGCACTTTCATCTCCTCAGAAGGAGACTGGAGTATTGATCTTGCTTGATTAAGTCACTGGTGCATTGGAAGCACACAAGACTGCTTGATATGAACGTTCCCATAAAAAGTATTAGATAGATGCTTTGAAAAAGAGGAATATTAAAGAATATGGGGAACAATCAGGAAAGTGGATTGATAGGCTAAATGCCCAGTTTCTGTATAGTAGTCATTTTTCTTTCAATGTTCTTTCTCTGAAGGCGTATGGTTCAATGTCACCATTGATCATGGTATGCACTTTGGAATTTGCTCCAAATGATTGCTCTTGTCTAGTTTGAGTGAATACACGTGGATACTAAGGTGGATTCCAGTCTTCTGTGTTCAGGAGAATGGGAAAGCCTAATGAAATGGTTTGAGATTAAAGATCACTTAATTACCTGGATGAGACATCAAACATTTTACTCATCTGTCTATCACTCTATAGCAAATAGAGGGGGGAATGCTTCAATCGTGTATTGAAGGATTATTTACCAAACCAATTCCTTTAAAGTAGTTTTCGGCCACCTTTATGGTTGACGATGAAATACATTTTTCTTCATTTAATTTTTCTTCTAGTTTAATAATCCTTGCACTTAACAAAGCTCCTTATCTAGACTTCTCAAAGCGCTTCACAGAATATATAGAATCTAGAATCTTACAGCACAAAAGGAGACCATTCGGCCCATTGAGTCTGTGCTGGGCTCTTTAAAAAGAGCAATTTAATCCCACTCCCCATTACCGTGCAAACCCGTCCTCTCCAAATAAATGTCTACCTCTCTTTAAAAATTGTGAAGTGAATTGACTGTGGATTATGGTGGGCAAGGCGTGGCTGCAAATTGTGTACAGCAGTGTCCCACAAATAGCCGCAGATTGATTGACCAAATTGTTTTATTTATTTATTCTTTTGAATTGATTATTATCCACAAAAGTGATTTGCTAATTGAATAGCAACTGGGTTCCTACAACAAAACAACAACAAAATTATATTTGTATAGTGCCTTTCACATCGGGAGGACATCCCAAGGTGCTGGACAGTCAGTATTTCAAACCCGAGCTGGGGTCGGGATCGGGGAAAGTGAAGGAAATGGAGGGGATTTGGAGTGACCTATGGAACCGTCGAAGAGGAGGGTCTTGAGGCGGGGTTTGAAGAAGGCTAGGAATGGGGCGAGCTGGAAGGATTGTGGAATGGAATTCCAGAGGTTGGGGGCAGAGTGGCTGAAGGCTCACCCGCTGATGGTGGCCTACATTGGTTGGGGGGAAATAGGGCAGGCCGGTGAGTGGAGGGAGTGGGCGGGTTGGTAGGAGTTTAGGAGGTCACAGAGATAGGGTGGTGCAAGGCCATGGAGTGCTTTAAAAGTGAGGACCAGGATCTTGAATTGAATCCTTTGAGCGATGGGGAACCAATGGAGTCAGGCGAGAATGGGGGAGAAGGTCGCAGAGCTTGGCGCAGTAGAGGGCAGGGGCTGCAGAGTTCTTGATGATGTGCAACCTTTGGAGGGAGGAGTTGGGAATACCGACAAGCAGGGCATTGACATATTCCAGCCTGAATATGGGATAAGGAAATTTGCTTAAGATTTCGCCTTGCTCAGGAATCAAAATCATGTCCTCTCTCTTGTGAGGCAAGTACTCTCACTAATTTGCTATACCATTCCACTGATGGCTGTGCCATAAGTATTGCAGCTTTGTAGCTAATGAGAGTACAGAAGGTGCATGTGTTTGGCAGACCATTTTTTGACTCTCCAAGAAGTCGATCATGATTGATAAGTTGAGATCCCTGTCTCAAAGAATTTTGCTAATTCCATCATGGACAACACAGGGTCTACCACAAGAGTACTCCCATCACAGTTATCCCATGAAAGACAAGTAATAGTAATCCTGCCATTCCCTCTTTGAATACCTTGAAAACACTTTCTGTGCTGCCCACAACACGGAAACAGCCACAGTCAAAGTCTCTAATGACATTCTGAATATCTGCGACCAGTGCCTCTCTCTGCTTCCTTGTCTTTCTCAAACTCTCTGCTGCCTTCAACACTGTTGACTACATAACCCTCCTACACTACGCATTCTCTCAACTCTATCTTCACAGATGTACCCTTGCTTGGTTTGAATCTTACCTCTCCCACAATCTCCACTTTGTCACCACTCTCCTCCAGCCTCCACATCATCACGTGTGGCATCCCTCAGAGCTCTGTCCTTGGCCCTCTCCTTTTCAACATCTATATGGTCACCTTGGTGACATCTTGTGAGTCTCTCCAATTCCTCCTTCCATAGGCTGCAGATCATCTAGAACTCTGCAGCCTGGATCCTTTCCCACACCAGGCACTGTAAACCTATCACCCCCACTCTCGTCCAATTCCACTGTCTTCTCATCACAGAGGATTCAATTCAAGATCCTGGTCCTCACTTTTAAGGCCTTCCATTGCCTTGCCCCCATCCCCACCTCTGCAATCTCCTAACCCTTGCCAACTTGTCCATTCCCTCGTCTCAGTGGGCTTCGGCCTGATCCACCACCCACCTCACCCTTGGCGGGTGAGACTTCAGACACTGCCCCCAACCTTTGAAATTCAATTCCGCAATCGCTCTGCCTCATCCCCTCATATCCTCCATCAAATTTCACCTCAAGTTCGTACTATTCGACCATGCCATTGTCACCTCCCTTTCCCCCGCATCTTTCCCTCCACCCTCCCTGATCTTAACCCTTGCTCAGTTCCGAAACACTGACTGTCCAGCACCTTGGGTCGACCTCGTGATGTGAAAACACCATACAAATGTAATTTTGTTGTTGTAGAGAAACATGCAACAGAGTAGATAAGAAACTTTATCTCCTTTAGATGGCAGCACTCATAATTCTGGCTCACAAAGCTATTGGGAACCAGCACCATGTTTACAAACTGAGGTTAAAGTAGAGCCTAACATTTTAGTGTGATACTAGGGAAGTGATTCACTTGTAACATGTGCTATCCTTTGGATAAATCATCAAATCGAGGTCCCATCTGTCTGCCTGATTTCAAGTGGATATTTTCAAGTGGATATTTTCAAGTGGACCATAGGTCCTTCTGTGTCCTCATCAACAATCCTCAAGATGAAATTCTCCATTGTGGTTTAAGCATTATGTGATGTAACTGTAATAAATTATGATAAGAATCCTGACATTTTATACAATACGTTCCACTTTGGGCTCATTTCTTAAAGAGTTTCACGAGTATACAGTGTAATTACTCTGAATTTTGTAGGTGAATGATTATGACTCATCCAAAACTCTGCAGCCCACATACTCACCCGCACCAAACTTCGCTCCCCCATTACCCTAGTCCTTGCCAGACTTCACTGGCTCCCTATCCCTGAGAGGATCGACTTCAAGATCCTCACCCTTGTTTTCAAATCCCTCCAATCCTCTGCACCCCCCTACCTCTCTGACCTCTCTCCTCAAACCAGCTCCCGTTGCCTTCGCTCTACTGGGTCTGGCCTCCTCCATGTACCCCGAATCCTCCGCTCCACCCTCGGCGGCCGTGACTTCAACCACTATGACCCGAGGCTCTGAAATTCCCCTCCTCACTACCTTTGTCTTGCTCCCTCTTTTCTCAGTTTCAGGTCCCAGCTGAAGACCTTTCTCTTCGACCGCGCCTTTGGTCACCTTTCTACCCCTGCCCCTGGCTTGATCCCGGGATCCGCTATTGTGAAGCGCTCTGAGACGCCGTCCGGCATGGAGGGCGCTATATAAATCGAAGTCATTGTTGTTGTATGATGGCTACTCAGTTCCAAAACAGTAGCTAACAGTTGCCTCCTTCATGTTCAATATTATTATCAAATGCCATGGCCCACATAATAGATGGTCAATTCACTTTACATTGCAATCCGTGAGGCACTTTGAAATGTCTTTAAGAAGTGATAAGGGGCTATATGAAATGCAAGGAGTATTATTATTATGATTACTATAGTATAAAGAGTTAAAGAGTACTATTAGATGCAGAGTTTAGAACGTAAATCTAGCGTTGGTTGAATCACCAGCTTTCCCTTGCTCAATATCCATAATTCAACGGTTAGCAGCATATCTCAATTTGCATTGAAGAAAAAAAAGCACCAAGCCTTCCTATTTAATCCAGGAACCTTAAAAACTATTTAAATTTACTCCCTATTATTAAATGCGTTCTATTATTTTCCATTATTACATGGGCTCTTTTACACCTACTCTATGTGCTCAGTTATTACTGTCCATTGCACAATTTCCAGTACTCTGCAATACACAGGCTGTGTCACTCGCCATTATGCAGATTCAGTTACTCTCTATTTCATAAACATCCTTTCCACGGCGTCATTTAAAATGTAGAATAGATAGTTGAAAAAAACTATCAACACAAGTCTGATTCCTGAGCTAGGCAGATCCACAGTACTCAAGGGCACTGCCGATGAGTCAGCCAGTAAGCCCGCACATTGGTAGCACTTGGAAGGGTAGTCTAGTAACTGCAGGTAGGAATCTTTCTCACTCAGCTCCTGTTAACTGTGTAAGCCAAAGCAATAAATATCAGTTGCTGAACAGTGTTATCAAGGGCAAACTATGCATTTTTAGTTGGTTAAACTCCAGCAGTACCAGAACACGTGCTCTAGGGTCCGCAAGTACCAATCTCTGCCGCCACCCTCTGGAGCTCCATCTCGCTGTCCCTCTGCCTCACTCACTCGCTTGCCTCCTTCAAGTGTCATCTCAAGACCCTCCTCTTCAACCGTGCTTTCAATCAGCCTCCTTCCACTCTGTCCTTTACCCTCCCCAATTCCGACCCCCAGCTCAGATGCGAAACTCCAGCAGACTGTCCAGCTTCTTGGAACGTCCACGGAAGTATTCTCTGTTTCTGGAATAGAATGGATACTCTCTGTCCATAAGAAGTTACCTTTTTACCTAGTTCTGGAAAGATTTACAACAACAAAATTATATTTGTATATCACCTTTCACGTCAGGAGGGCGTCCCAAGGTGCTGAATAGAAAAACAGAAAATGTAATACATTGGCTTAGCAATTTGAGGCATCAAACAGCATCCTTCCATAACTACAATTATTGTTTTTTCTCATCAATAAATATGTAGCTGAAACTCACTCATTAAATTCATAATTTTTCATTGCGCTATGCTCTGCTGGAGTTTTATAATGTAAATAAATGTTTAGAAAACTGGATACCATGGAATAAACTTATCAGCATTCTTGGCAAAACAAATGCAAAGAGTGTGATGAGGACATGCTTGAATCACATGGATTCTTCGCATCTCTGATGGACTCTTCCATTAAATTCACAAATTCTTTATTTGCAGGGGAACGGATTGCTTGTTGTTCAAGCCACGACTCACTAAGTACCAATTGAACCCTTTGAAGTTTTATAAATCTAGTCAAATATCTTTAGGCAGAATATTATTCTGTATTAAAAGTTTGACAGAAATTAGTATTTGTAGCTGGGGAGGGCTGTTCTGCAGAATGAGTTGTTATCCCAAGTGTTCTTCTCCAAATGTCTTGAAGGTTCGGAATTCTTAAATGAACGTTGAATTTGATCAGTATGAGAGAGCTTGTGCCCATGAACAGACCAATTAAAGTCAGTTTTCAAACTAACATAAACATTTTATTCATGCATAGATCAAAACAAATCAGATACTGTACAATACCTCTCATGCAGTCCTCCTATACACGCTGTACAGCATAGATTGTTTTGTGTTGCATATTATTAGTTACTCACAAAGAGTAAGAGAGAGTGAGTGGTCAGAGAAGGATGATATTGAGGAGATTGGAATGTTGGCAAGTAATAAAAATGTTTAACTATCATTGAATTGAATGTAGTTGTAAGTAAAGCTGACCATGGCTAGAACCAGGCAGATACAGGCTTTATTTATCTTATGAATCATCCAGCAATTGTGGAGTCAATCAGAGTTAAATTTTTGGCTCCAAAATATTTTTCAAGGGTTCCCCAGTGGCTGGAGCTCAAAACTTGACTGATCGCCCAATGCAGTATGTGACTGCTTTTCACACCATCAGTCATTAATTCGCTTGTCAGTTCTTGTTTAACTCAAAAGAAAAGCGAGAAGTGTCAGAGAGATCAACACTTGATCATTAACTGCAGAGGAGCTCAGCTGAATTTCATTTCAGGGATCTGGAACTGATCCAGCAATTCTCGGTTCTTGCTCCCAGAATGAACTCTGTGGCTCTAGTTCGCCTCCTTAGAAAATGTTGGAGCAAGTACAATAGTCAGGCAAAAGCTATTCAAGAGAGAGAGAGAGAAAGAGTGAGACATTTCAGCAGTTTTTGATTTGTGATATAAAGGAACAGTTACTCAGTGCTGTTTCAGATTAGACAGCAATACAACCCATATAAAACAATCTACTATCTGCAAAACCATGAAAGATGGACTGACATTAAACCATGGATGTAAAATGTATGATTTTCTATTCTATTTACATGCATTTCAGATTATTGCAGAAATGTTACTGTCCAGCTCTACATTAATCATTCACTACATACCCATTGTTGAAAATAAATCTCTTAAACTTTTGCCCTTTTACTATGTGTCCACTATCTTCTCAATAATCCCCAAACAAGTGTATTTCAATAATCCATCTTTTATTTATTTTTATTACCTGAATCCACAATTATTTTGAACTTGTATTCAAGTCATAATCATTATTAAATTTTGCCTTTGGACTATACAAGTATGCATAAATTTAATACTCTGGTAACATACAACACCAGCAAAACTATTTTATTTAACAGGAGACCGACTTGCTTCCTCTCCAGTTATCATTAGTATTCAGATGACATGATGCTTTTTTTACACTTCACTGGGTACAGCAGGGAATGTGGCCAAGTAAAATGAAATGTGAGAGAGCACCAGCCACACTGAGATGTCAAAACATATAGTGCTCCTCACCATAGTTCTGACAGAATATCTGCTTTTTGTTGCTGAAATCTCAGATATATAAGCGAGAGGACCCTGGTTTGATTCCCGGGCAGGGCAAAACTTTAGGCAAGTTTCCTTACTCTAAATGCCTCTGTTTACTGAGTTATAAGTAGGAACCTGGTTGTTAATCGATTGGTGGAACACTTTCCGGGGGTATCCCCATCTCCCCCATTCTCACCCCACTCCGTTGGCTCCCCACCCCTCAGAGGATTCAATTCATGATCCTGGTCCTCACCCAATTGAAGGATACTATATAAATGCAAGTTATTGTTTTTGTTGGTCTCGGGAAGTGAGATTGGAAAGGTCAAAGGACTTTCTTCATCCAGATCAATTGTGCAAACTATATTGGAATTACAAATAGGAGACTGATGTCATTGATGAATTTTCATTCATGGATGAATGAATGAATGAATGAAACCTACCAATGGGATAACTGAATGAAAGCAAAAGACTCATCGCTCACCATGTTCAAATATTATATGGCTGACTAAACAGGTTGAATGAGATGTTGGACTCCGATGGCAAATCCTTGATGTGTTTGCCATTGATTCAACAAATGTTAATGGGGGAGTTGGCACAACACAGAGCATGATAACTTCCTCTACAAATATAATTTTGCTGTAGTTATCTTTAAAAATTCTATGAAGAACAAGGAACATTAGTACAGTGTATACCAATATTTACCAATATTAATAAGAAATATATTGTGCTACCACTTCCTCCACAAGTGAAGATATAGATTCAACCTTTAAATCAGTGTTATGTAGCATATTTGTGAACAAGTTGAACCTATTCTTTGCTGACACTGTGTGCTCACAGCCTGAATGAAGTACTTGAACTCACAAAGATGTGACCCAGAGTCAAGAGTGGTATCAACTGAGCCAGGCTGAAACCAAATAATACAACAACAACAACAACTTTGATTTATACAGCGCCCTCCATGTCAGACGGCGTCTCAGAGCGCTTCACAATAGCGGATCCTGGGACCGAGCCAAGGGCAGGGGTAAAAAGGTGACCAAAAGCACGGTCGAAGAGAAAGGTTTTCAGCTGGGACTTGAAGCTGAGAAAAGAGGGGGCGAGGCGAAGGTAGTGAGGAAGGGAATTCCAGAGCCTCGGGGCATAGTGGCTGATGGCACGGCCGCCGAGGGTGGAGCGGAGGATTCGGGGGACATGGCGAAGGGCCAGTACATCTGTGCAATACCAGGGCCAGTATATCTTGTGATAAAGTTTTATATGACATTTAATCATCGAATGCAACTTTAGGATCAAGTGTAGAAATATGTCCCTGTAATTGGATCAAAGTCTCTGACCACTCTGCAGAAGAATTGTATCTTTCAAAGAACAACTTGCATTGATCTTGTTCATTTTTAAAACGGAACATGATGTTTTCTTTTAATAGACTGCAGAATGTGGGAGTTGCCCGGGCTCAGTAGCCTGAGCCCGGGCGACGGCATTTGCTACAACTGAGGAAGCTCCAGCTTTCTAGAACAGAATGCTGAGGAACCAACCAGGGAGCAGCCTATCCTAGTTCTTGTTTTGTGTAACAAAATTGGGCTAATCAGCAATCTGGAAGTTAAGGCTCCTCTAGGGCAGAGTGACGATAACATGATAGAATTTAACATTAAGTTAAAGAGTGATGTAGTTAAGTCTGAAGCAAGTCTACTTTTGGTTTGCAGTTGTCAGGAGATGATAAGGAAGAATCCTTTTTGGCGAGTTCACTCTTCCAGAAAAGCTGACTCAGTTCCACTCCTCCTGCTTCATCGGCACATCACAATGGAGCTAACTTTATCCCGAAGAGAGTCCATTTATGATTAGGCAAGCCAGGGCTTTTCAGTCTTGAGAGATGATTCAGAGGGAATTTTATACAGATGATAACATTTTAAATGGGATTGAAAAAGTAAGCCCAGATCAATACTTCAGGATGGAACAAGATGGCAAAACAAGAAGACATAGGTTTAGAGTTGTAAATAGTCATTTTAGGATACATACCCCCAAAAAAGCAGCATAAAATGTGCAGTGCTTTGAAATGTCTTCATTGATGTGAAAGGCTCAATGTCAAATGCAAACATTATTATTCTATCCCTTATTCTACCAGCTTGACATTTTTTGCTTCCCACATCATGGGGAACACCTCTCTGAATGAGATTGCCAATTACTGTTGAATAAAGGTCAATTTTGTGCTTCAAGTAAAACGCCAACAGGGATGGTTTCCCAGCATCCAAATTTGTATCTTCATAGGAGTCATATGAGTCCCTGCTGTAGAGGATCTTGTCTGTGGTCAAAAACCTTCTCAGCTGCTTGACACTCCTTTCGGATACCTCAACTGAGATCCCAAATCATCAGCATACATTAAGTCATAGACACAAACTAGTGCCCTCTCATTCTCTACTGCGGTATTGTACTTTAGTAATAGTGCTAATTTGTCTAATTTGTAATAGTTCATAACAGGACACCTTAGCAATTGTAAAAAATATGGATTCCTTTCAAAAACTGCATAGACACGGACACTGCTTCATTGTGATCTACTTCTGGAGCAGAGTTTCCAGAAGTTGATGAAAATTCTATTGGGATTCCCTAATAAGGAATCTAATCAATAAATACTCAGGTAACCCCCGATTTCCGACAGGGTTGCATTCCTAAAAAACATCATGCAAATCTAAAGTTTGTAAATCGGAACGCGTTTTCCCATGTGGTCCCATTATATAACCTGAGATGTGTTATTTTGACAAAATTTTCTGACCTTAAACCCACTAAAATAACACACAAAATAACACACAAAATAACACACAAAATAACTCACAAAATAACACACAATAGCACACATAGACGAGATTTAGTATCTGAAGTGATGACTTTGCAGAGTCTCTTACTGCTAGTGGTATTGCTGTTGCTCATTTCACTTACTCGTCTCTTTTCTGACATTGTAGAAACACGGTAGAGGCTGTAAATCGCTCAAAAGCGGTGTCGCTTCAAAAGAAGCTGGATTTTAAACAATGATGTAGCATAGTGGTTCCCAACCTCAGGTCCCGACCCAAATCAGGGTCGCGCGAGTCCTCAGTAGGGTCGCAAAGGGTCATCAGCATTTTTGTTTTTCCTTTTTTTATGTTGATAATGCTTTTTTAATGCTAAAAAAAAAGATTTTAACGCGAAACAAAATACGACATCACCGACCAATTTGAATAAAGAGCGTACTTACGAGTTGCGCTGAGTTCACAAAACAGATGGAGATAACGTTTTGGCTGAGCTGAGCTTCAGTCGTGATATCACCCCCTAATGGTGGGAGGACCGGTTGAAGGCTAATTCGGGTCGCAGCAAAAAAAGGTTGGGAACCACTGAGGTAGTGACATGCTATTGGCCAGTTCAACAGCTTGGATACAGTATACGTATTGGTAATTATCGCGAAATACACTATATACTGTACATGCACAAAAAAATGCGCAACATTTTTTGTTGTTAAAATAAAACAAAATATTACACAGCGATAAAAAGTTGTTAAAAAGTTATGTTTGTTAAATCGAAAACAGGGGATACAGAGGATACCTGTACCTTAAATGAAAGCACTATAACATGCAACAGTGATAGATAAGCTTTGCTTAGCATTCTTAACCTGGTTAAATCTTTCTCAATAAAATTAGCAAATAAAAAAGATGCAAGCCAACAATCATTTTGTACTGCCCCACTGTTTGACGGGATGAGTCTCAGGCAGCACTTACAAAGGTAATTATTAAATCAAAGTACTGAAGGTACTGAATGACAAAATGAGAACATTGCACTCAGGTGTAAATCAAGTGATCTGAACATTTAATTTATTCCCCTTTATTATCTAGGCTCTTCTCTATATAGTAGGGCTATATAGATGCCATTCTTCATAAATGATCTGGGACTCGATAAATAGTATTGTTATGTGTTTTAAGCAGTTTGCCCCGAGGCTCTGGAATTTCCTTCCTCACTACTTTTGCCTCGCCCCCTCTTTTCTCAGTTTCAGGTCACAGCTGAAGACCTTTCTCTTCGACTGCGCCTTTGGTCACCTTTCTACCCCTGCCCCTGGCTCGGTCCCGGGATCCGCCGTTGTGAGGTGCTCTGACACGTCCGGCGTGGAGGGCGCTGTATCAATCAAAGTTGTTGTTGTTGTTGTTTGCAGGCAACTGCTATGCAGTTTACTTGCAAGTATGTGGTTAGGACTGTGCTCACTTTACCTGTGATAAACTTGCAGTTGAATAGTCTGCTAGCACTTGCTAACGATGCTTGCACATGAAGGTGCCAGAGAGCAGTTTGTATTCGATTGATGTGCACAATTGGCTGCTGAGTTTCACCCAAAAAATAAACAGTCAACCACTTTACAATATATTCTGTGAAGTGCTTTGAGACATCTCAATGATTTGATATGGAACTATATCAAATGCAAAGCTTATAATAATAATCCTTGCATTTGTTAAAACGCTTATCATGTCTTCTATACGTCTCAAAGCACTTCACACAATATACTGTAAGTATACAGTATACAATATACTGACGGTATATACGTGGATAAAACACGGCAGCCAATTGCGCACAGCAGTGTCCCACAAGCAGTCATGGATTTAAAAATGACCAATTTATCATATTTTTTGAGGGATTATTATGTGGCGTGTGGAGTAAGGAAATTTGCCCAAGGTTTCGCCCTGACCTGGAAATGAACCTTGTAAAGCGAGTGCTCCAACCACTGAGCTAAAGGATTCTACATGGAAGCAAATCCCAGAATTTATCAATACTGTGAGGAGAGAAGAGAGAATAATGAAATAATAGAATCCTGGAAGTTACAGCAAAAAAGGAGGCCATTAATCTTATATGGATGCCAACTCCTCTGATGGTGTTGGATGCAGAGTTCTTTACACCGTTGTATTGATTGCAAGCCAGTACTGTTAAGCACCTTGGGACGAAAAGAACTATGTAAATGCATATTTCTATTGTATAACTGATTCTCTTTAAATACGTATCCTATTTAATCCTGTAGTCTTAGCTCCCATAGTCACCATCACGGGATCAGGCTGTATTTTCTTCTAAATAAATGCAGGTTACTAGCCAAAATCACCATTCCTGGTAACCTTCAAGTTGTTAATTACGCTATGGGAAAAGAATACTTCCTGATGTCCTGAAACTGTAAATCTGTGTCCTCTTGTTCTGCTATCCTTGTGGACTCCTGTAATGCCGTGATTAAAGCAATTGCCTTGCAAGCAAGAGACCTGGGTTCAATTCCCAGCAGGATGAAATGTTGGGCAAGCTTCCTTACTCCACATGCCTCTATTTACTTAGCAGGAAGTAAGAACCTGGTTGTTATTTGATTGCCGGATTGCTTTTCTGGGATTAGTAATTCCTTCAAAAACAATTGATCGCTTCAATCCACGACTATTGTGGGACACTGCTGTGTGTAATTGGCTGCCGTGTTTCACCCACAATATTAGCATATTCTGTGAAGTGCTTTGAGATGTCTTGAAGGCATGATAATGCGCTATATCAAATGCAAGGATTATTATCATTATTGGTGCATCTAAAAGTATTGTTCTGGATTTACTTTCTGAATCCAATTTAAAATCTTGTACACCTCTGTAACAACACCAACTATAACTTGCATTTAGAACTTGCACTTCAAGCGTGGTGGTGTCTTTGCTTCCTCTGAGTTGTTGCCTTTGAATGACTGAAGAGCCCGAGTTTTTCTCATCAATGCTCATTGTCCTAATACAGGGGATCATCTTCATTGCTTTTCTCTGCACTACCTCTTTACCCCTTATTTTGGGGCAATTGGAATTCTAGCAGTAGTCTAGGCGCATCCTGACGTTTGGAAGATTTCAACTCAATTGATTATGCAATACAGCCGAGCATCCTGTTGCCTTGTAAACTAAGGTATAACCTTGCTATACTTAAGATTGAAACTTAAACTGGGCTCAGATGGTAGAACTTTTAAATTCATCAGTAATGGTATTCTTCACAGGAAGTTCACCAATCCACTATGTATTACCACACAAATAACATTTTAAAAATGACAAAACCATGAAAGGTTTTATGGAAATCGCAGAATAGTGTATTAAGGAACTAAGACATGGCATTCAATCCAGAAGACCTTTATGCATTTTATAAAAGGGGTGGAGGATGAATAAGATAAATTATATTTGTATTTCTTGATCTCAAATAATATAATTTGAGTACATTGAAAAAAGAGAGTGGGTGAATGTTCAATAAATATTCAGACATGACAAAGTGAGCTCATTTAGAATCTTATCAGGTTACTCTAGCAGTAATCCTGCTGATATTCGTAATACATTTAAATGCTAATCTGAACATAATCCATCCTTAATAGAGCCATAGACCTTCTTTCGAATGTGGAATTTACATTAATTTCACACCGAGCATAAAAAAAACATCATTAGAAAGACTCTCTCATAATAACTGAATTGAAGCGGGATCATGATGATGGGATAAGTGGTGAGGATATAATAATAATAATCCTTGCATTTTGATATAGCGATTTTCACATCTTCTAGACATCTCAAAGTGTTTCACAGAATATTCTGTAAAGTGAATTGACTGTATGTATGTGGGTGAAATGTGGCACACAGCAATGTTCCACAAACAGTTGTGGATTTAAATGAACAATTTGTTATGAGTTTTTTTTGGAGGGATTATTATTTGGCATGTAGAGGAAGAAAACCTGCCCAAGCCTGGAATTGAACCTAGGTTTCTGACTTGTAAGGCGAGTGCCCTGTCTGACATCGAGTCGTGGACTAGAGACAACGTTCTCTAGTTGAATGTCCACAAGACTGAGGCCCTCCTGATTGGCTCGCATCAACGCCTCTGCACCTCAGGCGCTGACAGCATCAGCATCCAAGGCTGCACTCTCCACCTCTCAAAGCCAATCAGGAACCTGGGTATCTTGTTCGAATTCTGTGAAATGCTGTCCTTCCTCCCAATCATCCGCTCCATGATCAATAATGCTTTCCACCACCTTCACAACATCGCCAGACTCCGCCAGTGCCTCACTCCTCGGGCTGCCGAAACTCTTGTCCACGCATTTGTCCCATCAAGGCTCAATTATGGAAACTACCTCCTGATCAGCCTTCCTGGGACTTCCCTTCACAAGCTGCAGATCATCCAGAAAGCTGCAGCTTGTGGCCTCTCCGGCATCAAACTCCGCGACCACATCACTCCACCCTTGCCCAGCTCCATTGTCTCTCCAGCCCCCTCCCCGGAGGTTCGAATCCAAGATCCTCGTTCTCACTTTCAAGGCCATTCACAGCCTTGGCCCTTCTTATCTCTCCGATCTGCTGTCTCCCTATGAACCTGCCCACACCCTCTGTTCAGCGGGCTCCGGTCTGCTTCATGTGCCTTGCCTGATCCGCCCTATTGTTAGTGGACTGGCTTTCAGCCTCTTTGCCCCCACACTCTGGAATTCCATCCCACAGTCCCTTTGCCTCGCTCCCTCCCTCGCCTCCTTCAAGGCTGGTTTCAAGACCCTCCTCTTCGATCATGCCTTCTGCTGCCCTCCCAACTCTCTCCCTCCCCTCCAAACTCTCTCCTGCCCCTCCCACCTCCCCTGCCCCTCTCTCTTGCTTGGGTTCCGACCTGACCGTTCAGCGCCTTTGGACGTTCTCGTGACATGAAAAGCACTCTGTAAATGTAATTTTGATGTTGTTATTGCTCTAACCACTGAGCTACAGGACTTCAATTATACAGTACTGTAGGTTGTTACTGGTGTTCGTTTTTATCATACTTTTTGTTGAAATAGTTATATTTTGGCGGTCCCAATGTGGAGCATTGTATTCAACCATCACACAGGAGCAGATCCATAGCAGTGGCCCTAATGCAAAAGGCATTGGCAACAATTGGACAGGTTTGTAGAGGGACTGTCTGTGTTGGACCAACTACAGTTTTTTTTCCGCCTTCTTTTCTGAACATGTCTGAACTCATCACATTTCATTGCAAATTGAGAAGATCAGCAGGTAAACCAGTTAAATCAAGAGAGGTTTTTATGCTTATATTTTAAAGCTTTTAGATTGCTGGAGCTGGGGGAATACAGGTACTGAGAGATGTAAGCAAGTTATTTAGAAACAGGATTAAGGAAACATCAGGTTTTCGCTGAATGTTAGTGTAAATTTCTTGTGAAATTTAAAAACGTAGCAAACTGTTATTTGAGTTTTACTATAGCTAATGGTGAAACAAGATTAAATATTTGCTAGACTGTTCAGAGGGAATTACAGTTTAGTGTTAAACAATCAAAGTTTAGATCATGAAGCTTCAGCAGATGAGAAAACTTTCAAAACATATGTTTTCAATTAACGATGATGTATTAATAGTAGGTATTCTATAGCATATTGGTTAGTATTCTCGCCGAGAGGACCCAGGTGGGATACCTTAGATAAATTTTCTTACTCCACAAGCCACTGTTTGCCAACAGTGAGAACCGAATTGTTAGTCGATTGGCGGATCGCTTTTCTTGAGTATAAAGAAAATGTGGTCACTCAATCCATGACTGTTAGTAGGACAGTGCTGTGCGCAATTGGCTGCCATGTTTCACCTACATAATGTACAGTCACTTTGCAGATATTCTGTGAAGTGCTTTGAGATGACTGAATGATGTGATAAGCTAGTATATCATATGGAAGGATTATAGAAGGATTTCCATTTCAGAATTTGGGAAAACTGCTTTGTTTCTGAGCTCCCCAGATTTAGAATTGAATTGTTACATTTCAGCTCCACCAGAGGCAAAAAATTCGGTCCATTACTGGCGGATTTGAAGAGGATGTTTGCAACTATAGCTCCATCATTAAACCTGAAGTGCCCCATTGTCAGCTTGTGCATTATTCAGAATCATCCAGCCAATCATTCCAGCTGGTTTACAGTGGGTGAATGGATACATGTTCCTCTAACAAGCCATCAACTGAGAAATAATTATGTTTGTGTGTGTGTGTGTGTGTGGCTGATGGTGGGGGGATGTGGAGTAGGAAAGGAAAGCAAATGGTTGGGGGTTGTGGGCAAATGATGTTAAGTCAACCAACAACTTCTAAACTTTTCTGTACGATGGGTATTATTCCTAATCTATTACACTGCTTATGGTGTTGAAAACATTTTTCCAGTTTCTTCTTTTGCACAATATTCCTGCCGGATGAACCTTTCATTGTTAAGTGCTTTCCTTCAGTCCCAAATGCTTTGGTTGCAGGCATCCCCTGGAATACCCAACAATGTGCCTTTATGCAGTGGGGAGTTACACTTGCCACACTGTAAATCAACTGCACCCAGTCCACAGACAATGTAACGTTGCACTAACTATAAAGGGTGCTATTTGTGGCCTCGTGGAGGAAACGTATTGGTGACAGGTGGATTTTTAAGTGACTGACCACCTCGGATGGTGGATGGCATTTGCTAGGGTTGAGATCGCTTGTCAGTTCTAACAGTGCAGCCAATTGACCTGAGTTATTTGTTATGACAAATTTAAAAACAAATGAAAGCCAAGGTGCGTGACTTAGTTTCGTTTTCATTCAGAAATTGTTCTAAACACATGTATGACAGCCACAGTCTACTGGGTACAAAATATCCTCGGTTTAACAACAAAAGGCTTTCCTACTATGTAGTTTGACTAGTCCGTTACTTGAGAGGCAGGAAGCATTTTATAAGCATGAAAACAGGTGGAGCTAGCTGACTGCTTTTGAGTCTGGCGTGACCTTTGTTCTATTTAATCCATCCCTCACACAGTTTAATTCCTTCTCCTCTTGCAAATGAAATGCCTGCCTGGTGTATTGGAATAGATCTCCCATTCATCTCCTTCGTAGCCGTCTTTTGTCTCCTCTCCCTTTGCGGCAGCCCAGCATTGTGGAAAGATTAGCAATTTGTGTTGCTCAGCAATTGTACATTTATGGTACAGCTAAATGTTAATAAATTATACCACCGTAAACCTGAGCCACTTTAGGGCCATCTACCTCAGTCTTGAAACTCAACATGCCCAAAAAAGGGAATAAAATTACTTTAGATTTCAAGCATATTGTGCCTTGTATTGAAGACACCTTTTTAAATCATCCTGCTTGATTACTGTCTCCAAATCAAATCTGTGGTTCAATATTTGGGGGCACATTTTATTCTACGTGAGCAAACTAAAGCGATCTCTGGACTGAGTACTGTGTCTGGGTTGGAAGTGTGATGGCAAGCATGATTTTGTAGGAGCAGATCGGAGTTGGTTTAAAACTCTGATGACTGATTGAATCAAGGTATCACCAGTTTGAGTGCAACCATGCAGACCAGAATGTGGCAGGTTCTAATCCTGGTCCTTGCTGAAATAGCTCATTTTAGTCTGCACAGACATTGAAGGTATTACAT
Source organism: Hydrolagus colliei (assembly GCA_035084275.1). Classification (NCBI taxonomy): domain Eukaryota; kingdom Metazoa; phylum Chordata; class Chondrichthyes; order Chimaeriformes; family Chimaeridae; genus Hydrolagus; species Hydrolagus colliei. The sequence continues at coordinate 12,957,759 of CM068743.1, forward strand.
TTTGCACTAGTGCTTCCTAGGCTAGGGAAGAGGAAAAAAAACAGCCAGGATTCCTGAGAATGGGCTTGGTCTTAACTGGTTTAATAACTCTCGTGGTTGAATAACTGCCTGATACCAATACTCAGTATCTTCCTTCACTCTGAGAGTGGTCTAACAGTTGATCAGGTAACCATAAACATGTGCTGGTTTTGAAGGCAGAGAAGGTAAAGGGACTTCAGGATGGAGTTCTGATGGTTGAGGACAGAGTAGTTGGTTGGGTGGATTGGGCAGAGGACATGAAGCAAGCCAGTGTTCAGTAAGGGGAGGGAATGGGTGGGTTGATAGGATTGCAGAAGTTGAATGGAAGGAGGTTGTTGAGGGATTTCAATGTGAGGACAATGATCTTGATCTTGATCCACTAGGGGATGGGGAGCCAGTGGATCCAAATAAGGATGGTATTGGTCGACCCGTGGAGCCAGGTGCAGGAAAGGATATGGTTGCAGAGTTCTGAATGGTTTGCATCTTGTATAAGGAAAAGTTGGAGAATCCAATGAACTGTGCATTAGAGTAGAAGGGCCTGGAACTAATGAAACCATGGGTGAGGGGCTTGGCAGCCTGGGAGAAGGGGATGGGGGCACAGTGGGAGGGAGGGAAGATGGGCATGGGGGTTTTTGACAGGAGGTGTCAAAGTTAGGCAATGTTGGAAGGGTGAGGGAAAGCTGGTGTAAGGTTCGAAAGATAGTTGGAGATTGAAGAAGACATAGAGGTTCAACTATTATTCAGGTTTCACATGGCTAAATGTCAGTTAGGATACATTCTTTTACTTTTGTCAAATATCGTACAATTAAATCAGAGGTTCGTGAGTTCACCAACAACAACAAAATTACACTTGTATAGCACCTTCAAGCCTCACTCTGGGAGTTTCTACTCAAAGTGAGAGCCGGGCTGACACTCCAATGCATTGTTGGAACTGTGGTAATTTGGATGAGATGCTAAACTGAGGGCCCATCTGTGTGTGCAAGTGGACAATAAAGATCTCAGCCATGATATAAAACAAGGAGGGTGTTTCCCCTGGTGCTCTGGTTAACAATTACTTCATCTCATGGCAGTTGTGGGATATTATTGTGTACATATTGACTGTTGTGGCATATAAATTACACAGACGCTACAATGTACTAGAAAAATGACAAAGTACTTTTTGATTGATAAGGCACTCTATTAGATTATTACTATGCGCATTATGTTTATGAAAAGTCATGATTATAAAAGTGTGATAGAAACAGGATGCATGATAGACTTTGCCTGTTATTAAAAAAAGTCTATTAAACAATAATTAACAAACAGCTGCTTGTCTCTGAAATGTATCAGGAGGTAAGTTTACCTCAGTTCATATGTGAACCTCAACATGGCCAACTGTTGCATTGGAAAAAAAAACTTCTAACTATGATTAACTCCATGCCACATTATACTCGAAGTACTCACAGTTTGTACCCCAGTACATATCATTTGACTGGCTGAAGAGATAGCACCGAACAAATAAAGAAACCAGGCTTTGAGCGCACAATGCCAACCAGCCCAGGGAGGGTTATAGCTGATGCAAATGAGACTTACTGTGTGTGTGTGTGTGTGTGTAGGATGGTGGTGGGAGGCAGCTTCACATCAGTCTCTGACAGTTGGCAAATACATTCCTTATATCCTGCTCAGTATTCATCAGGTCACCATGGTTCAATAACAGCAGAGAGGCACACAGTGCTGTGAGGATGCTGGAATGAATGTCACTTCTTCAGTTCCGGGGGCACTAACACCATTTGAAGAAGTCCTTTTTCAGTGAAATTTAATTTTTCTTTGGCATTTGGGATGGAATCAGTGAAGTAAGATGGAATACAAGGTAAGACACTGGAGATGTTTGTGAAAGATGCAAAACTAAACTTACTGATATTAAGTGTCTGGGGGCAGTTCACTTACTGCTCGCTTTGGGTGGGTGACCCAGTTTGGTAACTGGAACATCAAGAATAGGCTTTTACTAATTAACCAGGGCAATTCTAGTACTGAAAACAATAACACAGATTGCAAAGTTATTGTATTATGTGGAGCTGTCTCAGTTTTCAGAGTGCGAAACCCATTGAAAATGTGAAATTACCTTTTCTGACTTAAGTTTTACATATAATTATAATAATAATTCTTGCATTTGGTATAGCACTTTTCACGAAGTCTCAAAGCGCTTCACAGAATATACTGTAAAGTGAATTGACTGTATATATGTGGGCGAAACGCGGCAGCGAATTGCGCACAGCAGTGTCCCCACAAACAGTTGTGGATTAAAATGACCAATTTATTATTGTTTGTTTTAGGCAAATACATTCCTTATTTCCTTTTTTATATAGGCAAGAAACCACAACAGCAACAAAATTACATTTGTATAGCGCAAACATTATGTGTTCGTCTCAGAGTCCCAGACTTTTCTAAATAAATTTGTGATAACATTGAAAATGCAACGAGTTGTTTCCCCCAATTGACTTGTTTCCCTGAAGCACTGACAATGCCTGTTGCTTTCTCACGTTACAACAGTGCACACTGACAAGTGAACCAGTTAACCAGCATCTAACAAGATTAGCTGGCAATGCAGAGTTGAAAAACCTAGTGAACATATTCCTTGTTGCTGGATTCCTGACTGATTTGTGCTGAATTTCTTCTGTTCTCTACGTGTTGTGCAACATGCGGGCTTTTAATCAAATACAAGGTTTCAGGCCGTGAGATTTATACAATGCCCCTCCTTAAAACATAAAGGAATTTGAGCTGGGGATATATCAGAGTTCTGTCAGAATGCATTATGAAAAGCACAGTAGGAGTTGCTGTCCTAAGCATTTGTCTGCTCATAGAAATTCATCTGAAGAACGAGATTCCAAAAGAACTCCTGGCTTGTACTGCCAAGTATCATTTAAAATGAAGAGAGAAGGGAGGGGGATGGGGACCTGTTGGAAATACAGGAAGAACAATGAAGTGCAAAGCTCCGACTTGTCAGAAAATAAATCTTAAAAGTTTGAAATGTTGACACTTTAAGCCTCCGCTATATGTGAAAGGTGAGTAGTTTTACCAGAGCTTTGAGCTGGAAAAGCTGTAACTGAAGCTATTTTTTTAATCTGCAAGGAAAGTGTGTTTGGATACAAGGTGTTGACTTTCCAAGTATTTAGCATATTAACTGGCAGACTGTTAGTAAACTCAGCATTGCATTGAAGTGAACAAATCTTTTGCCTACTAAATAGGCACAGTCACCAATTACCATACTTTGTCACTAATTATTTACCAAAACTTTCATTTGTACAGTGCTCTTTATACCGGATAACATCTTGAATGCTGATGGTCACCTACAAAATACACAGTCACTACACTTTACAATAAATCCTTTGAAATGCTTTGAGATACCCTCCCTATGTGAAAGCTGCTATATCAAATTCAAGGATTATTATTAGTATAATAACAAACAACAACAACAATAATAGTGATAACAAAGTGCTTTGAAACAACTCTAATCCAAGTGGAGCCTTCGAAAAGTGAGGGTGGATTTCTCCCTCATTGACTCATTGATGAGGGAATCTCAAGCTAAGCTCCTGATCTTCATTTGGCTATTGGAAAAAACTTGAGAGTAGGGAAACAAAACAGTGTGTGATTCACTCTCCTCAAGTCTTCCCCAATAGCTACACGCCCAGAAGCTGGATTGGTGCAACCCACTTTGAAAGAGTAATATTTACAATTGCTCTCACCTCAGAGGTGTTTTGGGAACTTTTTTGCGTGGAGAAACTGAATATAAGAAAGTCACATGTTGAAATCTGGCCAAAAGCAGAGTTATTTAAAAGTGGAGCAGGCATTTGTAACCGTTTAATTCTAGTCTGTCAGTTGTATATTACATTGGTAATATTTGTAGATTACTTTATGTACTATGGTACATTGTCTGCTATGCTACTCTGTCTGGTGTGCTTCTGTCTGGTGAGTTGCTCTTCTCTATCTGGTTTGGTAATTTATGTGTTGAGTTGCATCATCTGTTGCGTAGTCTCAAGGATATTCATGTTATCAGGCAGAGCCTTATCCTGTCCATGCCTATACCCTTAAAGATCATCACTAGGTTAATATTTTAGAATAATAATAATCCCTGCATGTGATATAGCACTTTGCATGTCTTCTAGACATCTCAAAACGCTTCATCAAATATATTGTAAAATGAATTGACTGTATATTTGTGGATGAAACGCGGTACCCAATTGCGCACAGCAATGTCCCACAAACAGTCATGGAATTAAGTGACCAATTTATTATTGTTTTATTGGAAAGTCTTCAAACCGGCCTTGAAAGAGGAAAGGGAAGAAACAAGGCGGAGGGATTGGGGGATGGAATTCCATAGGGTGGGAGCGGAGAAACTGAAGGCCCGGCCTCCGATGGTGGGGCGGTTTGGGCGGGGGGCTTGGAGCAAACCAAGTCCTGCTGAACGGAGGCTCCTGGTGGGCTTATAGGGGGAGAGTAAATCGGATAGACAGGCCGTGTAAGGCCTTGAAAATGAGGACAAGGATCTTGAATTCGATCCTCTGGAGGATGGTGAGCCAGTGGAGATGGGCGAGGGTGGGGGTTATGTGGTCACGGAGGCGGATGCGGGATAGTACACGGGCTGCAGAGTTTTGGATGACCTGCAGCCTGTGAATGGAGGAGCTGGGGAGACCGACGAGGAGAGAGTTTCCGTAGTCCAGCCGTGAGGTGATGTACGCCTGCATGAGTGTTTCGGCAGCGTGGGGGGTGAGATAGTTGCGGAGTCTGCAAATGTTACACAGGTGGAAATAAGCGGTGCCGGTCAAGGCATGGATGTGGGGGAGGAAGGAGAGTTTTTGGTCGAACGTGATGCCGAGGTTCCTGAATGGCTTTGTGAGGTGGAGAGTACAGCCTTGGATGTTGAGGCTGGCAGCGCCCGATGTGCAGAGGTGCTGGCTTGAGCCAATCAGGAGGGCCTCGGTCTTGCTCACGTTCAATTGGAGGAAGTTGTCCCTCGTCCAGGACTCGATGTCGGACAGACATGCTGTCAGAACATCGATGGTCTGGGGCTTGAGGGATGAGGCTGAGAGGTACAGTTGGGTGTCGTCAGCATACATGTAGAAATGTACCCCATGTTTGTGGATGACATCGCCCAGAGGGAGTGTGTAAATGGTGAAAAGGAGGGGGCCAAGGACATAGCCCTGGGGGACGCCATGAGAAACTGTACGGGGGTTTGAGGAGAAACCGTTAGAAGACACAAAATGTAGGTGGTGGCTCAGGTAGGAATGGAACCAGTCAAGGACTGTGCCTTGAAGGTTGAGCTGGGAGGAAAGATGTTGGAGGAGGATGGTGTGATCGACTGTGTCGAACGCAGCAGAAAGGTCAAGGAGGACGAGGAGGCAGATGGAGCACTGGTCGCAGGCGGTTAGGATGTCGTTTGTAACCTTGGCCAGGGCAGTTTCTGTGCTGTGAGCAGGGCGGAACCTGATTGGAGGGGTTCAAGGAGTGAGTGAGTTGAAAGGAAGGAGTGGAGCTGGGAGGCCACCACTCTTTCAAGGACCTTAGAAAGGAACGGGAGGTTGGAGATGGGTCGGTAGCTTGATAGCTGCGATGCATCAAGGGAGTTTTTTTTCAGGATAGGGGTGATGGTGGCTGTTTTAAGGGAGGTAGGGATGGTGCCTGAGGAGAGTGAAAGGTTGATGGTGTCAGAGATGAGTGGGGCCAGGAGGTGGAGTTGGGTGTGGAGGAAGGGTGTGGGGATGGGGTCCAGTGAACACGTGGTGGGTTTCTTAGAAGTGATTATTTTTGTGACTGAAGACGGGGAGGTGGGGATGAAAGTTTGAAAGGGGATGTGGGTGGGGGTTGGAATAGTGGATGGAGGGGCGGAGGTGGAGGAGAGATGGGGGGAGGAAACCGCAGAGCGGATTCTCTTGATTTTGGACTTGTGTAAGTCCAACATCTCCTCGCAGCGTGCGTTTGAGGAGAGGATCTGCGAAGCGAGACGGGTGGGGGAGGGGGTGGAGGAGCTGGTTGGTGGTGGCGAAGAGGAGGCGGTGGTTGTCCTTCGCTTCCAGGATTATCCTGGAGTAGAAGGCTGATTTAGTGGTGTCTAGGGCGGAGTGGTAAAATTTGATGCAGTCCAGCAAGATTTGTCGGTGGACCGTGAGGCCAGATTTGAGCCAGGTGCGTTCAGCTGCTCGCACTTGGCTCTTGAGGGAATGGAGGTGAGTTGTGTACCACGGTGATGATCGGGAGTGGGAGACAGTTCTGGAGGTGAGGGGGGCCAGGGTGTCGAGGGTAGTGGAGAGGGTGTTATGGAGGGAGGTGGAGGCGGAGGATGGGTCGGTACAAGAAGAGTGCCATAGGGGGAGGAGGTCGGAGGTTTCGAGGGCAGAGGTGAAGGTTTGAGGGGGAATCTTCTTCCAGGGCCGGTAGAAGATGGTGGTGGGTTTGGGGTGGAGGGGGGAGGGATAGAGGTGTTGAGAGAAATGAAAAAGTGGTCTGAAATGGCCTTGTCGATGGTGGTGACGCCAGAGACGTTGAGGCCTCGGGGGATCACCAGATCGAGTGGATGGCTGTGGTGTGGGTAGCAGTGTGAATGTGAAGGGAAAAGTTAAAAGACGAAAGCAAAGAGGAAAATTCAGAGGAGGTGGAGCAGGAGGGGGTGAAGTGGAGGTTGAAGTCGCCAAGAATGATAAGGCGATCAGAGGAGGCACGGTGGGAGGTTAAAAGTGAGGAGAAATCTGAAATGAAAGTGGGGGAGGGTTTAGGGGGGCGATATACTAAAAGGATTTTGAAGGAACTGTGGGAGGAGTGAGAGATGGTGAGCTGTTCAAAAGAGGGGAAGGAACCGGAGGAGTGGGGCTATAGGGCGAGGGATGTCTTTGAGATGAGGTCCACACCACCGCCGCGACGGTTGGGTCGAGGGGCATGGTGGAATGTGTAGTTGGGTGGTGTGGCTTCAACAAGGGGGAAGGTGTCGCCTGGGATGATCCAAGTCTCCGTCAGGGCCATGATGTCAACGTTCTCATCAAGGATGAGATCGTTGATGACCAGGGTCTTGTTGCAGGCAGAGCAGACATTTTGGAGGCCAATGCGGAAAGAGCAATTGGCCGAGGGGTGTAAAGGCGGGCTGGGATGGTTGGCGGGGAGGGTTAACAGGATCATAAACAAAAATATTGAATTGGACACAAAGAGTTTCCACCCAATAGCACAAAAGTCCAGAAGAAATGTAACTAACTTTTATTTTCCATTTTAAAAAGAGTGAAACTTAGCTCTACCGGTCTGTACTGCCATCACTATCAATGCTGATTGATGGATTGATGGATTGAAGGATTGATTGATTGATTGGTGTCAGAAGTTTGGCTGTTTAAAAACGGGTGCACATGTGTGGAGTCAGATGGGAACATGATTGGGTTCAGTTATGGTGTCTACTGTGATTGGCAAGACTGCCAACGCTCAGTCTCAGCTCACACATTGAAATTGCCATTGGTGTGTGCCCTTACCCCAGCAGAAAGCTCAAATAACCATCAGAGAAAGATGATAATAATTACTGTAGTACAAGTAGGATGGAAGTGCATTAAACTAATATATAGTGTCAAAATCCTCTGCCAAATGTCACCCCAAATCACATATTACAAATGCTGACTGATAGCAAAATTGATCTCAGTGCATTATGTTTTTCTTATATTACGAATCCTATGTTTTAACTCCCACTTTACTGATAAGTAACCTGCACTTGCTGTCTGAGGTTAATGTTGTCATGATGTTTAGCTTTGGTATGCACATGCAGATGTGGGTCAGTTGTTTTAATGTCTTTGCCCAGCAGACCACTGTGACTTGAGTAAATGTTTATGAGCCAGTCGAAAAAGAAAGCTTTTCTTTCCAAACCACATCAAAGGTGCCAAAGAGCAGAAGGGCTTCTGCAAACAATCACTTCATTTTCTTCACACACTTTCCACCTGATTAAACCCAAAGTTTCCTCGTGGGGTTCTGGAGGGAAAGGGAAAAGTTGGCTGGTCACAAAGTTGCTAAGACAAAAGAGAACAAACTCCTCAACTAATATCGTGAGCGCACCCAATAATTAAGGGCACACTTCTTGCTTTTATTCTCTTTGGCTCAAAAATAAAATTAAAATTATTTTCTGAAAAAATTATATGATAGTATTATTTTATTTTGAGGGATTGTCAGCCAGGATACCAGGAAAAAAATGTTTTCTCTTCGAATTGTGCTGTGAGAACTTTTAACACCTAACTGAATAGGCAGACACCACTTCACGTTAATGTCTCATTCGAAGAATGGTACTTTCAACAATACAACCCCTGCATATCATTAGAGTGTCAGCCGAGACTATGTGAGTTGAAGATCCCGATATGGGGCTTCAACCATAACCTGCTGACTCAGAGGCAAGAGTGCCACGCTCTGAGCCAGGCTGGCACACAGCATTAATAATAATCCTTGCATTTGATAAAGCGCCTTACCATGTCTGTGAGGCATCTCTAAGAGCTAGGGTCCGTCGATATGGAAATTTTCCGATTTAGATATATCGATGGGCTCATATCGAGATATACCGAAATATCGGTATTTCTGGGTTTTTCGTACTGCGCATGCGTGCACGGTGTGCGCATTCGGAGTGCGCGCGCATTCAGGGTGCGCGCGCGTATTCAGGGTGCACGCGCGTTCTGGGTGCGCGCACATTCCAGGTGCGCGCGCATTCATGGCCTATCTCCTCAGGAGGTAAATATCTTTCTCTCTCTGTGTCTCTCACTCTCTCATCTCTGTGTTTTTCTGTCTGTGTCTCTCTCCTCTCTCATATACCCCCATCTCTATCTATCTGTATATTATCACATCCACCCCGTCTCTCCCCCCACCACCACCGCCGTCTCTCCCCACCCACACCCCCAGCCGTCTCTCTCTCCCTCCCACTCTCCCCAACAGTCTCTCTCCTCCCCCACCCCCACAGGCCGTCTCTCTCCCCCCCCACACCCCCAGTCGTCTCTCTCCCCCCACCCCCCCCGCCGTCCCTCTCCCCCCCGACTCCCCCAGCCTTCTTTCCCCCTCCCCCCCAGCTGTCTCTCTCTCCTCCCCACCCCCTCCAGCCATCTCTCTCCCCCCCACCCCCCAGCCATCTCTCTCCACCCCCACCCCACCCAGCCATCTCTCTCCCCCCCCCAGCCGTTTCTCTCCCCCTCAGCCACCCCCCCCCCCCCAAGCCGTCTCTCTCCCCCTCACCCCACCCCCAGCCTTCTCTCCACCCCCCCACCCCTTGCATACCTGTATATTGTATTCGAGGACTATGAATACAATATATCGATTGTTCAGTGTGCGCGCATTCCGATTTTTTACCTCGATATATCGATTTTATCGATTTATCGATGTTTCGATATATCGATATTTTTTAAATGCCTATATCGGCGTATCAATATGAAAATTATATCGGGTTTTAGCGATATATCGATATATCGACGGACCCTACTAAGAGCTTCACAGAATATACTGTAAACTGAGTTGACTGTGTATTTTGTGGGCGAAACGTGGCAGTCAATTGCGCATAGCAGTGTCCCACAAACAGTTGTGGATTGAGTAACCACACTATTACGATTTATTTATTCATTTCTGAAGGGTTTATTACCTCTGGAAAATGAGCCCCAATCGACGAACTAGGGTTCCTACTTACTGCCAGTCTGGTTAAGCAGAGGCGTATGGAGTAAAGAAACTTGTCCAACGTTACTCCCTGACAGGGAATCCAACCCAGGTCCGCTCGCGTGCATATTGACTTGTATCAAGGGTAGGCATGAAGAACCGTTAGTTGATACTTGAGAGTTCTGTGAAGGTTTGTGCAGATGTAGCAACTGGATGAAAGCACTGCGCCAGAAATGGAAATTTGATATTGGAGAACTTCCGACTTGACAGAGCTCTTCTTTGATGGTCATTCTTACAATTATAGTGGTGGAAACAAGTGGCACCTGTTTTTTTTCTTCCAGACACTTTTCCACCCGAGCAAAAATACTTGATAGAGTTGTTCATAGCTTGAATTCCTTTGCTTGCAAGGCAAAATTCATTTTATGCTTGCAAGGCATAAATTCCTGCAAATGTCCTGGGTTTTTGGGCGACTCAAAGGTGAAATTGCAAATCGATGTTTTTGAACAAGTTGTTGTCATTTGGTACCTCTGAGTCAGCCTTCAAGCTCCACGTTGGGACTTTGAACTCACAATCTAGGCTGACACTCCAATACAATGGTGGGAAGTGCAGCATTGTTGGAGGTGCTGTCCTTCAGTAGAGATATTAAACTGCCCTTTTAGACGATCGTCAAAGATCCCGTGGTACTACCCCTCAATTGAAGAACATCGTCATTCACTTTGTGGCTGTCTTTGCTGCATTGCTATGTAAAATGGGCACCAGGTTTGCATACAAATAAACAGTCACTACACTTTACAATGAATCCTCTAAATTGCTTTAAGGATTATTTTTTAAAAGTTTGAAAGTTGCAGTTTAAATCAAATATTTGCTGTTTGCGTACAATAATTTGTTGCTTGCAAGTCGGAAATTCCTAACAGTTAACAAGGAGAGTTTTGTTTATGATTTGAGTTGCGTTATTTGGAAAATTTTGTGGATGACACACTGCCAGCCCAAATTCGGCAAAGTTGGAGGAAAATGCAAGCGGAAAATGCTAAAAATACAACTGTGTCTGTTTCGAGTAATGCAAGAAGTTAACAGCCAAACGCCAGGAAGAAATAATTCATGTTGGGAATACCAGTGTTCCTACAGTGTATTGCAATACACTGATACTCTAAACAGCAGAATATTAAAAAATTGATAATAATGAATACAACATACTGTAAATTCTTCTCCTCTCCTAGTACGATTGTGTGAAGAGTACAATTTATTATCATGTCATATGCTACATTTTTCACCTCCCACCCGACCCCACCGGTATATACCTCTGCCACTTGTCAGTAATTTCAACATGTTTTTGTACCACATGATTGCTGATCTCCCATCCTGTGTCTATGTCTGAAATGCAACACTCAACAGACAACATTCAATGTAGGGTGTTACATACCAGTGTGAGTTTGAGTGATAGTGTCACAATGTCACAATGTATATAAAGAGTGCAGTTGTGCTTTTTTTTGTCTTCTTAATTTTTGTTAAGGGTTTTAATTCAGGCCAGTTTTGTTCCTCCTTCCTACTCCACTCACCCCACTAAGCCGATTTCATAATCCTTCCCAGGTAACACATTGGTTATTTTAAGAAAGTTACAATTAAAACTAATCATTTCAAACATTGCTTATCATAACATTTATATTTTGTGATCTGTGTTAAAAACAAAATGAGTCAAAGACTAGACTTTGTCCCAAATGGAACAAAATCATCGTTGTGAATCAAGATAGCCTGTATAAAGACCTATAAAGACCAAGGCTGCACTCTCCACCTCACAAAGCCAATCAGGAACCTCGGCATCATGTTCGATCAAAAACTTTCCTTCCTCCCCCACATCCGCGCCTTGACCGGCACCGCTTATTTCCACCTGCGCAATATTGCCAGGCTCCGCAACTATCTTACCCCCCGCGCTGCCGAAACACTCGTGCACGCATACATCACCTCGAGGCTGGACTACGGAAACTCTCTCCTCGTTGTCCTCCCCAGTTCCTCCATTCACAGGCTGCAGGTCATCCAAAACTCTGCAGCCCGTGTACTATCCCGCACCCGCCTCCGCGGCCACATAACCCCCACCCTCGCTCGTCTCCATTGGCTCCCCATTCTCCAGAGGATCGAGTTCAACATCCTCGTCCTCACCTACAAGGCCTTACACGGCCTTGCCCCGCCCTATTTAACCGATCTACTTTCCCCCTACAAGCCCACCCGGACCCTCCGTTCAACAGGAATTGGCCTGCTCCAAGCCCCCCACCCGAACCGCCCCACCATCGGAGGCCGGGCCTTCAGTTTCTCCGCTCCCACCCTATGGAATGCCATCCCTCAATCCCTCCGTTTCGTTTCTTCCCTTTCCTCTTTCAAGGCCGGTTTGAAGACTTTCCTCTTCGACCGTGCCTTTTGTTCCACCCCGAACTCTTTTACCTCCACTTCGTGTTTCACACCCTCCCAAACACTCCCCTCCCTGATCGGGTCACACACCTCCTGTGCAGCGCCTTGGGACGTCCTCCCGACGTGAAAGGCACTCTATAAATGTAATTTGTTGTTGTTGTTGTTATATTTCATCTCTCCTATATCAGTGTAATCTCTTTTATAAACTCTCTTAGATTTGGGATTTCAGGAACACTTTCCGATTGTGCTTATTTGCCCCTGGTTGATCAGTTTTGGGTCTGTGGCCCTTTGTCAGTTATGACTCACTTGTCTTTCTCCATAGATGCTGCCTAACCTGCTGTGTTTTCCCAGCGATTTCTGTTTCAACCATCTGTCTGTGCTGAGTTAGCTGATCTCAGCCAGGGCAGCATTTCAAACATGTTTTTCTGGATATGGAAGTTGAAATTCAGCTGGGGTTCCCACTTTGGATCAAAATCAGAATATTGAACTCATGGTTGAGGCTAACACTCCACTGCAATGCTGGGAGTGTTCTTCATTATAAGAGATGCCTTTGTTTGGATGAGACTTTAAACCAAAGTTCCAGCAGACTATTCAAATGGATGTTAAAGATCTCTTAGTACTATTTATCTGAGCAACGTGGGAAGTTTCCCCAAATTTACAAAAGTAATTTTGTTGTCGTTGAAAAAGGAAGGCAGATTCTCCTTATATTCTAGTCAGGAATCCCCCAAATCAAATTGGCTGTATGTAGACTATTGCTGAGTGCAAATTGTCCTACGGTATTGGTCTACAGATACATAGTCACTACAGTTCACGGTAAATCCTGTGAAGAGCTTTGAGACATCTCCATGACGTCGTAAGGCACGCTATCAAATACAAAGATTATTATCTGGAAACCTTTGGTAGAATGTGCTAACTTAAGTTAGTGTAGGCTGAGAAAAGGTTCTGGTTCAGTTTGATGTTAACTACATCTCCAGCAATAAATCCCATTTACCCGAGATCAATTCGGAGTCAGAGCCGAGGTCTCTTGAGTTTGCACCAGATACATAAGATTCCTTGCTGGAGATTCCTGCATTGAGGCTCTATTTCTGGTGTCGAGACCAGTAGACCCGCTACTTTCCTGAGGAGATTTTTTCCCCAACAGGCATTTTTCTTCCCCATTTGATGCATTTACACCTTACACTTACAGGTTTTTCAGACATACGGTGTCAACATAAACTACTGGTTCCCAACTTTCAATATTCATATTAATAATAATATAAACGCTTTGAGATGCTAAGCCCCATGGAGGATGCTATTTAAATGCAAGTTGTCGTCTTTGTAATAAGAATAATAATCTTTGCATTTAATATCGAGCCTTATCACATTGTCAAGATGTCTCAAAGTGCTTAAAGGATACACTGTGAAGAGCTATATGTAGCAATAGTGACTTCTTGATTGTGGCGATCGAAAAGCATCTAATTGACTACATTCACCAAAAATGACAAAGTAAAAAATGGGGTCAGAGTAAAATGGAGATCTCAGACAGGAAGCCACTATTAGCATATTCATTCTGGTTTGCAAATATCATAGATCAGATCTTCCTATTTTTCCTACCTTAGTAAAATAATTAATAACTATTGAATCCTGCACATACTCAGATTCCTCCAGTGCCGACCTCCTGAAACTTCACTTGGAAACACATCTTATTTTCAACTCTCATACAGTCAGAAATGTGGCCATAGGAGCACCTAGGAGGCGATTGGAAAAGGATGATACCCCAAAGATTGATTCCAAAGCTGATCTTATGATTAGAAGAGTTAACACACTGGCAAATATCATCAAATCTTTCAATTTTATTCCAAGACTTGTGAAGGACCGAAACCAAAGCAGTGTTTGTACAGTGTGCAGTCTGTTTGTTTGAAGAAGGGCTTTTCATTAGAATGGAAAGTTCAAACCATGTAAAGTGCAGTTTGCACAGGCTGGTGAGCGATTGTCTATGTTAAACATTGGTGTCAGTGTTAAGGAGCTGCAATGCATAGCAAATAGTTTGATCAGTTTGTAACTGCTTGTCAAACATCACAGGAAGGCTGTTTTTTAAATATATCAGACCAAAGATTTTTGTAGTCAGAGGGGACACTTTGTTAGAAATCAACATTGTTTGCAGCACATTTTCCACTGAATGACTGAGGGCAATTTTGAGCCATTATCAGTGTACTTCTGCATTGTCACTGGCCATCAGACAAATTATCTTTTGACTGTTTAAAACAGTTGACGGAGGGAACTAAGTCACACACAAAGCACCTGAAGACACAGTCTCATACTGAATAATGATCCCTTTCATGCTGATAGAGACCTGTTGCCTGTCCCTGATCAGTAATTGGTGTTGACCGGGATTGTCTGCTTTGTTCACGAATGCCTGCAGTAGATTAATGATCCTTCTGCTGTGGTGACATAGCGGCAATATTCATCAGCTCTGAGGTGGAATAGAGTATTAGAATAAATGGTTGTAGGATGTGTGTTTGAGGGTTTCATGGGTCTGTTATACAACCGCTTCATATGTTTCTCACAGATAAATCCACGAACAGCAATTAAAATGCAATTAAAGATCTTGGCTTGCAATCTATCATGAGGCTGGTGAGTTTTAAAAAACACAAGCTTTAGAGACTTAGAAGAAGAATGGAAGTAGTTTATTACGTAAATCATAGGAATCTCTTCCCTACCCCCGCCTTGACTAACAACAATAACTTGCCTTGAAATAGCGCTGATCATGTAGGGCAAGATGTTGGTACTGACGTGAAAAGCGCTCTAGAAATGTAATTTTGTTGCTGTTGTTGGTGTTGGTAAGATAAGTGCAGAGTCGAATACCTCATAATAACAACAACTTACATTTATTTATATAGTGCCTTCATGCATGGTAGTGTCTCAGAGTGCTTAGGTGTGAGGGGGTTGTGGATCACACACGGTCGAAGAAGTAGTTTTTTTTAGATGGGATTTAAAGGTAGAGAGAGGGGAGCGGAGGTGGAGGGGAAGAGGCAGGGAGTTCCAGAAGAAGCATTAAATGCATTAGACACTGGTCTCGGTTTAATGGTTTTGCCCAATGACTTCTCTGTTCTATTGCTTTCAGTGACTCATCTGGACTATTAGCACTATTCAAAAAGAGAAAGGAATTTCTTCCGGTGTCTTGGCTAACCATGCCCCAAATAAAATTGGTCATTCACTCTTTGGCTGTTTGTGGAACATTGCTTTGCGCAATTGGGTGATGTGTTCACCCGCGCGGTCAATCCATTCTACATATATTCTGTGAAGGGCTTTTGGATGTCTCAATGGTGGATAAGGGACTATATCAAATGGAAAGATTATTATTTTATTATTAGAACCAGTATCCTGTGAAGCTGCAATCAAATGCTAACTGTAGGGTCTACAATATGAATGAGGGTTGCTTAGTGATATCCAAGTACTGTACATGCCAATACTTTTTGAATATAGGCTCAGCATCTAGCCAAAAACAACAACTTGTATTTTTATACAATTTCCTTTTCACAAGATAGTGTCTCAATGTGCTGCTGTGTCAAAATCAGCATTGGAGATGCGGTCAAAATCACAATCAAATCTGTTATTCAGCGTCTTGGGACGTCTTCCTGAAGTGAAAGGCGCTATACAATTGCAATTTTGTTGTTGTTCTTATGTAACATGTTTCATATGCCTGTTTCATCCTTGATTTAAAAACCATTTTATAATATTGGAAGTTTTGCACTTTATTTTGAAAACTGTTTGAACCTACACTCAATATTGTTTGCTATTCTGTGTGGAGGTCAGTCACACAGGCCAGAGTGACAGCAGGTTAAATCTCTCCATAAATGTTGTCTGACCTGCTGAGTGTTCCCAGCGACTTCTGTTTTTGTTTCAGATTTCCAACATCTGCAGTATTTTTCATTGTTGGTTACATCTCTGTGCACATAGTTTTGGTTGACCTTAACAGATGGTAGTTTACAAAAATCACATTCAAAATGATGTACATCTTTTTATACACAGTACATTACAATATTCAAAAATCCCCATTGGTTTCTTATTCTACACTAGTGACATATTGCCATTTTGTATACCATTGTTTTGCTATTACTAATGCATGTGTCTCAGAAGCTATTATTTAGCTCCATCCTCCTGATCTCTGCTGCCTAAATCAAAACATAGGACCTGTAGCTCAGTGGTTAGAGCATTCGCCTGGCAAGGATGTCACAAAGGAAAGTTGCGACACTATTCATATCATTACCAGCATGGTTGTCAAATAGCTGTGCAAACTTCAAGGTAAATAAATCTTGGGGGCTGGACAAATTGCATCCGAGGATCCTTAAGTAACTAAGGGAAGAAGCCTCAAAAACACTGGGACAAATCTTTCAAATACCATTGAATACTGGATAAGGTGCCTGAGGACTGGAGAAAGGCAGATGTTACTCCAACTTTTTAAGAAAGGTAACAGAAGTGACCCAGGAAACTACAGACCAGTAAGTTTAATGTCCATCGTGGGTAGAATTATGGAGCATCTGGACATCAATCAAATCATAAATGATAGCCAATATGGGTTTATGAAAAGGAGGTCTTGCCAATTCAATTCCTTGACTGTGATTAAGGGAATGGAGGGAATGGACTATGAGGAGCGACTAAGTAAAGTGGGCATGTTCATGCTGGAAAAGAGAAGATTGAGAGGCAACATAATTACTGTCTTTAAAATTCTAAAGGGGCAAGACAATATAGATCATGACAAGCTGTTTCAATTCGTCCAGAATAGTAAAACCAGAGGACATGGCCTTCAGTAAATTCAGAACAAATCTACGCAAATACTATTTCAGTAAGTTGATACCTGTGGTGCAGGCTCCCAAGGATTAGATAGGTTTCTTTTAGGAAATAACATTATAGGATATAGCACACAGGTGGTTTGGGATATATTTACATGCAACCGTAAGAAGGTGGAAAGTGAACTAGATGGACCTTGGTCTTTTTTCATCTAGCATTTTTTGGGTTCTTACGTTAAGCGAGAGACCTAGGTTTGATTTCCAGCAGTGCAAAATGTATCCTTACTCTACAGATGTTTGTTTACCTGTGTTTTGAATCCAGGCAGGTCAGGGAGAAACCTTGGGCAAGTTTTCTTACTCCACACGCCTAACAGTAATGCCTCAGAAAAAACAAAACAAAAATAGATTGGTCATTTCAATACACAACCGTTTGTGGGATTCTGTTGTGCGCAATTGGCTGCCATGTTTAACCTACAATTATACAGTCAATTCACTTTACAGTATATTCTGTGAAGTGCTTTGAGATGTCCAGAAAACATGAAAAGCGCTATATCAAATGCAAGGATTATTATTTACCTAATAGTGAGTAGGGACCTGTTAGTTGAGGGATTGTTTTCCCCGGCGTCCCTTTAAAAAAAAGGGAACAGTAATAATTTGGTCACTCAATGTATGTGGCATATTGCTGTGTGCAATTGGCTGCTGCCTGTTTTGCCCATAAAATGTAGTGTATTCTGTGGATCGTTTTGAGATATCTCAAAGTCACGCTACCCGCATCCTTACCCGGACCAAACTCCATAGCCACAACTCACCAGCTCTGGCCAAACTCCATTGGCTCCCCATCACCAAATGGATCGACTTCAAGACCCTCACACTCGTATCCAAATCCCTTCACTTTCTGACATTGTCCTACCACTACAACCTTCACACTCCCCGATCCACCACCGGTGCCTCCGCTTGACTGGCACCAGTCTCCTGTTTGTCCCTTGTGCTCTCCTCCATCATCAGAGGTTGCGCATTGAGCCACTATACCCCAAAACTCTGGGACACTCTGTCAATCCCTCCTCCAATCCCTCCTGCCTGAAAACCTTCCTTTTCAACCGTGCTTATGGTCACCTCTAAACCCCCCATCCAACTCTGGCTTATAGTTGGGCTCCACCACTGTTAAATGTTCTGAGACACTATCCTATGTGAAGTGCAAGTTGTGTTGACTTGCTAAAGAATTGGGCAACCCATTTGTACACAAACAGTCAGGAGATAAATCTATCTGGAAGAGTGATGGCCAGGACACCAGGAGAACATCTCTTTTAGAATAGTATCATAGGGTCTTTAATGTGTTGATGAACAAGCAGATGAGACCTTGGAATAATATCTAAAGGACAGTAAATTAAACAATGTTGAACTCCTCCAGCACTGCTCTGGAATGTCAGATGAGACCGTTAGCTCAAAGGGCTTGTTACCCAACCTTGTGACCCAGAGAAGAAAATACTCCCAACTGAGCCCCAAATCCTCCGTTCCACCATTGGCAGCTGTGGCTTCAGCCACTACGCCCCGAGGCTCTGGAACTCCCTTCCTCACTCCCTTCACCTCTCTCCCTCCTTTCTTATTTTCGGGTCGCGCCTAAAGACTTTTTTTTTCTACCGCGCTTTTGGTCACCTTTACCCCCCTCCCTCTGGCTCGGCCCCGCGATCTGTTTTGTGCAGCGCTCTAAGATGCTGTCTGGCTTGGAGGGCACTATATAAATCCAAGTTGTTATTGTTGTTGAGCCAGGCTGACACTAACTTAATTGCCTGGCCTCGTAAATATTCCCAATTTTCTTAAGTGTTATCAGCTTCCCTTATACTGTATTAGTTATTTGGTCGCTTAGTTTTTCACCACCATAAGAATATTTATGGTAATACAAGTGCCTTCCAAAGATTGGCAATCAGCGTGAACAGCAGTTGCTACAAAACGGGATACTTATGGTGCTTTGCTGGTGATTGTTCTACAGCTTATCTCCCATTTATCATTATTCCCACTTTCATTTGCTAAGTAAACTTTCACATCCATCATGCATGTAGCCATTTATTTCACAAGCTGAATTCTGTTTGTTTTATGTTCTTCACCTCTATTCAATGTAAAAATCACTCAAAGTCAACACAAAAAGTACAGGAGAAAACAACGGGATTTGGGGATGAAAGTCGCATTACTATTTGATCTCTCATATATTTGTAATAATATAATAATCCTTACATTTGCTATAGTCTTTCCACATCTTCTAGATGTCTCAAAGTGAATTAACTGTAAATTTGTGGGCAAAGCGCAGCAGTTCAAAGTGTATGCGATCTGGTCCAGATGGGTTGCATGCACTGAGTGTCTTGAGTTTCTTTGAAACATGCTTTACAGATGTCCACATGCATGTGGCCGGTGCACACATGATTGTGAGTGCATGGTTTGAGGCTTTCTAGAAATGGAAAACCATTACTGAGCACTGATATCTTCACCACGTTAAGTACAAATCGTCCCTAAACCAAAACGTAAAAACGAATTGCCTGTTAGCAGCATTCATAAGAAGGAATGCAGTCTCTTGGGAGATGGAGAAATGTTGATGTTGAGTTAATAATGGAAGGTTTTCTGCAAGTGACCTCCATGCAAATAACAAAGGGGCCATTTGTAAAATGCATCTCCAATCTGTGCTGTTGTTCCTCTGTTAATTGGGTTCACTGATCTACTGGAAACAAAGCTGCTAATGCAGGCAGGCATTGTGCGTCAGCAAGCAGCCAGTAGGCAGGTTCAGAAGTAGGCTGTTGAGAACAAAAGAAATCTGCGTCATTACTGCAGTGGTCAAGCGTGGTCTCCGCATCCTCCTTTGTGAAAGCGTTAGAGTCTGAGGCTGAATGTTGACGTGGAGATTTAGTTGCTTTGAGTGTTGCTTGCCAATTCAGATTGAAGGACAAGACACTTAGGCTGTTCAGCAGGCGCTCAAATTGCTGCGGAGTCAGCTGTGGCTTACATTGATATTTGCTGCAGGCTTGTTGGTGATTACAACTGGTTCGTAGAGACATTACACCTGGTATGGGCATTTTGGATTCCACTGTGCTCCTGGTTACATTGTTCCATTTGTACCCCAATCCCTTTACCCAAGTCTCACAGATTTCCCTCGATGGCTAAGTAAGAAGAGCCATTAAGATATTTGTTGGATCCACAAGCAGTTCCACTTTAAGAAGAGAGTATGCAGGTAAGTGCTATGGATAAGAGGTCATCTAGCACCTCAGCTTCCCCTTGCAAAGTATATACAGTACCAGATAACATTGGTCATTCAGCTTGTGCCTACTAGGAGGACATTACTGTGCACAACTTGGCTGCCACATTCAACGATGAGATATACTGTCATTACACCTTACAATAAATTCTATAAAGCGCTTTGAGACTTCCTCCAGACCTGAAGAGCACTTTATACTAATGCAAGCATTAGTATAATTTTATAAATGTTCCTCTCTGGAGGCTTCCTTCGTGGCTTTCCTTGTAGTATGTCTAACAAGAGCATTTGCCATTAGTCTGTGTCTATTTTGAAGCAATAAACATAATGTAACCAACTGTAGTTTTTTTTAGTTTATGTTAACATTAATAAATAGACAGTCTCAGCCATGATACGGTTTATACAGTTTAGCTTGTGGTGAAGAGTAATTTTAGTGAACAAGTATTTAATGGGATTGGTCCATGTATATATCAGTAATATGGAAAGTAACTTTTATGGATTGGAATATGAAAGCAATCTCAGAGGCTCTTTACATTTTTATTTTGCTGGTTTTCTCCCCTCTTGCTGAAGCTTCTTACTCTTGTTCAGATGCCATTCTATGGGTGCTGATGATTCCTTGTCCAAGTGGCTTCATATATGAACCTAGCATTGAGGGCTGGCAGACTAGCAGTGGGAAAACTGGTTATTTGTTTCCCTCCCTAATCTAACAACTCGCATTAACACAGAGCCCTTCACACAGGATACTGATGCTGCTTACTTCAAAGGAGGAAATAACAGTTGTAGATACAGCGTGACCAAACATCATGGTAACTACACTATTACCCAACATCTTGGGACATCCTCCCAACATGAAAGGCGTTCTATGAATATAATTTTGTTGTTGTTGATTATCTAAAAAAAAATCATGACTTCTTTATTAGACATTGTAATGGTATCACACCTTTTGTGCACCTGTACAATTAAAGACGAGGACTTAATTTGTTATACTGTACATCCTTTAGAGTAGGAACACTAACAGGGTATGCTAATATTACCTTGAGCTCAGGATCAATTATCATTTAAAAATCATGTTTGCATGGCACCAGAGGACAGCTAAGAAACACCTATCTCAGAAGATACGGTGCCATTACCACCACCCCGATCTAGGGAAACAAACAAAATCAGTCAAGATTCCCGCTCCTGATCTTTATCCAGTGACAAATATGTGCGTTGATATTGGATGAAAAGAGGATTAAGATCAACTTTCATGCTCCCTATTTTCAAATAGCCTGCTAGCTATCATTCCATAGGCTTCCACCTGAAGAATAGCCAGCTGGGCAGGATCTGGAGGTCAGTTCTGGACAAGGTACCATACCCCTGAAGTGAGCAATGCTCAAATGTCAGCATTGCATCTGAGCGTTTTTCATTGTCAGCCAGAGGCTTATCATGAAAAAGGCTTGACTGCTGTTTACATACTACTTTAGCCATCTTCAATGGTACATTTATAAAACTTTCCTTCAGGGGTTATAGCAGGTATCTGTTATCACTGACAATGTGATTGTTTCTTTCATCAAGGATTGGGTTGGGCATCATAGGTCCTGTTTAGTGTACAATAAGGAAAGATTTGCAGTTACCATTTGTAGGGTAGGAAACAAAGGCAGATAGGGGCCAACTGTGTGGATCTTTTGAACTCAGCAATGTGCCTAAATACCACTATGGCGCGCCTCTGACTTCAGGGGTTTTCAGGTGTTCCCTTTGTAGAGTTGTTGATGATCATTCGGTAACAAATACTGTATTAGTAAACACAGACCCCTGCACTAGTGGAGGCATGATGTGCAAAGAAAGATGAAACTTTTCACCATGAGTAAAATAAAGCCAGCTCTGTAACCCATGGCAATTCTGGTGCAGTACTCTACTTTGTTAAGTTTTACTGTAAAAGGAAAAAAAGACAATGGGTTGAATCACTGTATTATTTATAATATTGCCTTTAGGTACACTTTATGGGAAAGAAATTCCACCTGGGTCTGGATTTGTTAACATTTCAGAACGTGCAGAATTTCGCAAATGGTTGAATTCAAGTCTTAACCTTGAAGCTAAGTTTCTGCAGTTTCTTAATACAACTTGCAGAAAACTCACAATTAAAGCTGTATTTAAAGAATCTGTCAAATTTGATATGCTTTGAAATGTTACACAAAAGAGTAAATCTAGATTCAGGTAGAATTGCTGCCCCTCTGTATTGGAATTTAGTGCTGCGGGACACTATCCTGCATATAAATGCAAGTTGTTCTGTGTGCTGGAGTGTCAGCCTACAACAACAAAATTACATCTGTATAGAGTCTTTCATGTCGGGAGGACAATCCAAGGTCCTGGACAATCAGTGCTTTGGACCTGAGCTAGGGGTCACAATCAGTGAGAATGGAGGGCAAGGGAGGAGAAAGGAAGACTGAAGTTACAGTTGCAATGGAAGGTCTTGAAGGAGGCAAGGGAGGAGGTGAGGCAGAGAGATTGCAGGATGGATTTCCAAAGGATGGGGGCAGAGTGACAGAAGGCCTGCTTGACAATGGTAGGGTGTACAAGATGAAACAGGCAGGAGACCATCGAGCAGAGTGAGTGGGCAGGTTGGTAGGGTGTTAAAAGGTCACAGAAGTAGGGGGAGCAAGGTCATGGAATGCTTTGAACAGCAACAACAACAACAACTTCAATTTATATAGCGCCCTCCAGGCCGGACGGCGTCTCAGAGCGCTTCACATTAGCAGATCCCGGGACCGAGCCAGGGGTAGGGGCAGGAAGGTGACCAAAAGCTCGGTCGAAGAGAAAGGTCTTCAACAGTGACCTGAAACTGGGAAGAGAGGGGGGGTGAGGCGAAGCGATTGAGGAAGGGAGTTCCAGAGCCTCGGGGCATAGTGGCTAAAGGCACGGCCACCGAGGGTGGAGCGGAGGACTCGGGGGACACGGAGGAGGCCAGACCCAGAGGAGCGAAGGCAGCGGGTGCTGGGTTGGGGGGGAGAGGAGATCAGAGAGATAGGGGATTGCAGAGGAGTGGAGGGATTTGAAAACAAGGGTGAGGATCTTGAAGTCGATCCTCTCTGGGATAGGGAGCCAGTGAAGTCTGGCAAAGACTGGGGTAATGGGGGAGCGAAGCTTAGAGCGGGTGAGTATGCAGGCGGCAGAGTTTTGGATAAGCTGGATTTTGTGGATTGTGGTGGAGGGGAGACCGGTGAGGAGGGCATTGCAGTAGTGCAGCCGAGAGGTGACAAAGGCGTCGACCAAAGTTTTGGCGGCTTTTAAGGTGAGGTATTGCCGGAGACGGGTGATCCGTCGGAGGTAGTAGAAGGGAGTGCTGGTGACAGACCGGATGTGGGGGAGGAAGGACAGTTGGGAGTCGAACCTGATGCGAAGGTTGCGCACAGGTTCGGTGAGTTTTAGGAGCAGACCGGGAAGGTGGAAACTGTGCGAATGGAGATGTTGACGAGAGCCAAGGAGAATGGCCTCCATCTTGTCAACATTCAGCTGCAAGAAATTTGTGCTCATCCAGCCCCTGATGTCTGAATGGCAGGCTGACAGAACATCGGGGAACTGGGGGTCACAAAGTGAAAGGTGAGGACCAGGATTTTTAACATCCACCTAATGAAATTATGGTTTCTGATCACATTACATTGTCCTAAGTCTTTCAAAGCATAAAGATATCTCAAAGGGCTGTAATTGAAAGAACATCTAGAATACTCAATTTTTATGTAGATCGGATGATACACATAATATATTGCTTCTTACATAGATAATGTGTTGACCATCCAGCATGTTATCAGCCTGGCTCTTTCTCAGAAAAAAATCTGCCCTTTGGCAATGGATGAAGCAAAGCTACAGGCGTTTGCTCATGCAGGTGGCCCTCTCACAGTGATTAGTGAACATCTAATCTCAAAGGCTTTTATCTGAATAATGCAATGAAACCCAACAGCCATGGGAACCATTCCCAAATGAAAACTATCCTGTTCTACACTTAATTATAGTCAGCCAAATATTCAACACGCATTGCAGTCAATATGAAGTTGGAGATACAGTATTGTCTCAACCTTCCGAGTGCTGAGGGTGTCTGCTGTGGTGTCAGGTCACTGGGGTTTGCTGGATGCCCCTATTTTTCAAATCCGGACATGTAAGAATGCACAATGGAGTTTCCGAATCATATCTTTCATCTAGCTATGTCAACACTGCCAAGTTTTACAAAGAGATTTGTTAATGTGAAATGCCCTTCTGATGTGGTAGTCGAGACAGAATTCAGATGAGTTTTCAAGAGTGAACCAAATGTATATGTAAAGGAAAAAAGTCAACTGGTGTGGGAAAAGGGCGGGTAAAAAGGATGGAGTGGATCACTCTTTCAATGAGCCAACACAGACACAATGAGCCGAATGGCCTTCTAATGTGCTGTAAATGCCTGTGGTTCTAAAGCCACTACTCGGTGTGAGTGACGCCAGGTTTGAATTCTGGACTGTGTTGAGTTTGGTTATCTCAGCTGATAATTGGCTCCAATGTCCCTGAGCTAGGGACAGAAAAATGTGGGAGGGATTTGCTCTACTGATTGCTGGCTGGTAAGCGTTTCCTTCTGCAAGTTGGGTGGGTGGATATCAGACAAGGAAATACAGTAAAACCTTGTTTATCCGGTACCCAACCAAATGGCATACTTAACCAATTGGTGTCTCCCAATACAATTCACCATTCCAGCAACCGGATCTCATACTGTAGCCATCCGGGACACTCGCTGTATACTCACTTTGCGCATGCGTGTGCATGCGCACTTATTAAACTTACCGAACACTGCAATGCTTTTTTACTGATTTATTGGTAAGTATCCATTCAATATTCTGTTCTCATATAGTCTATTATCAATATGGTATGTTTTAAAATAAGTAATTTTTTTGTTGGATTTTTGGCAACTTGCCACTCAAATATCTGGCATATTTGATTAATCGGCACAGGTCAGGTCCCGAGGGTGCCGGGTAACAAAGGTTTTACTGTAATTGGGTTCAGTCGTCATGCTCCTCCTTCTCGTCATAGTTGAATAACTTGATGAGGCTCACTGTCTGGACTCACACGTAAAGTGTGGGGGCTTGTAATGAGGTAATACAGAGAGTATTGCCTGGTGCCTTTTATCTTAGTAAAACACAACACTGCAAAGAACTGAGGAGGGGAAAGTGAAACACTTTTATAAAACAGGAAATGCATTAAGCCGATTTGTAAGAACTCAGTTCCAGGACAAACTACTTTTAGAGTGACGTTCCTGCAGATTGATGAAAACTAACAGGTTTCCATATTAAGAAATACTGCAACTTAGACCTTACCATCGCTTAACAAGAATTATTTGGGCCTTCAGTCGCCCGATCCTTCCTCTCTGCCCTCCCTCATGCCAACCTCGCCACTCCATGCTCGGGTCCTGATTCCCGTCTGTTCAGTGGGACGTCCACCTGACGTGAAAGGCACTTTACAAATGTAATTTTGTTGTTATGGTTTCTCTTGCTCTGTCCCACTTCTGCTTGATCTCATAGAAACTCTTGTGGTGCTGACAGGGTTCAGCAGCTGTGTTTTCCCATTCACTGCTCACCTGAACACTGCACTGAGCCTGTACACATCAGTGGCCTAAAGCTCTAGCCATGGTGTGTCCAGTGGTTAGAGCACTTGACTCAAAAGCAAAAAATCCTGGGTTTGATTCCCAGAAATACTAAAGCTTGGGCAAGTTTCCTTACATCACATGTTTGACAATAATCCTGCAGGAAAAAAACAATAATAAATTTGTCACTTCAATCCATGACTATTTGTGTGACACTGCTGTGGGCAATTGGCTACCGCCTTTCACCCACAAATATATATTACGGTATATTCTATGAAGCGAGACAATGCGAAAAGCACTATATGAAATGCAAGGAGTATTATTACTACATGCCAAGGATTGAACACAGGACTTTCAGGGTGTGTATGGTACCTTCCTGCTTCAGATGAAATTATTGCTTTATTTTCCTATGATTAGAGTGATTAGTTACTGACGAACTATGCATATTGGACTGAAGTAATGATAGATGTGCAGTTGCTTATTGTTGCCACATGAAGGCAGAAGTGTCTTTTTGATTTCAAAATAAAATATTCATTGCTTTAACTTGATTTTCAGAAATGTAAGCATTCTTCCCACACGGGTCTGCACAGATCCAGACAGTTGGAATGATGCCAGATAGGGCAACGCAAGGCTTGTTAGACTTCAGTTTGTGAATCCAAGCTAATTGGAGTTTACACCTCGGTTACAACAGCAGAGCCAGTGTCCATTCCCAACTGTCTGTTAAAAGTAATCATTACATTATTCAAGTTTTTTTTAAAACTTTTTTTGGGGGGCAACTTTCCCGAACCAGGATTAGCCACTCTTGTGGCACTTTGACTGAACGACCATTACAACCGACAGTGTGAGGCTCTGACACTGCTGTAGCACGTAAAGAACCTGAATGAAAAGGGCTTGTACATTAGCGGTGTCTGCAACACTGAAACGTTTCACAGATTTCATCACAGATAAAATTGGTTATTCATTTCACGGTTGTCTGTGGGACAACTCTGTGCAAAATTTACATCTACAAAATGCACAGTCTTTGCAGTAATTCTGTGAAGCACGTCGAAACATCTCGATGATGTGATAAGATGCTGTATCAAATGCAAGGAATGTATTAGTATCATGTGCAGTCATTGTTTTCTATAGGCAAGCGTGGTTGCTGTTTCGTGCAAGGTCTGACAAACAGATGATTTGGAACTCCTGCCAAATAAACAAATCAGTCTGAGGAAAATTCCAACAATAAAATCCTACAATAACTGAACTTTTAGTCCAACCAACAACAAAATGAAAAGGTACAATAATAGGCTGACTCAAAGGTTTGTTTCAGTTCAACCCTAAATCTAATACTCTATTGTACTATTACGTTTTACTTAGGAGTTTTATAGTTTCCTATGTACTCTACAGTTGACTGACGTTATCACTACTGCATTAATTAGCTGGTATAAATGGGGTCAGACTGTAAATTCGTTGTCTACTTAAGGAATGCTTGATTTCTTGCAGTAAATCATTTACTGCAACTTTTTTCCTTTTAAATGCTCCAAATTGTCAGAAAATGAAAGATATTTTCCATTGACATTAAATTGAAATATGGTTTTGCAATTTGTGTTTTCCTGACGTTATCTTTAATGACTTTTCTGGTTAATGGCTTATCATTCCTTGAGGAATATGGGCCCAAACAGGAAATCACCACCCAGTCTTGTTTAGTTAAGGATTCCTTTACAGTTTTATTAACCTATCAGTTAAATTCAGTAACAGAGACTAGCTCATGGTTCTATGAGCTACTTGTCACGTCCTTGTCTACTTCATGTTTATCTACAAGGAGAACCAGGAGAGGGATATTTTGTTCAGGATACTTAAGTTGTGGAGTCCTGCAGCTCAGTGGTTAGAGAACTCACCTTCAAGTGAGAAACCTGGGTTCGATTCCAGGCAGGGCAGAACCTTGGGCAAGTTTCCTTACTCCACACGCTTGATAATAATTCTTTGAATAAAAAAATAATAAATTGGCCATTTCAATCCAAGACTGTTTGTGGCACACTACTTGTGCAAGGGCTGCTGCATTTCGCCCACATATACAGTCAATTCACTTCACTGTATATTCTGTGAAGCGCTTTGAAATGTTTAGAAGACGTGAATAACGCGATATCAAATGCAGGGATTATTATTATCATTGTCTACATAAACTACAGCATGGATAGATGCCATTCAGACCAAGTAGTCTATGCTGGTGTTTATACTCCACATGAGTCTCCACTCACTCATTGTTCCCTCCCATTTCCTTCATTCCCTTCTGACTCATGAATATACTTATAATACAAGATTACATTTGTGCAGCCCCTTTCATGTTGGGAGGACGTTCCAAGGCGCTTCCTCTTAAATCCTTCTATGCTATCTGATCCAACCAGTACTTCAGGCAACTAGTTCCACATTCAAACTATAAAGCTCCTCCTAAATTCTCTTTTAGATCCCCTATCTTATATTTGTGTACGCTGGTTATGAACTCCCCAACATGTGGGAACAAACTATTTATGCTAACCTTATCAAACAAACCCTTTTATGGTTTTGAATACCTCTAAGAGGTCACCTCTTATTAAAAATGTATTTTCTAGCAAAAAAAAGTCCTAACCTATCCAGTCTATGCTGATAGCATTACCCTGCCAGCATTGTTATCATCTTCATAAATCTACACTGTACTCTTCATTCTTGCTGCTGTAAACTTCTTGTACGTATTGAAAACAAAATACTCGTTCCAAATATGGTTTAACAAAGGTTTTGTACAAAATCAACCATCTTTCTGGATATAAAGTAGGAGAGTCCTGGATCAGTTATCCCTGGCCAATTTTGCCCTTTATTGAATTCAGCAACAAAATGAGCAAGAACAATAAAATTCAAAAACAGATACATTAATCATTCAAAAACAGATACATTAATAAAACTCTTCGAACCTGTACGCAACCTGGGCATCCAATTCGACCCCCAATTATCCTTCCTGCCCCACATCTGGTCCCTCACCTTCTTCCATTTCCGCCACATTGCCTGTCTCCGCCAATATTTCACCCCAAAAGCTGCCGAAACCCTGGTCCATGCCTTTGTCAAGTCTCGACCAGACTACTCCAATGCCCTTCTCACTGGTCTCCCCTCCGCCACCATACACAAAATCCAGCTCATACAGAACTCCGCCGTCTGCATTCTCACCCGAACCAAACTTTGCGCCCCGATTACCCCAGTCCTTGCCAGACTTCACTGGCTCCCTGTCACTGAATGGATCAACTTCAAGATCCTCATTCTTGTGTTTAAATCCCTCCACTTTTCTGCACCTCCCCTACCTCTCCAACCTTCTCTTTCCTGACAGTAGTTCCTGCTGCCTCCGCTTTACTGGGTCTGGCCTCCTTCTTGTCCCCCAAGTCCTCTGCTCCACCATCGGCTGCCGTGCCTTCAGCCACTATATCCCGAAGCTGTGTAACTCCCTCCCTTTCCTTTTCCATTTCCAGGTTGCGCCTGAAGACCTTTCTGTTTGACCGCACCTACGGTCACCTTCCCCATCCGATTGGATCGGCCCCAAACTCTGCTTTAATGAAGCGCTCCGAGATGCCATTTCTTGAGCGCATGTTCACCTACAATATTACACAGTCAGTATATGTCACAGTAAAAGATCTTGCAAAGCGCTTTGATGCATCACAATGACATGATAAGATGCTATATCAAATGCAAGGATTATTCTTCAATTGAATTTCTGGTGATCTGACATGATACATTCTCCACCAGCTCCATCTTCTTTTCTATGGCATGCATTCCAATTTCCCAGGGATTCTGGAACATTCATATTCCAAACAACATCTTTATCTATAATTAACCTAAAAAAACCTTGCATTATTTCTTGAACACCTAGCTTTTAGAAATTGTACAGACACAGCAGGTGCAGTTTTAAGAAGGCTTTCATGAGAACAGTAATGTTGGCCACATGGGAAAAGCTTTTAAAATGTGAGTTAATAATATACCTGATAGGGCACAATCATTGCATTTGATGCAGTGCTTTTCACGACTTCTAGATGTTTCAAGAGCTTCACAGAATATACAGTAAAGTCAATTGATTATATATTTGTGGGCAAATTTGTGGCAGCAAATTTTGCAGTCGGTGGATTGAAATGACCAAATTATTATTATTATTTTTTTTCAGTATTATTATTAGGCATGTGGACTAAGGAAACTTGCCCACAGTTTCATCCTACCTGGAATTGCACCCAGGTCTCTCATTTGTAAGGCAAGTGCTCCAACCGCTGAGCTACAGGACTCGATAAAGAATTTCAGTAGAGAATGGAAATCATATATTACTTTTGGACATTGGCATGTTTGCACAGTAGTAAGATTGACTGATGTGGAAATTTAAATAGAAGCAAAGGGAAATTGAATTTTAAAATCACTCAGTTATCTAGGCTACGCTTTATCACAGGTCTATATTCTCATTTAGGAGGTACTAATTCTTGCATGATGATATAGTGCCTTTCATGTCAAGAGGCCATCTCAAAGCACTTCACAGGAGTTTACTGTACTATAGTGATTGTAGTCAATCAAGATGAGAGTAATAACAAGTACTATTTGTAGATGATCTTTAACTGTAGCATTTTGCATTTTTTCCTCACATTTAAAGCCCTCCGCAACCTTGCTCCACCCTACATCCGTGCCCTCCTATCCCCTTACCCGCCCCTCCACTTCGCTCAATCCACCCGCCCAACCATTGGCGGACGAGCCTTCAGTCACTCTGCCCCCAACCTCTGGAACTCAATCCCAAAGTCCCTCTGCCTCGCCCCCTCCCTGGCCTCCTTCAAGTCTCGCCTCAAGACTGTCCTCTTCGATGGACCCATTGGCAACTTCTTTCCCCCACCCCCTTCCCCCTTTCCTCAGCTCAGGTCTGAAGTAGTAACTGTCCAGCGCCTTGGGACGTCCTCCTGACGTGAAAAGTGCTATACAAATGTAATTTTGTTGTTGTTGTTTGCGAGTACTACCATTTACTTGGAGGTCACTAAGTTTCCAGTTGGCACAAAACAACTGAGACATTCTTTGTGTTATTGTCAGGCTAAATTCACATTCATATGCATATTAATTGTTACTTCTCAATACAAAGAACACAATGCTACTTGTTGTCTTAATTGGCAACGAATGAGTGTTATCTTAAGTCTGCCATTTAATCATGCACAGAGTGTAAAACAACCCCCATATTGGTTGCACGCTGTGCCCTGTTCCATCACAGTATACCAGTAGATATTAACACCACTGTTCTTACAGTTTCTGGCAGTGTTTTCTTAGGCACCAGAGGCCTGAAATGTCTTATGATATTAGTCTTAAGATCATCGTCTTAAAATTCAAAATTGTGTTGGCGTGTAGAAAAATCCGCAATTCAGTCCTAACGGAACAGCAGAACACGCACCTCCAATTCAAGTATAGATTCAAATATTTTCCACAATTCTGCGGGATCTTAAATTTTAAACACAGCATTGTTTTACCGTCTGAAATTGAGAACAATTCCAGGCCTGTAATGTTTAGGACCTGGTTTGTGCTAAGTTAGCTGATTTTATTCGGAGCCGCAATAAGATCACTACAATTGGCATCAGCTGTCCCTGTGCAAGGCATGGAACTTTATTCAGGAACTTGCAGGATTTATTTTTTCCCCTTTTTCCTTTTTGTTTTCCTGGTACCTGCTCCCAGTTGTTGTACAGTGATCCATGCCGGAAATATGGTGGTGTGCATGTCAACAAAACCAATTTTCATTCATAGAGTGCCCTTCATATGGGGTAGAGTCTCGGAATGCTTGCATCAGAGTTGGACAGATTCAGCTTTCGTTTCAATTACTCCCTGTTCATGTCCACAGTGAAAAGCAGTCAGTTAGACTGGATACTGGGTGGAATCATATTCCAATACATGTCTTCAGCTTCAAGAGAGGTAGGGAAGGGATCAAAGTGGTAAAATAATTTATTATTATCAATAATAATCCCTGAAATAGCTCAAAGTGCTTCACAGTTTCAGTGATGTATCGTGACTGTCTGCAAACATAGAGGCTTGATATTAAGACTCAATTTTGGCACTGTACTAATTGTTCCTATGATCTGAGATGCTTGGCAGGTGCAAGTGCACTATATAAATATGAGTTAATCTTGTTGAATCCAGAGGAATTTGAAAGAGTTTTCTTAGGTGGAGTCGAGTGTAGTGTCAACACTTTAATGGGAACGTAAGAATTTTCTCTGGATTATTAATTAAATATTTCTTTAATATATAACTTTGTTCCCCCTCTTTAATGTGAGTCTTTAATTTGCTTTGGATATGCATGTGTTTTTTCTAGTGTTATTGCCAGTGTTCAATAAACCCCACTCCCAGAGGTCAAGTATCTTATTTGCAGTTTGTAAGCTGTTAATTTTGAAGTTTGATTGAAGTTTTGGTTGGTCGATTTGACGTGCTATTGGTGGAAAATTACCATGCAGCCGTGTGGAAAACATGATTCTTTTTTATTCACTCAAACTCCTCGAGCAAAAATGGATTATCTATAAAGTTG
This sequence comes from Hydrolagus colliei, assembly GCA_035084275.1. Classification (NCBI taxonomy): domain Eukaryota; kingdom Metazoa; phylum Chordata; class Chondrichthyes; order Chimaeriformes; family Chimaeridae; genus Hydrolagus; species Hydrolagus colliei. The sequence goes on from CM068743.1 coordinate 12,989,900, forward strand.
TGTGTTTTTATTTTCTTTTAAGACCTATTTTAAACAATACGTTCCTGGCTTTAAAATCTTTCCTGATCCATTTTGACTAATTTCCATCCAAACTGAAAGGATTGAGATGTGCGTACAAATACCTGACATCTCCTTATATTTCTTAGTCTCACGAAACTTCAATCTGTTCCTGTTCTTTCTGGAACTCCATCGCCTCCCACCCAGCCCCACCTTTAAAGCCCATCTGAAGACTTTTCTTTTGCATGCACTTTTGACCAACTGTTCACCTATTCCTTTATCACAACAATAATAAAAATAACATGTTACATTTATATAATGCCTTCCATGCAGGATTACTCTGGAAGAAGTCTCAAAGCATGAATGAAGCGCATGAATGAAATATATCATGAAGTGAAATAACTATATTTTGTAGTACAACAGCCAATTTCTGCACAGCAATTTCTCACAAACATCATGAAATATTGTAACCAATTTTACTAACCACAGTAAGCAATGAAAAGCAATAAAACAATTCTCTGTAATGACTAACCTGAAGAAACTAACAACTTCAAGTTCATACTAGGGTCCGGTGATATATCGATATATCGCTAAAACCTGATTTTCATATCGATACACCGCTATAGGCTTCAAAAATATCGATATATCGACTTTTCGATATATCGAGGGAAAAAATCGGAATGCGCGCACACTGAACTGCCAGACCCAGAATGCTCATCTCTATACACAATGCACAGACCAAGGTGCAAAGCCGCCATATTGTATTCATAGTCCTAAAATACAATATACAGGTATGGAAGGGGTGAGGGGAGAGAGACGGCTGGGTGGGGGGGGGGGGGGGGGGTGGGAGAGAGATGGCTGGGGGTGGGGAGGGGGAAAGAGACGGCTGGGGGGGGGAGGGGGTGAGAGATGGCTGGGGGGGGAGGGAGAGAGAGACTGTGGTGGGGGGGGGAGGAGGGGGAGAGAGACGGCTGGGGGGGGTGGTGGGGGGGAGAGAGACGGCGGAGTGGTGGGGGTGGGAGAGAGGGACGCTGGCAGGGGGGGAGAGGAGAGAGGGACGGGGGTGGGGTGGGGGGAGAAACGGGGTGGATGTGATAATATGCAGATAGATAGAGATGGGGGGGATGTGAGAGAGGAGAGAGACACAGAGACACAGACAGAAAAACACAGAGATGGAGAGAGTGAGTGTGAGAGACACAGAGAGAGAAAGATATTTACCTCCTGAGGAGATAGGCCCCGAATGCACCCCGAATGCGCGCGCACTCCGAATGCGTGCGCACCCCGATTGCGCGCGCTATGCGCGCATGTGCAGTACGAAAAACCTGAAAATATCGATATTTCGGTATATCTCGATATGAGCCCATCGATATATCTAAATCGGAAAATTTCCATATCGACGGACCCTAGTTCATACAAAATCTATTGTCCTATGTTTATCATTAAATGTTGATTGACGTAAGTCTCCTAAATTATCACTGCTTTCCATTTGGTCGCATAAATAACCCACAGGCCTGAATGTACAAAATAAAACATTTTGAATTCATTTTTGCCAGCATAAAAATGCTAGAGGGTTGAATTTGAAGCAGGAGCACCATCTGTTTGACAATTAAACATGAGGACACAATCAACAAATTTCTGTCTGGCCACTTCTCGCTCCTACCTTAATTATTCTGTGCTTGCGTTTAAAGATGTTAAATGAATTTAGCCAGTTAAGTTCCTACAATGACCTTAATTTTCAGATTTGTTCTGAATATGCTCCTAAAATCCTTCTGTCTCATTCTATCTCTCCCACCTTTTCAATCTTTGGGGATCTAGAATTGATCCCAAACCATAGAGATTGAGTTGCCTTTATGTCAGCGTGCTGAAAAACCTGTCAGGATTTAATTACAGTAGTTCCTAGGTCTTGTTCTCTCCTCTTACGCTAAACATTCACTACTTTGCAGTTTTAGTTTGAATTGAGTTAGAAGATTAAAAAAGATGTGGTGTAAGGAAATAATTTAATGGGATATCCTAATAGAGACTGAGTCAAAAACACAACTTATTTATATCATGCTCTTCAAGCCGGACAGCGTCTTGGAGTGCTTAACAGTGGTGGAACCCAATGCTGAGCCAGGGCAAGGGGCAGGTGAAATAATAATAATAATCCTTGGATTTGATGTATAGTACCACTTTTCACGTCTTCTAGACATCTCAAAGCGCTTCACAGAATATATTGTAAAGTGAATTGACTGTATATTTATGGGCGAAACGTGGAAGCCAATTGCGCACATATAGGCATGTTTGAAGAGAAAAGTCTTCAAATAGGGAGAGAATGGGAGTAAAGCAAAAGGACTGGGGAAGAGAGTTGCACAGCTTCCAGGGTAGTCATTAAAAGCATGACCAATAATGGTGGGTTCGTGAGTCCAGGTAATGAGGAGGAGGCCAGAGCCAGTCGAGAGAAAGCAGCAGCTAGCAGTGTATGGAGAGAGCAGTTTGGAGAGATGGGGATTGGGGGGCTGGGGGAGGGGGCATGTGCCAGGGCGTGACGAGTTTTAAATACAAGAGTGAGGATCTTGAAAGCAATGCGGTTTATGACAGGGTTTGTGACAGGCCAATAGAGTTTGACAAGAACTGGGGTAATTTGCAGCTTCCAGCAGACTTTGTGGCAAGAACTATTTATTTCATCGTCTTCGTCTTAATCCCATTGTTTTAGAATTGAAGATGGCACACCATTTTGGAAAATTCTTAACACAGATCCTAGCTTTCTGCAGTGGCTTTAAGGAATGAGTTTCTAAATTAAGACTAAATAAAAGAATTTTACAAAATAATGCACCATCTTAAATTTCAAGACGATGGTCTTAAGGTTAATAATATGAAGGATTTGGAGACTCAATGTATAAAAGACACAAGATCTCTTCCTATAGACTCATTGTTATTTTCTGATTTTTAGTCAATCGCTCTTTATCTGCACCAGATAAAAGCATGTGTTTAGTTACCGGATGCAATAATGTGTAACTCAATAGCAAGTTGGTTGCCTGCTATTTGTTGAAGATGATACTGTATACAAAGCACAGTCTTTGATTGTGGTTAATTTTAACCTTGCTCAGATGCATGTATTGTAGAGTCTTCTAAAGCAGGTTTAATTATGTTTTGTTAAGTATGACTCTGACATAGCATTGTAGCCTGCTTTTGTTTCACTCAACCATGATTGAGGTGAAGAAAATGTGTTAGCCTGTGACACATTTTCTAAAGGATGGATAAATAACTGTACAGGTAAGTAAGGTAACGTCAGATTGTTATTTCAATGTACAGTACTGTAAATGAAAAAAGTTAGCGCAGAAAACTTAATTGGAGATTATGAATAGGATACAGTATTTGAAAAGACACCTTTACTCAGAGAGTGATACATGCATGAAATATTCTACCAAGCATTGGAATGGAAGCAAATGCATTGTAGCTATTCCAAACACAATTAAATTCCACGGTGGGAGAGTTTATGAGTTAACGTACTGAGCATTATTATTTGGTGAGCCAGTGGTCATTTCTCACCAGAGCCTTTCTTCTTTCCTATTTTATTTGAATCAGGCTTTAAAAAGCAAATTAATGCAAAGATTTCTAGTGGGCTTTTGGATCCACAGCCTGTTCAATGATGGATTTACAAATAGTGGATTGTTTGTGTCAAACAATCCTTCCATATCACTGATCATGTCTGCAGACAACTTTCTGAAAAATGCTAAATGAATGCAAGATGGAGAGAAAAATATGAACTTCAGGAATGATTTATTTTTTATTCAAATCTGTACACCATGTTGCTGAAATCAACTATAACAAACAAAAATATAATAGGACATGTTAGCCTGTGTGTGGGACACATGAGTCTGTTTGCAGCATGCTGTCAGTTTGCTTGTGATTTAACATGGATATCCTGAATTGTTATGGGATGAGTGACAAAATTGTGCTGTTTTGTCTCCGGCTGGTTGCAGCCATGTGACAAGTGTGGGAAAGAACCGTAAAGGGTTCAGTAATTGGAGAACACTCGGAAAGGCTTTTCAGGAGATTGAATGATTTGTAACCAATAGGATGAGGCAGGCCACAATTCTTTCAAACTGCTTCACTGTTCAGGTTTCTTTCATTCCGCAATCGCTGAAACCTTGTGAAATGAAGGAGCTTGAATTCTCCATTCACAATGGCTTCTTTGTGTTAAAACTCCAATAGCATATTGTGAGTGGGTGGGGGTGGAGAAGTGGCGTCTTTAGAGTGGCAAGGAGCACTATTATTTCAATACAGACGTTTACGTGCCAATTCTGACTACAGTAATATGTTTCAACACAGAGTTTATTTCATTGCATGTATGCAGAGCTCCCAGAAACCAACTGCACCATCCTGCCTTCAACCTTGCTGCCTCCGCCAACTGGAGAAATCAAAACTAACCGTCTCCTACACTATCTTAGTCTTTCCAAGAGCTAGAGAATGTGAAGCTCCTTAACTCCCCATTATAATCCACAAGCTTCTGAAACCTAAGCTTAGTGTCAATGTTTTGTAAATTTATCCCATCCTCTATTGAATGATGGATTTCTCACAGTTTTTGAATTAAAAACCTGTAATATAGAGCTCTAACGTGTGCTTTCAATTCTGAAATTCCTAAAGTATTGAATAGAAATTACCTTGATGTGCTGGAGATGAGTGTCCCACACCTTACCCCTCCAATGAAACCAGGTCTCACATTTGATTTCCTGTTTGTGGATTGTGGATTTTGACTGGCGTAGGTCAACCTCTACGGTGTACAGGTAATCTCTGTGTGGTAAAGATGCAGCTGGAGTCCTCTCCTCATTAGGACATAGATCCAACTGGGTTTTCAAACAAAACACAAAGTTTTCCTTGTATGATATTTAGTTATGTTCTGGGTTTCCAGTTTGTACCTTTATATTAGTGTTTTTTTTGAGGGGGATGGATGATTATTAGGCGTGTGGAGTAAGGAAACTTGCGCAAGGAAACCTGACCTGCCTGGATTCAAACACAGGTCTCATGCGTGTAAGGTGAGTGCTCTGATCACTGGGTTACAGGAGCTCCACTAACTGGAAACTCAGAACAACAACAACAACAACAATTTACATTTATAGAGCGCCTTTCACGTCGGGAGGACGTCCCAAGGCGCTAAACAAGAGGCGTGTGACCCGAGCTGGGAGGGGAGTGTTTGGGAAGGGGTGAAACACGAAGGGGAGGTAAAAGAGTTCGGGGTGGAACAAAAGGCACGATCGAAGAGGAAAGTCTTCAAATCGGCCTTGAAAGAGGAAAGGGAAGAGGTGAAACGGAGGGATTGAGGGATGGCATTCCATAGGGTGGGAGAGGAGAAACTGAAGGCCCGGCCTCCGATGGTGGGGCGGTTCGGGCGGGGGGCTTGGAGCAGGCCAAGTCCTGTTGAACGGAGGGTCCGGGTGGGTGTGCAGGGGGAGAGTAGATCGGTTAAGTAGGATGGGGCAAGGCCGTGTAAGGCCTTGTAGGTGAGGACGAGGATCTTAAATTCGATCCTCTGGAGGATGGGGAGCCAGTGGAGACGGGCGAGGGTGGGGGTTATGTGGTCACGGAGGCGGGTGCGGGATAGTACACGGGCTGCAGAGTTTTGGAACACCACACAACCAAACATCATACAAGGAAACCTTCATGTTTTGCTTGAAAACACAGCTGGTTCTATGACCTGATATGGCTCATTCTGTAATTAGCATGGCAATCCTGTTGACAAATACTGTGAATAGATTTGCTCCAAACAATCCCAGGCAGTCCTCAGAATACAAATCCCGATCATCCGAGTTGTAGGCTCTTTCATGTATGCCTTTTAATGAAAAATAAACTCTCTGCATTATCAGAAGCATCGTCTACTGCCATGCATCATGCTCTAGCCAGACCTGTTGCTGTTCTATTCCTAACCTTGTGTAACTGACAAGTTAAGCATTAGCCCATATTCTTGTATGATTTTTACTGCTACATAATTTGTCTGTCATTGAGCATTTGGGTACGTTTGGGTAAAGAACGCTTGCATTTTAGCTTAGATCCTGTTTGTGTTCCAACACCCAGACTGAAAAAGTTCTTCATTGATCTGAATCACTAAACTTGTTATACTCTGAATGACTCAGGTTTGTGTTTCTTTCCCATCATGATTATCAATACATAAACTCAATCAATGTAAACCTTGTTTGTTTAATGATAACTTCTACTGAACTGAACCAAGTTGAGATAAAAAAAGGACTTTGGGTGTAAATTGAGTTGCCTCAATGTTTTGGGAAATTGAATTCACGTATTTGTTCTGTAATGTTGTAATTGTTGCGTAAAGAGTTTTTTAAGACACTGTAAAATGTTTACATTGTTCTGAAAGTAGACGTTGTGGATCACCAAAACATAAACTACATATTGCTTACGTCACTCACCTTTTGGCCCGTGTGAGTTTTTTGGGCTGTTTTGTGAGGAATTTATTCTCTGTATCTCATCGCGTTTCAACAAGCATTTGATTCACCTTAACATTCAAGGCACAAATCCAAATCCTTTTTCTAAAATGCTAACAGTATGGAACTGAGCCATGTGGACCAGGAGGATCAGATTTGATTCCCGAGCTAGGGTAACATAGCCAGTTTAAGCCAGGAGAATGGAATGCAAAACCAACTGGCTTTTTTTTGAAAAAAAGACCGATGCACGGAGAGAGGCTGCTTTGCTCCCTGGACATTTTAAGAAATCCCGCCGCTCAGGGTGTCTGAGGAGGCTAGTTAATTCTTCCCACACCAAATATGACAAATTAAGCACCAACAAACATTATTGCTTGTAGGTTTTTAATCCCATTGCCCAGCTGTTTAGATCAGGAACAAATGGAATACTGTACTTACTCCTTGTGATGAGGAAACTATGCCTTGTTACTATTCTAAAATTACCTCTTTGACTGCACCTATGTTTACCTCCCACTTCTCGGTTGCTTGGTGTCCATCCCCGATATCTTACAACTCTCCAAGATGTTATCCTATGTGAAGAGCGCTCGGCAAATACAAATTGTTATTTGTTGTTCTTTTGTTGTTGCAGAAGTACACAACCGAGGAATTAAAACATTACTCCATGTCCACACCAATTATTTTGTGCATTGTAATATTGCATGATCAGACACCAAACAACCAAGCTCTCTTTAGATGGCTTCAGATGGATCTCTTTAACCACACTGACAGATGTTTACTGATCAAAGAAAGTTATTCTTGTGACACCAGTTCAACATTCAGTAAATACTTCCTTTTCTTGCTGTCTTTTAAATCAAAATCGATTTGAGCAAATTCAGCCTGGGTAACAGAACGTTCTCAGTAAAGATAACTTTCGGTCATTGAATTGCTTTTCTGTGTTTGGAGACCTCATCCACAAACAGTTCCAGTTCAGAGTCTCTTCATTGTTTTGCATGGTTTATATTTTTGCTACACTCCTCCCTTACTGGCAGATTACAACCCTCACTCATTTCCAGATACAGTACAGCAGTTAGTCTCGTTGTTTTAGAGCTTCCCCCCAGTGGGAAAAAAAACATATCAGTTAAGATTACCATTCTTGGCCACTATCCAGGGTCTTTTGCTGGCAGTGCATCTGCATGGACATTCAAAGGTCCAAAATATCTTTTGGTCATAGTCTAAAATTCCCTTCTGTTTAAATCCCTCTACTCCTCTGCACCACATTCCCCCACCTCTCCAACCTCTTCTCTCCTCACAGCTGCCTCCGCTCTACTGGATCCAGCCTTCTCCTCGACCCCCGAATCCTCTTCACCATTGGCGGTCAAGTTTTCAGCCACTACACCCCAAAACGTTGGAGCTCCCTCCATCAATACCGTCACCTCACCCCCCTACTTTCCCGTTTTCAGGTCACGCACAAAGAACTTTCTCTTCGACCACGCTCCCCTCTCCCTCTGGCTCGGTCTCAGTCTGTGCCATTCCGAAGTACCTTGAGACGCCACCCAGCACGGAAGGCACTATTATCAATGCAAGTTGTTATAAAATTGGCCATTGTGTTAACATTTAATAAAAATTAAATGCAGTATTAATTTGTGGAAGTTGGTTTTCTGCATTTATAAAATGACTCATTCTGCATGGTCTTAAGTTTTATGATGATGGTTTTAAGCCTCAGGTGAGCACATTTAGGCTCAATTATATGTCTCATCATCTCTGGTCAAATAGTCTAACACTCTGTTTGAAACCACATATGAGCAACAGACACGAACAAGTAAACAAACGCTGTAGGATTTCCATTTTCAAAACTAAGAACACTTATGAATTCACTTAATGAGATTGCATATGCAGGAATTACTGATGAACATTTAGTTTGTGCTATGGAGTGTGTGTCCACAAAGAGCTTGATCCCAGTTCGTTATCACTGTTACACTGTCATGGGAGAGTAGAAATGTTCTGTCCTCTGTGATTGGGAGCATTGATTTTTAACTCCTTTAGGTAAAAGGTTGAGATTTTAGCACAGTGGAGTAGATAGTATTTGCTTATTGACAGCATTCGCTGCTTTCTGTTGGGAATTTCTGAGTTGCTTCAAGGTAAAAACCTCTCATTTGTACTTTCAGTTTTCAGAACATAAGTAAATAGGCTACTGCGAATTGTACTCTTTGTCAGCTGAAAGCCCCTTGGCAAATTGTGGCTCAGAAAGGATATTAAAGCAAGTCTCTAATTTCACTATAAATTTCCAAATTAGAGGGTTTTTTCAAGCAGGCCAGGTGTTGCTTAGTTTATTTATGGTCTTAACTGAATACATTTCCTTCCTTGACCGGAATAAAGTCTGTTACTATTAAAATTAAATGAGTGGAATTTTGCTTAGCATAAATCCCGAAGGACAATTTAAGATCTGATAGAGAGTTAAGTGTCATGTGTGACCGAATAACTGACTAATTTAGTAATAGATCAGGACTTGGTAATTACGAATTTGTTTTTTTTAATGCAAATTACAAGCTTTGTGAAGCACTTTCAGATGTTTTCCTGACATGAAAGGTGCTATATTAATGTATATTTTTGGTGCTGGTGTTGAATGTTTTCTCATATCAGGAATTGATTCATATTATTTATTTGAATTATATCAGCAACAGATAGTGTGATTACCATTGTCATGCTGTGAAAGTGTACCAGCATCTGAAACTGAGATTAGAGTTTAATCTGTGGGGGATTGAACTTGAATCATATATACTGAATCCTTCAGAAACTGGATGTGCCCCATCCTGATCATTGGAACTCTCTTCGGACTGCAATCTGATTTCTTACTTACACCAAAAAAATCTTGTGGAACACACAAGTGACCAGTGGAGATTAGTGTCTGGGCATATTCCAGTGGCATGATACCAGCAGAATCCTGATAGGTGCAAAATTCAATATAATGTAAATATTAATATAATACTCCTTGCATTTGATGTCATGCCTTTCACCTCATGGAGAATGTCTCAAAACACTTCACATGATTTACTGTAAAGTGTATTGATTGTTTATTTGTAGGTTTGTGGCTAACAGCAATGTCCCACAGTCATGAAATGAACAACTAATTTATTTGGGAGTGGGGTGGGGGACACTGTTGACCAGGACACTGAGAGAAACTCCCTTCAATTAGTACCACTGGATCTTAAACACCTGATAGACAGAACCCCAGTTTAATATCTTATCTGAATAATGGCAAGTCCAACAATGCAACACTCCCCCAGCACTGTAATGGAATATCAGCCTAGACCAGTGAGTTCAAAATCTCAAAGTGGGATTTTGAATCTGCAACCTACTGATTCAGATGCAAGAGTGCTATCAAATGAGCCAGGCTGACAAATAGGGTAGGATGCTCATTGAATTTTAAAATAATAAAATCTCCAGGCACTTTTCCCTGAAGGATTGGCAGCATTTGTTCTCATGCATGAATCTTTGCTTTATGTTTCATTCCAAGCAAAATGCATTCAGATATACAATGCATGATTGAAAGATAATTGTAGGTTCTGCACTGCACAGGTGCAGAACGAGAATGAATGGAGAGGGTAGAATTTTTCTCTTAGGCAAGGGTATCTATTTTCTGTGGTTTAGGGTGTGTGTTCAATGCTGACAACTCTGAGTGTGCCCATTTTAAAAAATATAAGAAACAGATGATCAATCGGTTGTTTGATTTAGTGGACCTATGAACAAGGAAGGCATTGGCTGGCTGGCTGGTGCACTAAGTTCACTCCCTTCCTTGAGAAATGGTGAGCAGTAGACAAATAACATTAGCATTGGCTTGCGGCAAAGCTAAGCTTTCACTGTTGTCACAAAGGACATCGAATCATAGAATGTTATAGCACAAAAGGAGGCCATTTGGCCTATCGAGTCTGTGCCGGCTCTTTGAAAAGAGCTATTCAAGTCAATCCCTCTCCCCAGCTCTCTACCTATAACCCCACAAACCTGCCCTCCCCCAAAAAACATCCATCTCTCTTTTAAAAGTTGTTATCAAATTGGCCTCCACCACCCTTTCAGGCAATGCATTCCAAATTCGAGCAACTTGCTGCATAAAAACATTTCTCCTCACCTCCCCCTCTGCTGCTTTTAGAAACTATTTTAAATCTGTGACCTCGAGTCACTGACACACCCACCAGTGGAAACTTTTTTTTTCCCCTAAAAATCCCCTCTTGATTTTGACAACCTCTACTGGGTCTCCTCATAACCTTCTTTGCTCCAATGAGAATAATCCTGGTGTCTCTATCCTTTCCTCATAACCAAAGTCCCTTATTCCTGGTACCATCCTGGTAAATCTCCTCTGCACTTTTTGCAATGCCTTAACATTCTTCCTATCGTGTGGTGCCCAGAACTGAACACAGTACTCTAGCTAACGCCTAACCAGCGTTTTATACAGATTAATCATAATTTCCTGACTTTTGTACTCTATGTCCCTATTTATAAAGCTGAGTATCCAGTATGCGTTTTTTTTAACAGCCTTATCCTGTCCTGCCACCTTCAAAGATATACAAGTAAAGACGATAGCACATTTTAAAAGGAAATTGGGTAAACATTTGAAGAACAACAAGTGAGAGAGCACATTAGTATTCTGGTGCCAGCACCAATAAAGGAGCAGGCAAAAGGATATTATTATTATTATTATTATTTTGGATTGGTTTCGTGAGCTGAATAGCCTCCTCTGCTGTAATTTCTATGAATCTCAACTCTGAGCGATGCTTCTATTACAAATCTCCCAAGATATCTCAGGAATTTCTATGTGCATAGGAAAAAATGTGTCAGCCTGGCTCAATTGATAGCACTCTCTCCTCTGAGCCAGAAGGTTGTTAGTTCAAGCCCTGTGTTGGGACTTTGAATTCCCATAGTCTAGGCTGAACACTCCAAAGCAATGCTGGGGGTGCACTGCATTGTTGAAGGCATTGTTTTTCAGATGCAATATTAAAAAAAAATTATATATCGCAAATATCGATATATCGTGTCCGGCAATATATCGATATATCGGTATATATCGATATAATGCGGACTTTTTCAACTTACCTTGTCCTGGATGAGGGACAACTTCCTCCAATTGAACGTGAGCAAGACCGAGGCCCTCCTGATTGGCTCAAGCCAGCGCCTCCGCACATCGGGCGCTGCCAGCCTCAACATCCAAGGGTGTACTCTCCACCTCACAAAGCCAGTCAGGAACCTCGGCATCACGTTCGACCATCAACTCTCCTTCCACCCCCACATCCGTGCCTTGACCGGCACTGCTTATTTCCACCTGTGCAACATTGCCAGGCTCCGCAACTATCTCACCCCCCACGCTGCCGAAACACTCATGCAGGCGTACATCACCTCACGGCTGGACTACGGAAACTCTCTCCTCGTCGGCCTCCCCAGCTCCTCCATTCACAGGCTGCAGGCCATCCAAAACTCTGCAGCTCGTGTACTATCCCGCACCCGCCTCCGTGACCACATAACCCCCACCCTCGCCCGTCTCCACTGGCTCCCCAACCCCCAGAGGATCGAGTTCAAGATCCTTGTCCTCGTTTTCAAGGCCTTACACGGCCTTGCCCCGCCCTATTTATCCGATTTACTCTCCCCCTATAAGCCCACCCGGACCCTCCGTTCAGCAGGACTTGGTTTGCTCCAAGCCCCCCGCCCGAACCGCCCCACCATCGGAGGCGGGCCTTCAGTTTCTCCGCTCCCACCCTATGGAATTCCATCCCCCAATCCCTCCGCCTTGTTTCTTCCCTTTCCTCTTTCAAGGCTGGTCTGAAGACTTTCCTTTTCGACCGTGCCTTCTGTTCCCCCCTTAATTCTTCGACCTCCCCCACGTTTTTTACCCCCTCCCGAACACTCCCCTCCCAGCTCGGGTCACACGCCTCCTGTGCAGCGCCTTGGGACATCCTCCTGACGTGAAAGGTGCTCTATAAGTTTAATTTGTTGTTGTTGTTGTTGTTGATGAATGCGTGCGCACACCGGAATGCGCGATATGGGCAAACCGATATATCGATATTGGAAAATTTCAATATCGACAGACCCTAGTTTGCACTAAATTCCCTTTTCCACAGTGTCTTCTAATACCTTATCATGTGAGTATTCTGCATGGTTGAGAAATGTGGACTAGAGTTGTTAACATTCCAGCTTGTGATTTAGTTGTTTGGAAGTAAATAAACTGGTAACAGGACAAGCAAAAGTTAATTTAAAAATAAGTAAAATTGCAATTAAAGTTGGTAAAAAAAAATTGTGGACAAAACAAGTCCCATTGCTTCTTATCCTGTTTATAGGGAATACTGGAATTTCACAAACCGGAAGTCACTATTCACTCAGTCACATCCTGTTTATGAACACTGTGTTTTCAGTCCCTTGGTACTATCAGTGTCTGGCCTTATGCTACTGTTGATAGATCTGATTCTACCAAATATGAGGTGTATGTTCACTTACATTTGGGATGATTTCTTTTTTTACTACAAGTGCGAGAAGGATAAAGTGAACAATCGCTTGTTTAGCTAAACTGCTGCACTATTATCTTATGAATAGTTATTAAGGCAGCAATACTCTTTATTGTTAGTTATGCAACTGAATGTTGTGAATGTGAGAAAGATGTTCTTTGATGCATCGGATAATACTGTATTCAAGGGACTATGTTTTTTTTCTGGACACTGACTTTATTTGCGTGCTCCTACAGTTTGTAGGATAACTCAGTCGTTGAAATAATTAGTTTTCTTTCTATATCAGATGAAAGATAGTTGGACTTACCAGAAGGAACTAATTATTTCTATTTTTGGAAGCCTAAAGAACCTCATGACTAGGCTTCCAGTAAACAAAATAATTTTTTTTAAATTGTCAAACGGGATCTCTAACGTCAACAGTGACATTTAAATGATATAACAACAACAACAACTTTGATTTATATGCAGTACTACAAGTTTGTTTTTGCGTCACTGTGTAATAATAAAAGAAATTACAATGAAAAATATTAGAATTGGGGAACAATTTAATTTTGCTAAATTGCCCTGCTGATAGAGCAATGATGATTGCGAATGCGAGTGATTCTGATGCATTTAGCATAAAGCACGTAGAAAATAGATTAAACAAGGGAAAGTTTTTCCACATGGTTGAGGAGAGAACTTATGCTCTAAAGCTCTTCAGGTGACAGAAATAGAGGGAATTTAACCTCTGAAAATAAATTGTATCAGTACTGTATTTGGTTACCAAATATTTGAAGGTTACAAGTCATGGACCATCACTGTTCTTACAGACTGTGGAACTCCATCCCAGATTCTGACTTACTCACTCGCTCACCTTGTTGAAAGCTCATCTCAAGACCTACCTCATCTTTCAATCATCTTTTCCCATTCCCACCACCCAGCTCCCACCCCCAGAACTCTGAAGTGCCATGGGATATCCTCCCAGCATGAAAAATATAATATAAATGTAAAATTATTATTGATGTTGCACACTGTGGCCGTAGAAACACCACCTGTAGTCAAGAAAACATTTCAACAATCCTTTTGGTATTGAATCTTTCACCTGTAGTTTTTCAACCCTTATAGAAGATTGAATAAGCTGTAAAGGGTCCTTTAGCTACATGTTGTACCCAATTTGTAGGAATGAGTGAATCATGGGTTGAATAACCATTTCTTGTTCTGTACATCGGTTCTAAAGCTCTCTGGACTGTGCCCTCAGCAATGTGTGGTTCCCAGAAGAGCAAATATCCTCAGCATTTGATATAAATCTTTTTTTTCATTTTCCTCATTATCCTTTTTTTTCATCTCAGAGTGAGACTGCCAATTTAATACTAATTAGTGCAGCATTCTGTCTAGCTTTGTGCTTTTAGAATTTTCCCAATAGAGAAGTTGACAGTGCCAAATCTCATTTTAGATAAAATCTGAAGCCATCAGATATCAAGTTATATACAGTATGTGCAAAGGTGCCAGGTTTGATCCCTAGTCTGCAATGGCGATCAAATTCCTTCCGCAATTAAAAAAAATTCTAAACCAATAATGAGAACTAATTTACATTTTCCAATTATTCTACAATGCAAAGTAAGTCCCATCTTTATGAAACACAAATGCGTGCTTATTTCAATGATATTTGATCAAAGTAAGTTAATTAGTCTTTCCTGAATAATTCCAAAGTTTCATGCTGTAATTTTACTCAACAAAAAGAGTAGGCAAAAGAATGTCAGTGAGATATATTCGATAAGCGGATATGTGTGTTATGCAGAAGGACTGAGAGAAGGGATGTACCAAAGGTGAAGGAATGATGTGCACTCACCCCCTACATCAAAGCCCTGAAACATTTTTCTTTCTCTCAATTGCTGTAAAGTTTGTACACACAAATTGTAAATTGTAACCCAGTGCTACTGACGACAGACTAGTCAGCCTGGTTTGTCAGCTAGTTTCAGCAAGGCATTATTGTACACTCAGCTTCTGTTAAGCAGGGAACCCGAAGCTGGACAAGCAGTTGTAAGCTTTCTATCCTCATACAAAGCCCTAGTAACATACCTTCCACCAGGATTAAACCATTTGGATTGGGAATTTGATCTGATTTTGTGCTTAACACCATAGAACCATAAACATTTGCAATACAAAAGGAGGCCATTCGGTCCATCATGCTTGTGTTGGCTCTGAAAGAGTTATCCATTTAGCCCTTTTCTCCTACTTCTTTGTCATACTCTTTTATATTTTGCCTTTTCCGATATTTATCTTGTTGCTTAAAAGCTTATGTAGATTCTGCCTCAATTACTAGTTGAGGATTCAACACCCAAACAACCCTGTGTCTAAAAACAAATCTCTTAGCTTCTTCTTTGTTCTTTTGGTAATTACCTTAAATCTATGCTCCCCGTAACCTTCAGGCCAATTGTAGCTCAGCTCGAGGTGAACTAACACAGCACAGGCCAGGGACTGAACCTGACCTAAGATCTTCAGTGTTGACGGCTTCAATAAATAAATTCCTTGAAAAAACTCACTGAGCCATAAGGGCCATAGGTCTACAACCCTAAAAATAAATCAGGAAATCCTGAAAAAATTTAAACTTTGCTTGTTTTTCAGAGCAATTGTAAGGAGCAATTCTGACTGCTTAAAGCCAAGATGGAATTTCCCCTAGGATTTACTTTTAACATAATAGATGCTCATCAGCATCCAAAATATTCAAATCTTCGCCCTCCCCTACATCAACGCAAATGTCTACTCCTAATGGATAAACACTGTTCAAAGTAATATTTTGTTTGTGTCCAAATGCAAGTTTATGCCAAAGATAGAGCTGTAAGATAATGGCAAAGCACTGTTTTTTTAACCGAGTGAAAGACTAAGCAAGTTACTGTAGCATTTTCACAGTTGAGTCGGAGACTGTGGGTTCAATACCGCACCCCCTTCCCCCCTCCCCACCCCACCACCACCACCACCACCCTCCATGAGATTTGGAACTTATATAGTCCAAGACGATATTCCTATGCAGTGTGGGGATTGCTACATTGTTGGGTTGCCCTTGTTCGATTGAGACGTTAAACCGAGGTCCCGTTTGCCTGTTCAGATGAATAGTAACACTCGCATAACACTATTTAAAAAGAGAAGGGAGTTTCTCCCCAAGTCTTGGCCAACAATTCCCCCAAATAAATTAGTTTCTCATTTTCTAGTGTTTATGCGAAGTTCCAGTGAAACAACTGGCTGATGCATTTGCCTGCAAAATAGACAGCCACTCCACTTTACAGTATTAAATGTGCATTTATGCTATGAGGTACTCTGGGACATCCTCCTGATGTGAAAGTCACTATACCAAAGGAAAGGATTATTAATAACAAGGACAAGATTCCTGGGATCAGTGGAGTGGAAAACAAATGAGTGAAAAGTCTTTTTTTGGATTTTTTAAAAGTTTCAATTTCATTTATAATAACACTTCCATTTGAAACAGTGTCTATAATGGAGTTCCTGTGGCTCAGTGGTTAGAGCACCCGCCTTACAAGCGTGAGACCTGTGTTCGAATCCAAGCAGGTCAGTGTGAAACCTTGGGCAAGTTTCCTTACTCCACACACCTAATAGTAATCCCTCCAACAAACCCACAATAATAAAATTGGTCATTTCAATCCATGACTTTGTGGGACACTGCTGTGCGCAAATTAGCTGCCATGTTTCGCCCATAAATTATACAGTCAATTCACTTTACAGTATATTCTGTGAAGCGCTTTGAGACATCGATAAGATGTGAAAAGCGCTATATCAAATGCATGGATTATTATTATTATATAATGTCAAAACACGTTAAAGCTCTTCACTGATGACTGCTGTCAAGTTTGCAGATTGTGTACAGTAACCAATTTGCACAAGCTAAGTCCCACAAACCGCCATGAAGTGATTGATCAATTAATCTGGAGGATTGTTGACCAGGGTACCATGAGAAACTTCCTTCTCATTTTGAATAGTGCCTTTTTTTTTCCCAAAGTTTAAACTTTTGCTATCTTTCATGTCTCCCACCTCCTCTGCCAGGGAGACATGAAAATATGTGGTCAAGCTTTCAGCCACTTTGTCCCTGTTCGCAGGAATTCACTTCTGAAATCCCTCTACCTCACATGTGCCTTCTCCACTTTCAAAGTGCATCTGAAAACATATCGCTGACTACGCCTTCAGCTAACTACCCCCTCCCCACTCTGTCTCTGTAAAGTACTTTGTTATGTTTTTCTACAGAAATGTGGCAATTTAAATAGAAATTGCTGTTGTTGGGTTCTTGTGGTTTAGTAAGGATTACCTGGAAGATCCTCACCCTCATATACTAATCCCTTCACACTCTACCATCTTCCTATCTCTCTGACCTTTTTATACCCCACTCCCGTCCCCTTGTGCAGCTAATACAGACCTCCCATCTCCCCGGCCTCTATGTACCAAAATCAGTGGTCATGCATTCAGCCACTATGCCCCCAAGATCAGTATCAATCCCTCTTCCTCAGTACTCTTTATCTATCTTTGAATCCAACTTTAAGACTTTTCTATTATGCACAAAATAAACAGTCAATTTACTTGATACTTTAGTATACTTTGTGAAGACATCTCAATGATGTCTTTTTTTTGATTGATTTGATTGAATGATGTGATAAGGCACTATATCAAATGCATTATTTTTATTCTCCCTTGCTTGGTGTCCAACCTGCCACTGGTGAGCGCTCTAAGATGCATTCCTGCATGAAGTACTGTATGTTAATATAAACACAAATTTAGATTTTGTTTACATTGATATTTGCTATACCTAAATGTAACATTTTGCACCAAGATATTTTGCCCTGGCCACTGAAAATAGTGAAATCGTTATGGGTAAACTTAGGGACTTGATATATCTATAATGGTTTGACATCGCTGATCAATTTCCACCGTAGACTTTTATGTTGAATGTTCCTTTGTCCAGTCTTCCTCATTATATAAATAATCTACTTTGGCAATCTGTACCCCAAATCTGTCGAGCTTTAAAAAAATGTTCTCCCTAGATTCTATCGCATCCATTAGGGAATAATAAGAATTTGTAAATCAACATATTTTGTCAAACAACTAATTGCAGAAATGCAAATCAGTATCACCATTAAGCAAGCTAGCGGTCTTCAGTCTAGTGAAAATTCATCTCAGAATGATCTCATGGTGGTGTACGCAATTTTAAGTAGGATTAAAAAAAGTAAACAATACTTTAGGATGTACTAAGGCAGCAGTATAAGAGAACAACATGGGTGAAAAGGTAAATCAGTGGCAGATTCCTTTACCAATTTTCACCTTGATATTGTTGTACCAAAATTTTTGTCCTAGATTTTCTCATGATTTGCGACACTAAAAATATCCCCTGAAAAGTACAGTACTCAGGTTTTTATTTTGCGAGTAAAAACTTAGTTTCCTGATCTTCTGTATCAGTGGTGACAGAGAGCCAGCAATGGAGGTTCACAATTGCCCCCATCCTGTACACAGGGTGTATGTGTGTGTATATAAATATGAGTGTGAGTGTGTGTGTTTAAATAAGTATGTATCTGTTGAGTGTATGAGTATTTTTGAGAAGTTTTAAGTGTGTACATGCATGTGTGAGAAAATTAGCATATTTCATGTGTGTGTGTTTGTGTGAGTGTTAAGTGTGTGCATTTGTGTGTGGAAATAAATATTTTTATTTGAGTGGTGTGTGTGATGTCGCTCACTTGCTATTTCCGTGTTGTGATATCCATGTACAATTACAATTCTGTCTTCTCAGCCTCGGCGGCAGATGGCAGTGAACGGGTAGGTTTGGCAAAGGACTGCAGAGCAGGCGTTTGCACAGATCAGCCCAGGTAAGGAGATTTCACCAAGTATATTTTAAGACTTTTGAACATGCGGAGTATGACACTGAATCATAGAAACATCAACATGTGTAGCACAGAAGGAGGTCATTCGGCCCATCGAGTCCGCACCTACTCTCAGAGCAAGCTGTTCACTAAATCCCCACCCTATCGCCAGACCTCTTCCCAAGCCTTTAACCTTCATTTACCTACTCCCTCTTGAAACCCACAATAGACTCACTCTGTCACCTTTGTTAACAGGGAATTCCACATCCCAACAACTCTGCGAAAAGATCATTCTCGTAAACTCTTCTAGCTCTCTATTTGTTCTTCTGATAACTATCTTGTCTATGTCCCCTAGTTATTGACTCCCCTACTTGTGGAAATATTCTCCTAATTTATTCTATGAAAACCAATGATAATTTTGTACACAATACATTAGGCTCTGCTACTGGAAGATGTCTAGCAATAGTGATCTTGCTCCTGAGAATTTATAATGGGATTTTTTTGTGTCCCTTGAACTCTTGGGATGAAGAGGAGAAGAAATCTATCTGTTAGTTTCTCTCCAGGATACTGGTCAAGTGGGAGTGAGACATGCTAGAGAAGTCAGAGGAGAAATAAAAGGAGGATCTATGGTGCAGTGATTTGAAATAGAATTTCTTGATAAGGATAAGAAAAAGCCACAGATAAGGATTCCTTCTTCTTTGCTAGAAATGAGTCCTCCTAGTCCGTGGGAACTATGTTTCCAACACTAGATCGCAGCATAATGTTCCTAAAGTTCGGCTTGACATACAAGTCGTTACAGAGAGAAGTCTTTATTTGTATTTTGGATTGCATATTAAGAAATCTCATGTGAAATCAACCTATTTAACCCCCCCACCCTACTGCTGTCTCTCCATTGGTCCAAACATGTCTCTTGCCAGTCGCTCACTGAGACTGAGTCCCATAGTAGGGTTTTACAACTGCCCCATCTTGCACATATACATGTGTGTGTGAGCATATGAATTTGAGTTTGTTTGTGTAAATGTTAGTATGTGTGAAGGAGTGTGAAGAAGTATGTATGTGTGTGTGCAAATGTATGTGTGTAAATGTTGTATTTCAGTTTTGTGAATGTGTGGATATAAATGCATGCATTTGAGTGTTGCAAATTTATGGGACTTTAGCACCTTGGGATGTCCTCCCAACGTGAAAGTCACTATACAAATGTGATATTATTGTGTGTGTGAGTAAGTGTGTATGTGAGTAAGTGTGTGTGTGAGTATGTGTAAGTGCATGTGTGTGTAAGTACGTGCGTGTGTATGTAAGTACGTGCATAGGTAAGTACATGCATATGTGTGTATGGGCATCCGTAAGTGTGTTTTTGTGCAAATGTGTTGAGTGCATAAGTCTGTGTGTGGGGTGAGGACAAAAGTGGGCGTGACTTGAATCTCCCCCTCAGCCTAATTGAACTCTCCCAACCCCACATGCACCCAACATACTCGATCGAATACCAGCCAACTCTTAATGCTAAGGCTCACATGTGAAAAATATTGCTGGTGGGTCCTTAACCTGAATTAACATCATCGGTAGAGTACAACAGAGAATTGGAAAGATCAATCTATAGTTTAGCTCTGAATCGTGTTAAGTTATGGGTACTTCAGTGAACATGAGGCTCCAGGAGCCATTGGACTGAGGACATTGCTCACAGCTGCCAGCAATGTCTTGTTTACACCATTGTTTCACATTTGCCTGTTCTCTGCTTTGGCTATGAAAGATGACCTCCAGGGAAAAAAAAAAATAGCTGTGTGTGAAAAATAAGGCTGCAGAAACTGAAATAAACAAGGGTCTCAGATTCCCTTCTATGTCAGTGTGGTTATTCTTTAATAAAGAAATGTGTTCTGTAGTTGAAGCCTGCTTGCCTTCAACAGTGGCTGTTGGCTGTTGCTTGCGTGCATGTACATGTGCGGTCTGGGAGCGTGTGACATTGCTCAGTAAGTGGAGAGTGTCAACTTGTTCTAAATCCTGAAGGATTCGCCAGTGATGAATAAATAATCCAGGCACTGGAGTGTATGGGCAGCACATTTCAGCAGCTGCACGATTTCTGTCTAAGTGCTGATCCCGACTAGGTTTCCTTGACACATTCTGTGTGTCTAAACTAAAAGCAAAAAGATTGATCCTGAGCCACAACAACAACAAAATTACTTTGTAAAGTGCCTTTCACTTCAGGAGGATGACTCAGGGCGCTGGACAATCAGTGTCTCGGATTCAAGCTGGGGATTGGGATCGGTGAGGTTGGAGAACAGGAGTGGGTGGGATGGGGGTGACTGAAGGCACGGTTGAAGAGGAGGTTCTTGAGGCTGGTATTGAAGGAGGGAAGAGAGGGAGTGAGGTGGAGGGATGGCATGATGGAGATCCAACGGGTGGAGCAGAGTATTTAAAGGCCTGCCCGTCAATGGAATGGCAGGGACATGAGGTAGGCCAGAGCCTGCTGAGCGGAGGGTGCGGGCAGGTTGGTAGGGTGTTAGGAGGTTGCAAAGGTAGGGGAGAGCAAGGCCATGGCTTTGAAAGTGAGGATTAGGATCTTGAACTATATGCTCTGTGTGAATGGTAAGTCAATGGAGTTGGATGAGGATGGGGGTGATAGGGTCACAGGATTCAGGAAAGTACTGAGGTGCACAGATGGTGAAGCTTAATAAGATATGTTGTGATTATTACATTTTACAATTATGCTGCTGGAAATGTGAGAGAACAATGTCAAAATATAGCTTGTTGCACAATATTCCACCTTCTTCTGTTGAAAGCACTGAATGAAGTTGTGGTATGGTTCCACAGACACTGCTCTGTGGTACCCTGCTGAAGTGGCCATTACTACTGCGTGAGCCGGGACAATGAGTGTCAGTGGGCTACTGAACCATGCATGGCTTCACAGCCGAGTCTGATCTTGTTCTCAACGATGTCCAGAAACAAACGTTCTTCAGCTGATGTGAGCGTATCATGATCTGGAGGAGGAAGACTGACTGATTGTTTCCATTCTTTGATACAATACTCAATTGAAGGGTTCCTACTGATACCCAGGTTCAGATCAGTTAACTGTATTATGGAAACATTTTGCGTTTCAATTTTAAAAAAATCCAATAGCTTGTCAAACTAGGTTTCAGATTTTTTATCTTCTTCCCACTGGCATATACCTCTCCGCTTGCGGTCTGTCTCAAGGACATCTCAAAGCACTTCACTCGATTTCCTGTAAAGTGTAGTGTCTGTGAATTTGCAGGCGCACATATCTGTTACACCACATCATTATGAAATGGTAAATACCACAAGTGCACAGACAAAGCAATGTGATACAAAGACCCATATCACAGCAGAAAAAAACATAGAGCACAGCCCCTCTGTAGGGGTGGTGCAGGGAGGGGATAAACCGAGAGAGTAAAATAATATGCTGAACCAGAAATCTGAGCTAATTTAAATGTGGGTAGTTTGAGTTACAATAGGTCTTTGATTTCTCCAGCTTAGGTTTCCTTTTAATATTATTTGCATTCTAGCAGCCACACCAAAGCAAATTCAAAATGGATTTTAAAAATGGAGTTCGGCCAAGCCTTTATTTACAACTATGATTTGTGACTGTGATTTCACTGCTAGGATCCCAGAATCTGGAGTGGGAATTTATAATGATAATAACATAGAATTCAATGACAAATTACATTTGTACGGCGCCTTTCACTTTGTAAGGATGTCCCAAGGCATTGGACAGTCAAGGGATTTGACCTAAGCCAGTGAGATCAGGGATGCTGTTGGTACAGGGGAGGAGTGGAGTGCAGAGAGGATAGGAGGATGCTTGTAGGCCTTAGTTAAAGAGGAGGTTCTTGAAACGGTGTTTGAAGGAGACGGGGAGGGAAGGAGCCAAAGGGAATGCAGAATGGAGTTCCAAACATATGGGGGCAGAACAGCTGAAGGCCCAACTGCCACTTCTGCTTCGGCCCTCTTAGAACACCAAACCTGTCTTTGAACTCACGTAATATTGTGTCCCAAACTCAGAGTACCCCCACCAGAAAAAAAACCCGTGCTATGTTTTGTGAATAAAAGGGATGTGACTTAATCAGTCGGCACTCAAGTCATTTTTTTAATTTACAAAATAATAGTAATGATAACCATCATGAATTTCGAGACAAGAGCAATGATGAAAGTAAAGTCTCTACAAGGAAACTTGTGTGACCGATATGAATACTTGTACATGATTAGAATTGGCTGGTGAAAAGCCTAACAGAAGGTTTACATTTTTTTTCAGTGATTTGCAATAGTAGGAATGTTTGCTTCCATGATTTTTTAAAAAAATGTTCTGTCAGAATAATTGTTCATTTCATGTTTCAGCATGGGGGTCAGTTGCGCATTTTCGTTTCAATTTGCTTCCGAATAGCCATAGCTGTCAGGTACCTGGCGCTAAATAAAGACTGCTGCTACCTTTAGCATTTTGCACAGTTCAGTGAACTCCCAGTAAAGTGGAAAGAGAGTGCTTTATGTCAGCACAAAGGTCGGTTTTCAGCATGGCTGAAAGGAGCTTTGTACTTGTTGGACATTTCATGGCTTGGCTCCCTTCCAGCAAAACAATCCCTTCTAATTGAAGACTTCTTATTCTGCACTAAACCCCCCCAACCCCATCACCCAGCCCCTCCTCCCCAGCTGAAAGGAAAGGTTAATTAGTAGCAAGAGGGGTCGTGTAACTACTCTATGGAGAGTGTAGAATGAAAGGCACTGAGAATCTTTATGCTCTGTTTGGGGCAAAACATGGAAAATTCAGAGACAGCTGTTAAGAATGACCACAGGGAGTGCGTTGTGAAACACCATAAATTTCATCCTGTTAAGTAATATACAAATATTTGAGAAACCTACTAGCATAACAATAATAATACTGTAATTACATTTGATACAGCCCCTCATCACGTTGTTGAAATGTCTGAATGCTCTTTAGCGAATGCAGTGTATGTCTGGTGAATGCATATTTTTGATTTTGTGAACTCTGTTCATGGTTATGCATGTTGTTATTCTGTAGGTGGTGAGTTGGGATGGCTATAATTTGCTGGATGTATCACCCAAGTGATCATTCTTCATTAGTGAGTTTAGATGGTGAGCACCTATGTTCAACCCTTGGACTGCGGGGAAGGAGAAGGGATATAAAATGCAGTTTACATTTATATAGCGCCTTTCATGTCGGAGGTTGCCTCAAAGTGCTTGACACCAAAGTTCATCATACCAAAGCTGAAAAGCTTCCCTTTCGAGTGGTACACAAATAAAAAATACTGCAGTCAGTGGACTGTGATCGTGAATAAAACTGATAATGAAGGCAACCAAACATTCTGAGAGAAGTGACTTGATGCACATTAAAATGTCTCTGTTTGTCGGTAAAGAGGGATTGAATATCTGTGCATCATTTCCCTGATAGCATTTAGGGAGTTTATTTGTACATCAGGAGATTGACCCAAAGTTTTACTATAAAGTATAGTAACCATATATTTTATAGGTGAATTTGGCAGCCCATTTGTGCACAGTAATGTACCACAAACAGTGGAATATGAATGACCAATCCCTTTATTTAGGTGTTTGTTGGCCAGGACAATCTCTTTTCTCTTTTTGAAAGGTATCATGGAATCTTTAACATTCACAATCAGACAGGATTTCAGTTTAATGTTGTATTCAAAGGATGGCACCTCCAACAATGCAGTGCATGCCTGGTAACTGCATTGCAGTGTTAGCCTGGATTACATGAGTTAGAAGCCGCAAAAACCTGCTGATTCAAAGTTGAGAGTGCTTCTAACATTATGCTGAAGCCTTAAGGAACACCCAGGAAGGGCAGTTGAGGCCGGGATGGATGCTAGACTCATTTAATACACAGTTTGATGCTGTGAAGGGAAGACAATATGGTGGGTATTCTGGAAAGTGAAATAAAACAGGTCAAGGTGCTTTCTTCACCTTCATGTCATTCGTGATCTTAAGACCTTAAGACCTCAAACATGTATGGTTATTCTCTTGTTGCATTTCCCACTATAAGTTTCCCAAAGGTTTATGAACAAGGGGAGAATCACCCCATTACTTTATCAAGTTGTTTATCATTTATATTTTTTAATAATAGTCAGTTTAATTTTGATCATTCAATCATTAAATATTGATGCTGGGGAAAGATAACCAACATCGCCTTACCACTTTAGAAGCATTGAGTATCCCCTGGATAGGTATAGCATGAGTTCAATCCCAAAGTAAATTTCCTACATTTTGATCGAACAAACAGATGCTGATATGAATGGGATCCTGAACAACATTTTACTGTTGGCAAGGTAATGGTGAAAGATACTCTTGTGTGTCTGCATGGCTGTGAATTTATCTGGATTTCACAATTGCAGAATAAATGTAACCAGTTTATTGTACACAATAATATCAATCTCCACTTTGGCCTCTTTATAGAAGCACCAGATTCTGTCTCTGCCAGTAGTTTATCACCAAAGTTTTATGGATATACTCCAGTGCTATTTCAAAACTTTGGAATAACGGCATTGGATGTAGCCATATAAATACAGGCTCAGGAATAGATGCAAACAACAAACAATTAGATTACTTGATGTGTTACTCGGTGGTTTATTTTTCATGATCTGTCCATCTTTTCCTTGAGGATGCAACCTGCACTCTGCATGTAATATATGTCATGTGTCAGCCTGACCCACTTGGTAACACACTTAAATAAGAAGGACTGTGAGTTCAAGACTCAAATTGGGATTTGGATCTCATAATGTAGGCTGACACCTATATACAGTGAGAGAGCTGGAGGGAATGCTGCATTATTGGAGGTGTCCTCCAGATGAGATGTTAAATCAAGCTCCCATCTGTCTGTTCAGGTGGATTTTCAAGATCCCATGGTACTATTTGAAAATAGAAGAGAGATCTTGATGTCCTGGTCAACAATTGTCCTGATAAAATCGGTTTGTTCAATGCTGCGGTTTTTGCTAACAAAATACATGGAGTCACAGTCATTGCTACAATACAATTCACATTTATACAGCACCTTTCACATCAGGAGGATGTTTTGAAGCAATCAACGTGGTAATGCTTTATATCAAATACTGGGATGATTATTACTATTACAAATTATATTTTCATGTTAAGTTGGGTGCATGCTCTTTGAACAGAAATAAAGACATCATTTTGGAGTTGCAGTCATCAATATTATGACCATTGTAAAAAAAAATGTATTCATAATAATAATAATAATAATAATCCTTGCATTTGATATAGCGCTTTCCACATCTTATCAACGTCCCAAAGCGCTTCACAGAATATACTGTAAGGTGAATTGACTGTATACATTTGTGGGCGAATTGTGGCAGCCAATTCCGCACAGCAGTGTCCCACACACAGTCGTGGATTGAAATGACCAATTTTATTATTGTGGTTTTTTTTGGAGGGATATTATTAGGCGTGTGGAGTAAGGAAACGTGCCCAAGGTTTCGCCCTGACCTGCCTGGATTCGAACACAGGTCTCCCCAGCTTGGTCTCCCCAGCTTGCAAGACAAGTGCTCTAACCACTAAGCCACAGGAGCTCCTGTGCATTTCACTCCTCCATGAAAATGGAGGAGTGAAATGCAACATTTTGTAATAGATTCAATGTGACAGTTATGAATTGTCACCTTTCTATGTCCAATCCTTATCAAGGAATAACTTAACAAACATAACTATTGTGTGTGTTATCAGGAGCACAGACATTGCGTCCTATGTCCGTCAGCTCCAAGTACTTTCCCACATGTTAGGCACTATCAGTTACACAGGAATGTGGAGACATTTGGTATTTGAGCTGCAGTCTGTGCAAAGATCAAGGGATGTTTGATGTGAGGAGGTTTACTGTTGATGCTCTAAGTGCTTGTGAAGAGTACAGTTGCCCTGCCACTCCAGTGGACAATGGGAGTTGGGCAGAAATGTTGTCTTTCTGCAGTTCCGAGCAGGAAGCCTAGATAGATTTTTCTGGCAAGGGAAAAAAGGGATGGTGATAACTAAAGCACTCGTCTCATTTTCCCTTTTCAAGTGCCTGTGCTTGTGGTTACTTACTGTGCTGCTTAGAGAAGTGGTCAGGTTGACCGTTCCGACTTTGCCTTTTCTTGCTGATACTAATGGTAAAGACCAGCTGGGATTTCTGGTCGCCTATCTCTGTCATTGCCGCATGATTTTATTCCATGGGCATCTCTAGCTTGTTACATGACTCTGAAATCCTATTCCCTGATGGAAAGGTTATTGGCAAGCTCATTACTTCTAGCTGCAAGGTGAATTTGCATCGTTCCACATATTCCTCTAAAATGGGGAACAGAGAGCAGGGAGGATAGATGCATAGTAGGGCTGAAATACTTTTCCTAGTTCAAGCAGGTTTTGCGCCTTTCCATTTGTGTTCCTCCTAAAGACGCTGATTCATGCTGGTGTACTTTCATGGAGACACATCTCCTCCCCTTACCCCCTCCCACCACCCTCGCCTGTCTCTTAAATAATTTAATATCATGAGATAATGTTTGGAAATATTTCCAAAACAAAACCCAGACGACGATGATGAAGGCTTCCTACAGACAGCAAAAAAAAAGTCTTTGATCAAGCTGTTGCCAGGGTACCGGTTATTCCTAACACTCACAGTTGTTTTTGCAATAAACATTTGTTACACCGTGTCCTTCAGCCACCACGCCCCTAACCTCTGGAACTTCCCACCTCAATCCTCCCACCTTATCCCCTCTTTATCCATCTTCAAAATCTCACCTGAAGATTTACGTCTTCGATCTAAGGACAGCTCCCCCTATTCTCCTTGCTCTGAATCCAACCTTGCCACTGCACAGTGCTCCAAGACACTATGGC
Source organism: Hydrolagus colliei (assembly GCA_035084275.1). Taxonomy (NCBI): domain Eukaryota; kingdom Metazoa; phylum Chordata; class Chondrichthyes; order Chimaeriformes; family Chimaeridae; genus Hydrolagus; species Hydrolagus colliei. The sequence goes on from CM068743.1 coordinate 13,017,452, forward strand.
GCCGCAAGAAATCTATATAAATGGAACTTGTTATGTTGCCAGGAGGTGTTGTACTTCATCGTGAAACATTTGATATAGATTTGAAGCAGCACCTTGCAGTCCACTTGAAAATTATGCTGAAAAAGTAATGGGTTGCCACGGAAACCCAACTCTACGCTTTAGTGTATCTAAACTGAACTACTGAGAATGCTATGGATGAGTGGATGTTTCTGTTTGTGTTGTGTGGACTATGCATGCTCAATTCTCCTACTTTCCTTCCCCCTACCTTGATCCCCCGCACCCCCTGCTCTGGTCCCGACCTGATTGTCCAGCACCTTGGGACTCCTCCTGACATGAAATGTAATTTTGTTGTTGCTGTTGTTAGGGTACTGCTCGAGACTTAAGCAGCTTTAATAGCAAGGCTAGCAATTGAGAGTACTGTCTGGCAAGCTTCACATTTCTTTTCCATTCTTGCCCATTAGGGCATAGACTTTCAAGGTTAACAGGAACCGAGTGGGATGAATTCCATTCCACAGTTAGTGGCTTGCTTTTTCAAGTCCTGCTTTATAACATCATAAAATGTTTGAAGCGCTAATCATATTAAACAAGAAAGATTAATGTTACATATCTTAGTGGTAATATCAAAGGTAACTTGTCATCTCTATCTCATCTTGATTAGTTGCTTTGGATTGTGGCTGATATAATGATGGCAGGTTAGAGAGATAGCGTAACAAAACAACCTTGTTGAAAAAGTTAAAATTTGCTGTTTAAACATGTCTAACCTTTGTATATTTAAATGTACCTTTAGGTATCAGTCTGGCTTAGTGGGCAGCATTTTTGCCTTTGAGTCAAAAGATTGGTGATTCCAAGCCCCACTCCCGGTGTTCAATACTTCTATTTAGCCTTTAGGTAGGTTTTGACATCATAATTGAGCTACTTTGGTCGTGGTCTTTCTGTGATTCTCCTTTTGTTTGTAGGAATATGCATTGCCCTACACTAGTGAAGCATAAAGCTTTCAAAGCACAAGCTCCCTTTAGATTTATGGCTTTGGCACCGCTCTCAGGAATGTAATGAAACAGCCCAGGGCGTCCAATATTTATTAGTAAACCAAAAAGATACTTTTGACAGGGGCATGATGTATTGTTTAATTACACATGTGGATGATGTGTTGCTCAGATCCACATGTCTCATGCTCAATTATGTTTGTGCAATCTACTACAACGTAACACAGCTGAGCAAGTTTATTTCAGTACAGTGCCCAATCCTTCCATTAAATGCATCATTTCAGATCTGGTCACCATAATGTGTCGCACTGACTGCATCATTTCATAGACATTCAGATCACAAAACATGACAACCTGGATCAATAAAATGAAATCTGGAAAGATGAATAGCAAAGCTCCAACCTACATAACACATTCAGCTTATTTTCCACATTAACCAGTTGTTCTAACCAGTAAACAAACAAAAACAATGTTGCATTCTCCTTGCTTAGTACTTGTTGCTGTACCTGACACAACAGTGCAGTGCTAAGTCAGCACTGCATTGTGTAAGTGTTGATCTTCACACGAGCCATCAAAACAAGGCCTTCTCTACCTGCTGAGGTGGATGTTAAAACTTCCACGGCAGTATTTGAAAAGAGAAGGGTGTTTCTCCCGGTATCCTGGCCAACAATCCCATAGATAAATGTGACGTTTTGTGGGTCATTGCTGTGAGAAAATTGGCTACTGAGTTCTCCGACAAACACAATTTACAGCGATTATCTGTGGTGTGATTTGAAAAGTTACTTGTGCAATATTAATTCCATGCATTATTATAATTGTTATTTATAAAATAAATACTTCTGCTTTCTACTTTCTCACTGTTATTGACCTCCACCACAAGAAATGCTTATGACTCCTTGTTAGATAGAGTAATTGCCTGATGGAGCACATTGGGCATTACATTACCACTGAACATTATGGTAAGAATACAACAACAACAAAATTACATTTATAGAGCGCCTTTCACGTCACAAATTACAGTACTCGTGTAATTTGAGGGTATTAGTGGGAAAACAAGCATTCATTGTACAAACTTAATTCCTGCAAGTCTTTTGTATCTATTTACTGGGGATACAGTCGCCCCATGAAAAACACTAAAAGGGAATTTGTTTTACGTATCTTATGACACTTACCCAATATATCAAAAAATTGCTATTTTCCCAAGAATCTAGGTAAATCTGTAAATTATACATTAAGATGCTGGGGAATTCAAAAGAACTTTAGTGACATATGTCTGTGCGGAATTATGAAGATGCAGAACCAACAAATCAACTGATTATATCAAATGAAAATTATTAAATAGTTTAAGCCTAGACATCATCTTCCTGTCATCTTCGCACTAGCCTTCAGCTTCACCAATGCCATAAATTCATGCTTGGGCATGAAAATGTGAAACCACTCGCATAATTGATCCGACCTGGGACTTCTCTGTGTCCATTCATACTTTGGGTGTGTTGTGTGGACAAGAAAACACAGAATGAAATTACTGATGCCTCAAAAAACACCTAAATGCCTCAGGACACAAGAAGCCAGGGATAGTTGGCCCTGAGGTCAGCTTCCTCCTCCTGCTTCACTACACTTCTCTGCACTCCATGATGTTTGCTCTTCCATTTCCATTGACAGTCATGTTTGTCCAGGTGGTGATTGTGTTTCATTGTATATGTTGACCCAGAGTTGGAGTCTCATCCTGAAAACTACCTCTAAATGACTAGTTGCCTCTATCGTTACTTGTTCAATATCCTCTGTAGGGTGCAGAATCCCAAGTATGAGGATTAAGATTACCTCACATTGTAGGATCTGCATTCTTCTGAGCTCGAGCTCAATGGTTAGAGCACTTGCCTTATAAGCGAGAAACCTGGGTTCGATTCCTGGCATCAACAACAAAATTACATTTATAGAGTGCCTTTCACATCGGAAGGACGTCCCAAGGCACTGGCAGGGCGAAACCTTGGGCAAGTTTCCTTACTCCACATGCCTAATAATAATCCCTCAAAGAAAAACAATAAGAATTTGGTCACTCAATCCACGACTGTTTGTTGGACACTGCTGTTTGCAATTGGCTGCTGCATTTCACCCACAAATATACAGTCAATTCACTTTACAGTATATTCAGTGAAGCGTTTTCAGATGTCTAGAACATATGAATAGTACTATAACAATTGCAAGGATTATTATTAGTAGTAGTATAGTCTGATATCAATTTTAGCCCTGCCAGAGACAAATACTTAAAATGCATAATTTTCATAAATAATAATAATCCTTCCATTTGGTGTAACAATTTTGGTATAGCATAACGGGAGGACGTCTCAAAGTGTTCCACAAAATTTACTGCATGGTTTAGTGACTGTATTTTGTAGGCAGACGCAGCAGCCAACTTGCATATGCAATCAGGCATTACTTTTCAATTATAAAGTACAGTATAATAAAAAATAATGAAAATCCTTGGATTTGGTAAAACACTGCTTCACATTGAAATGTTTCAAAGTGTTTTACAGAATTTAATGTAAGGTGTAGTAAATGTACAATTGTAGGTGAATTTTTTTTTAAAAAGAACCACTAAGTTATTGTTTTTACATATTTTAAAAAATTCTAAAATTGATAGTGTGTTGATTGACAAAATAAATATACAAGAATATGTTTCCTCTAACTATTGGTTAAAATGATCTACATAAATTTGCATTGTATTTCCTCCTGTGGCAACATCTGCTGGGTTTCGCTGTAAAATCTCACTGACAAATCAAGTTGAATCTAAAATGCCCATCGATTAGGAAAATTCCCATTTCATTCTGCTAACCAATTACAAGATCTTATGCGTTCAACATGAGTGCTCAAGGTTTCTGATGCCTGCAAACTCGTTTCAGAATGAAATGCAAATCATAAAGCATAACCAATAGACTAAACCATATTGAGTTAGGAATTGTGGTTCTGAATCAGTGCGTTTGGTCTGAATCAATTTTTCTCCCGAAAGAGCAGATCATATCAAAAAGCAGCAGATCAAATAGCGTGAGTTCAGTTCTTTATCCTCTGCAACAAATGGACTTTCATGGTTCTCAAATTTGGGCCTGGTCCAAAGTTTTGTATAAGTTCATCAACTGATGTATCTAATGTCCTACGTCTGTGTCCTATTTACAAATTGGATTGCCTGGATACTTTTGCCAGAACGTCAATTCTCCCTCTCCTCCCTTTTCCTTCTCCTTTTCTTCCTTCACTACAAAAAGAGTTTCTGATCTGTTTTAAAAATAATGCAAATGTTCCTATAGTTGGACCGGTTGTTTTTTAAAGTGGATTATTATTTATGCTTACCTCTGTTTTGTAACACCGTCATTGAGGTTGAAGATGCTGGTCCTCACTTTCAAAACCCTCCATGGCCTAGCTCACCCTCTACCTCTGTGACTTCCTAACCCGTTACCAACCTGCCCGCCTTTTCTTTCAGCAGGTTCCAGCCTGTTTCACATCCACTACCTTGCCCACCCCACCATTGGTGTGCAGCGCGTCAGTCACTTTGCCCAACTCTTTGGAACTACATTCTGCAGACCCGCACCTCACAACCTCCCTTGCCTCCTTCAAGACTCATCTCAAAACCCTTCTCTTCAACCGTTCCCTTGGTCACCCTCCTTCCCCTTCCTGCCCTCCATCCTCCCCGATCCTGATACTCAGCTCTGGTCCGAAACACTGATTGTCCAGCGCCTTGATACATCCTCCCGACATGAAAGGCGCTATACAAATGTAATTTAGTTGTGGTTGCTGAGGTTGAAAATGTGGTATTGGAGGTCTGTGCTGTTGGTGTTGTGGCAGGATTACTGCTTATGAACCAGGAGCTTACCTTTCCACACCAACTGTATCCCAGAGCCCCTCTTGACAGTCCAGTGCTTGAGATGTCCTCCCGATGTGAATGGCACCATATAAATGCAATTTGTTGTTGTTATTGTTGCTGCACAGGGAAGCGAAATCGCCTCTTTTCTCAGAATTAGGGAAGGAAAGGACAGCTGGGGTCCTGCTCCCAGTCTTTGTACTGCACTTTCTACTGTTTGTGCATGTGTGTGGTTGCTAGCTGAGAAGAAGTTAGGGCTTGGCTGTCATGCCCTTCATGGTTGAGTATTTTACTGACACCAGCTTCCAACGCTCAGATATGAATCACTTAAGTGGGGAACCAGAGGGCAACCCTTGCGTGTCGAACTGCACGCTAGTATAAGTAGGTGAGGAACTTGGAGCATTTTCCAATGGAGAGAAAATTAGAATCCTGTAAACGCTGTGAAGCATTTTGAAACATCCTCCTAACACGAAGGGTGAAATATCAAATGCGATGATTATTATTATGTATCAGTACCATGGCAAAATGTTTAGAAAGAAGCCCATTCAAACTTAAAGACAAACCCTTTGGGTATAATACTGCAATTTAATATATAATAATTGCATTTGACATAGCGCCATGTCACATTGTCTCAAAGCACTTCACAGCGTTTGCTGCAAATTGTAATGACTGTGCATTTTTTGTAAGCAAATACTGCAGCCAATTGTCCCACAAACAGACATGAATTGAATGAACAGTTTTATCTGGGGGACTGATGACAGGAAACTGAGAGAAACTCCCTTCTCTTTTTAAATAGTGCCATGGGATCTTTTGAAGTCAGTCTGACCTGGCAGACAGAATTTTAGGATGCATTCTCATTCAAAGGACAGCACCTCTGACAGTGCAAAAACACAATGCATTGACTGTATGTAAAGTGTTAGCCTAGAACAGGATAGGCCAATCTTTTTGGCTGCTGAAGGCCACATAATAATAATATTCCTATTGGGCGAATTTTGTGGGTGAATCCCGGCAGCCAATTGTGCAATGCAGTATCCCATAAATAGTTGTGGATTGAGTGACAAAATTGTTACAATGTTTTTTAATGGAATTAATATGCTCGGAAAAGCCTTCCGCCAATCAACAAACAAACCGAGTCTTATTTACTGCTACGTAAACAGAGGCATGTGGAGTAAGGAAGATTGCCCAATGTTTTGCCCTGCCGATAATCAAACCCACGCCTCTCACTTGCGAGGCGAGTGCTCCAACCACTGAGATATAGGACTCTGATTGCCGGATTTGAGAAACATCTGCAGGTTGCAGCAGCAATATTTGATCCCAATTGGCTGAATGACACCTGTGGTCGTTCATTGGGAATGGTATGGGCTTCAAGTTGGACTGTGAGATGAAAGTCCCGATTTGGGATTTGAACTCAAACCTTCAGAGAGTACTATCAGCTGAGCTAGGATAACATGAAATTTGTTTGATTTTCAGCTTAAAAGCAAATAAATATTAAAGTAGTGGAGCTGAATCACTGTTACTTAAAGAAACCTGGATTCTGCAATTAGAGATTTGTCTCTGGCCCACAAATATATAGTATATTCTGTGAAGCGCTTTGAAACGTCTAGAAGACGTGAAAAGCGCAATACCAAATGCAAGGATTATTATTATTATTATTGTATAAAAAAACCAGAAACCAAGGTACCAGAAACAAAGACATACAGATTTTTGCAACCTTATTTTTTTCTTAATCCATGCTGTTCTTGAAATAATCTCCTCCTTCAAAATAAGATGTTACAGACTTGCTACATTTTTTAATTTGGTGTGAATGCTGCTGCTATCCTTAAAGGCTTAGTGCAACAGATGGGTTTATCAGAAGCAGTGGCAACAACTCTCACACGACAATACAGAATGAAATAACAACAGACAATTTACAGTTGAGAGCAGATTTTTAAAGGCAAACTCCTGTGTGATGAGGATCTCGGTTAATTGCGCTGTTTGGTACACGCACGTCTCTGGATTGAGATAGATGCCTTCCTATTATACGCAGAATAATTCCTACGAACCGCACATTGTGAGAGGTAGTGTATAGAATCAGCCATTTAGCATTTCAGTCTGAAAACATCCCCACAGGAAACACTGAATGGAAATGAACGTGGGGAGAGAAGGAGCCCTGATCTGAGATTCCATCAAGGTAAGGAGGTTCATACAAACAAAAGTTGTTTTGAATGTGTCTCAATTTACAATTTTTCTTTCTGTCCTGTCATGGAAGTGTTGATTTCTGCTGGTACAAACTTCATATCATTTCTGTTAACCATTCCATTACTGTATTAGGGATGTTAACCATATGTTGGTTGCCATTAGGCCCAACCCTTATCAAGTGGAAACAATGGGGTAAAAGTTAGGATAGGTCCTGCGATCACCCATGTTAATAGTCATATCACAGAAAAATCCACCAAAAGGAGAATTTCCTTATGCCACATGCCTCTGTTTACCTAGCAGTGAATAGCAATCGATTGGCGGATTGCTTTTCCAGGGGTAATAATCCCTTAAAAATAAATTAAAATAATAATTTGGTCACTCCATCCACGACTGTTTTTGGGACACTGCTGTGTGCAACTGGCTGCCGTCATTCACCTGCAAAATATAGTCAATTCACTTTACAGTGTAGTCCGTGAAGTATTTTGAGACATGGTAAGGCATTATATGAAATGCAAGAATTATTATTATATTTAAAATGATCACATAATATTTTGCAGTTTTCACCCTCACATATTTCTTGTTATACTCTGCCTAACAGATACAGAATTACAGACTGAGATGACACTGATGGGAACTGGCTGTTTCATCCTCCCCCCTACCCAAGTCTGAAGGTGCAGACCATGTTTTATTCTGACTGTGTGAACTGGAGAGAATGTCACCCAACATTCCTCACCCAACTGGAGTAAAATTGAGGTATGTGAGGCAACGGTCATCACATTTTGCACCCTAATCCTGTATGTCAATCACAGTTTTAGAGTTCAGTTTGTTAGTATGTTAACATTTAATACCAGACCATCTTGCTGGCTAAGTAGACAGCTTGAATGGACAGAAAAGCAGATTCTACCCTATTCTGAGTTAACGCAAGTTGAAGATACTATCAACTTCAAGTTACTTGGTAAATCTAATACTGCATGTACATACCCCTGACATAACATAAGCCTCGAAGCTTGAATGAAGAGGGAAGCATTCAATCTGATCAATTGACTGATATTGATCAGAACTTACAACTGTAGTGAAGACGCATATGATACTTGCGTGATAATAATGATCCTTACATTTGATAGAGCACATTCCATGTTCGCAAGGGTGTCCCAAAGAGCTTCACGGGATATACTGTAAAGTTTTGCGGATAGATGTGGCACTCAATTTGTGCACATCCAGGCCAATAATACTTTGGCTGTGAAAAGCTATTGCAAAACAAACTCATACATTTGACTCTTTCTTCCCAAACCAATCGCTTTGCTCTCATTCTGCCCAAACCCAGATGTGCTTAGTGAGCTGCAAACACTGGTCACTTCAATGTATATCCTTTAAGCCTCACAGAGCCATATTCAAGGCTAAACATCTCACAAGGGGATTAATGGTGCATTAGACTTGGAAAATGCTTGGCAAACATTACAATTAAAGCACCTTTGAGCTGCGTTTCATAGTTCAAGAGGTATAATATTGAATGATGTCATTTCAGATGTTGCCAGAGAGGACTAACCTGTCATACGAAATACAATATGTCCAGACAGTACCTTATAAATTCAGGGCCTTTGTTACCACCGTCTTGCATAAGTACTGGTATGATCCCAGCTCTATCACAAGCTGTGTTGAATGGGATTTGCTAGTGGACCAACTATTACACTAGCTGCCTTCTTTGTGAGGAGAAGACATTACAGAGCAGTGGCAACTCATTGTTCATTTATTGGTAGATAGATGTGAAGGTGTGGAAACCAATCCGAAAAATAACAATAATGCTGAAACCTTGACTGACCCTGGCTCGTGACCATCTATCCTTGGGTTCAAATTCTCCTACCTGCGATTGCTCTGCCTCTGATATACCTAAACAGGTGGTAAACAGATTTACTGTTTGTACCATTTTGGTGTTGCTCTATTGACTACTGGCTTAAAGTATGTAAAGGTAAGCTGACATCCCACGAAGTTGTGCTGAAATGCCATGCTCTAGAGTTGGCAAAGACAGAAGACACAGAGGTCAGCGTTATAGAAATATCGGTGGTGAATATGTATGGAGTAACTTTCGTCCCAACCGTTCCTCCAAGGATGGGGGAAATGGATTTCCAGGGTCATTTGTAATTAATTCGATGAAATCTGTAGTGTTTGTCTTTTACCAGACTCAATAACACTTCAAATATGTTGCCGATCATCATATTTTCATATCTATAATAAGGCTTGGGTCTTATTGACGATCAGCTGAGGAAAGTTAGCACAAATCCAGGACTTGATGTCTGAGACATTCTGTCAGGACAGCAGTGGTCCTGGAGTCAAGGATGGAGACAGACCCATAGAGTTGGGTGTCATTCAAATAGATGTGGAAGATAAGGGAGAGGATCCTGGCTGCAGGGTTCTGGATAATGTTGTGTGGGATAAAGCTGGGGACTTCGATCAGATCGCTCATCAACATAACATTTTATCATTATATCTCAGATTATTTCAGTCCTGCCTGGCTTTTGCAGGCATGTATTCCTGAATCCAGGTCAGCCCCAGGGAGGCAGCTAATCCATATCTCCTCTCCTTCTTATAACACTTTTTGCTACATGTTACCCTGCCTTGTTCGAGGGACAAGGTTAAAAATATTTTTTTTAAAAAGTGTATCCATACTGAATGATACCGCTCAGCAAATTGAAGTGAATTAATCATTCAGAAAGGTTTCACCGCGCATTAGAGAATGGGTGATGGTGATGTGCAGAAGTGATCTACACTCCGAGGTATAATTCAGTTGTGCTGGCTTTATTGTGTGGTGTGTGCCATCCTAATACAGTACTGGTACACAATACACATCGGCTATGTAATTTAACCTTGATGCTGTTTTTCTGTGTAAGGAAAGTGATGTTTCCACATTGTGTGAGAAACAAAAGATTAATGCTTCCAACTTGATTTGAGAAGGGCATAATGTGCCCCTGATATGGGCTGTGGGCTTCTGTTTGGCGATAGAGTCTGAGTGGAGGAGTTTGAGCCATTGTACTTTGCAAACATATCGCATGCAAAACAAGCTTTTGCTATGTTTGTGATTAAAACAAAAAGATTATGTTTGGAGTGATTGAAATAACTCAATAGCAACACACTGTCAATAGGTTACAAGAGAGGTAGTGGATTTTTCATTTAGGGACATTATTCTTTCCATTATGAGGGTAATTGCTTTTCTATTAAAGGGGCATTGTTTTTGCCATCACATGATGCTATAATTTCTATTAAAGGGATATTGCCTTCAGGGGGAAAAAAATAGCCTACAAACCCACTTGGTTTCTTTACCTTCGCCTCGCTTACTCCCTTGACTGTTTCAAAGCCAGTCTCAAGACCCTCCTCTTCAATCTTGCCTTCTGCTGCCCTTCGATCTCTCTCTTTCTTCTCCTGCCTCTCTCCCTCTCCTCCCCACTACCCTGACCCTCCCTTTGCTCAGGTCCCAACTGTTCAGCACCTTGGAATGTCCTCCCAACATGAAAGGCGCTCTATAAATGTAATGTTGTTGCTGTTGTTTACAAATAGGTGACCAATGGTGTACAATGTGTCAAAGCACCAAAGCATCACTTTTATGTGATGTCACCATGATAGATTTACCAAATGATTGTTGCCTCGCTTCAAGCAAAAGGAAAAGTGTGGACTTCTCACACTAGCTCACTTGGACTGTGTGTGAAACTGTATGTAGCCAGAAAGGCCCAACTTTAATCCCTGGGCTGTGCTAAATTGACCAATCTCAAGTAAGAGGTGCTACAATTGGCTTCAGTGCCCCTGGGCGAGGGAAGTGGTCAAAATCAGATTCATTGCTAATCAGCATGAGTGACCTTCTGAAAATGCATGGGAATAAATATCAGATGCCTGAAATTCCACCTAGTCTTACCCTGTCAAACTATTTTTTCTAACAATTTAGGAGGCTAAGAACTGTGGTATTGCAAATTCAGTATTAATTGAGCAGCCAGTTCTAATTTTTACATTAAGAAAAAAATAAATTGGTTTACTTAGTTCTGCACAATATTCCAATTTAAGATCACAAATGAGGTTAAGACTGGGTGGAATTTGGGCTCAGCTGTGGGCAGAGATCAGCTCATCTGAGGCCTAAAGTTGAACAGCCAGATGACATGTGTTATCTGGAATCACAAAGAAACATAGAATCCTACAGCACAGAATGAAGCCATTCAGCCCATCATGCCTGTGCTGGCTCCTTGAAAGAGCTATCCAATTAGTCCCACTCCCCCTCTCTTGCCCATAGCCTTGCTATGTTTTCCTTTTCAAGGATATATCCAATTCCACTTTGAAAGTTGTTTTTTGAATCTGCTGCCACCCTTTCAGGCAATGCATTCCAGATCGTAACAACTTGCTGCATCAAACAATTATGATGTACTATGTACCTGTGAAGAATGAGAAACTGGGGAGAGAGGTTACTTTGCTCAAGGATCAGAATTCCAACATCGAGGCAGCATTTTTATCAGAGGCAGAAAGCAAGTTGAGAGAATAAAATACTGCAAAATACAATGGCACTGGTGATAATCATCACATCATAGGACAATCTGCTCCTGTTAATGTCAATGGGCGATGACTGTCAGGGGTGATCTGGTGAACATCTCCTCAATTTCATTTCTTTTTATTTTGCTCAATTGAGCAATAATTGTCCTTGCATTTGATATAGCACTTTTCACATCTTCTAGACATCTGGAAGCGCTTCACAGAATATCCTGTAAAGTGAATTGACTGCGTATATATATATATATATATATATGGGCGAAACGTGGCAGCCAATTGCACACAGCAGTGTCCCACAAACAGTCGTGGATTGAAATGACCAATTTATTATTGTTTTTTTTTTAGGGATTATTATTAGGTGTGTGGAGAAAGGGAACCTACACATTTCACCCTGCCTTCATTGAACCCAGGTCTCTTGCTTGTGTGATGAGTGCTCTAATCACTGAGCAACAGGACTCCACTGACTGATGTGCAGAAACCAAACTAAACTACTGAAAGTTCCGCAGCAGCCTGGAAATTTCTGTTGGTCTGGAATGCACTCTCTCCAAGGAGGGAGGCACCCTATTCACCTAATCAGTTTTAGGTGCAATTTAGCAAAACTTCAAGGCCAAGGTTTGGAGGCCTCATAGAATGCATTGGAATTTCGGGTGAGGGAAAAACTGAAGGCAAGCTCCAGACTCCACATCCTTCTATTTACCTAGTACTGTAGTATGTAATATATAGTACCTGGTTGTTAGTTGATCGGCGGATCACTTTACAGGGCTAATAAACCCTGAAAAAACAAGTAATAACTTGGTCACTCAATCTACGACCTGCTGCTGCATTTTGTCCACAAAATAGACAGGTCATTCACTTTACAATACTGTATTCTGCGATGTGGTTTGAGCCATCTTGAAGACGTGGGAAGCATTATATCAAATCCAAGGATTATTATTATTTCTGGAGTTTAACCAGCTAAAACAGGAGGTGAACCAGCTTGAACACTGTCTGGTAAACTTCCCATCATTTGTCCAGCGAGTACTACTCTGCCCATCAGGGATTTTCTTTGTCGAGTTAACAGGAACCGAGTGAGAAAATCACTGCTCCCAGTGCAGTCTGCGCTTTGCTGCTCACTACAGCTATTGAGCTGTTTGATGGCACCTTTGACCCTGCTGCCATGGCAATCCAATCCAGTTTAGTGCTGGTTTGGGGAATATCAGTCTAATTAAACTTTGGGTATTGTTGTTTGGTTCTTAGTTTATACTGTGTTTGCAAAATGAATAATAAACCGTGTTGCAAAAAGTTTCCAGTGAATTGAGTACATTCATTCAGATAAAGATTTGATGTGTGGAAAATGTTGGCCTTCATGTTAATTCCCACTGGCTTCCTTCCATGCTTCATCATTGTTTAGTCTCTTGATCAAAGCAGCAACAATCACGGTCCCCACTGATCTGAGAGGCAGGGCAACAGAATGCTTGATATCGTGAGATAGATTCAGTCATGAAAAAAATGCAGAACTTAAGTACTTGCTTGTTCAGTGCTTGAAGTTGTCTACTGGGCTTGTACGGCAGGACAAGTCAAGTATACTGATCTGAGCACACACGCATGCCACATTTAAATTATACTATTTGGCTGTGGGGTGAGGATATCTGAGTTATTTAAGGAGCAGCACCACTTATCCTAATTAATAAAAGCATGATCAAAGAGATAGTCCGATGGTGTGTTTTCAAGGTCGAAGGAGTGAATCCGTGGGACTCCTGGATGGAATTCCAGAGAATAGGGTCAGAATGACTGAAGGCTTGCCCATTAACGGTTGAACGTATTGGAGCGGTCAACACATGCCATCCAAACATCTGCAGTTCTTACTCTTTCTCAGACCAGGCTTTGCAAGTCTACCACAGTCAACTTCACTCATCTCCAATGACTTCCCATCTCCCAGCTGATTAAAATCCTTGTTCTTCCTTTGAAATGCCTTCAAACTCTTGCTCCACCCTATGGTTCTCTGTTCCCACCAACTCCCTTCACTTTGCTAACGCTGGCCTGATTTACGTGCCCCCATTTGCTCAACCTCATAAATAGGTTCACTTAGGCCACCATACTTCATTCACTGTAAAGCATTGATTGAATCCTTCCTCCATCTCGCGCTCAGCTCTCCACTTTTAATACTCTTCTAAATAAAAGTGGAATCCTGTAGCTCAGTGGTTAGAGCACTCACCTTAAAAGCTTGGGACTTGTGTTTGAATCCAGGCAGGTCAGGGCGAAATCTTGGACAAGTTTCCTTACTCCACACGCCTAATAATAATCTGTCAAAAATATAATAAAATTGGTCATTTCAATCCACGACTGTTTGTGGGACACTGCTGTGCACAAATGGCTGTGGCATTTTGCCCACAAATATACAGTCAAGTATTGTCCCATAAGCAACTGTGAAGTGAATTGGGGGGATTGGTGGCTTGGACACTGGGTGCAATTGTCTTCTCTTTTTGACTAGTGTCATAGATTCTTTGATAACCCCCTGAACAAGCAGATGGGATCCTGTTTTAAGTTTCATCCAAATATTGCAACATCCAACACAACAGCACTTCCCAGTCCAGTACAGCATTGGAATGTCTTGAAACCCATGCTTGGCCATTGATTCACGTTAATAATAATAATTTTTGCATTTGGTATAGTGCCTTGTCGACACAGAATGTATTGTAAAGTGAGTTAACTGTATATTTTGTGGATGAAACACTGAAGCCAATTGGACGTTTGTCCTCTCCTGTTGTTTTGGTTTTGCTGGTGACATGCACTACAGTTGGTTCTTGTGCTATCACTCAGTCTTCTCCAACTAAAACAAACCAATGAAGATTTATTGTTTTTCTTTCCTGGCGAATAAGACCATTGTGACTTGTCTATGGAGTTGGGCATTACAGGTCTTCTGTTTGTTCAGGTTTATATGAAATTCTGACAGTGGCACATACTTTTGTTGTCGGGCTTCAAAATATTTCTGACGCCCAATAAAAGTGCACTGCTGTGTTGCTGTGCATACCTATGCTGTACTCCTTCCTTATTCTTTAGAACAGGTCTGACAGGAAAGTATTGATTGATTGAACGCAATTGCACATTTATCATTCTGCCTTTTTAAAACAAATGATAACGTGAAATGGAGCCAGAGTTTCTCCTGCAATCATGATCTTCCAAGCTGAAAGTGGTGACAGTCCCTTTGTGTAGAAGAGTGATGAGTGATGAGCTCCGACTCCCTACAGGCCTGGGCTACATCGAATTGTGTGTGTTTAAAGTTTGCGAATAGGAGGAGGAAGTTGCATCAGTATGCATAATAAAGCAGCAGGGGGAGAAGCCAGGGGTTGATTCAACTATTCATGCCTGCAGTGTGTCTCCAATACTGAGCTCTCCAGAACAACTTTTTATATATATTATATCTAGTGTCTGGAGTGCAGATTTTTATGGGTTAAGTGTGAGTGAGCAAACCCACTGCAACATGTGAGAGACCTTTTGCCACTGCAAATGAAAAGGACCGAAGAACAGAGCATGAAGTGCCAAAGAGAGTGGATTTTGTGGTATTGTGTGGCTTTAGGTGCTGAATCTGTTTAACATGACTCACAGACCTGCTGCCCCAAAGACGAGAGCTGATAGCCGTTTGAGCGTAAAGGTATGTGGAATTAAAGCCAAAAAAGCTGCACTTACTACTTAAAACAAAACTGGGCAACCTTGACACTTATAACACTCTTCCAGCAACAAACACTAAAGCGAGTTAAGTTGCTTTTTCATGTGTTTTATTTTGGCTATGATATTTATTGATATTTCAGCTCAGAAACACTCTTCCTCTATCCCTCCGTCTTACGCCTCTTGCTTCCCCATTTTTCCGTTTGAAGATCTTCCTCTTTGGTCACCTTCCTTTCTCCCGGCTGGATGTCGTGCTCCGCCACTGCCAAGCGCCCTGGGAATCTACCCTGCATGAGAGGCACTATATAAGTTGTTGTGTTTAATGATGTGACATGAGATCTAGCCTTTACACTGTAACTAACCTGAAACATTCAAATCACCCTTTGTGTCATAAAATCAAAGCAAATACATTGTTTGAGATGATGGTTCTGATGCCACATTTCTTCAATGGATATTTAAGCATCAGATCAGCGTAATCCTATAATGCCTTCTAGCTTCAGTGCTGGCAATGCTTGTTGTATAGCTCTCCAGATCTTACTGCTGTGCAGGTCTGCATGTAATACCGCTAAATGAGAAATGGTACTCTTTAAACTTAGTTACTGTATTAGTCTCACTGCTTAAAGTTTTAGTTAACAACAAGTTGACTCTATATGGCAACCTCCATGTGAGTAGCATCTCAGAGCGCTTAACAGCAGTGTGGTTTGACACTGAGCTGGAAAGAGAGTGGAGGTGACCGAAGATGCGGTAAAGGAGGAAAGTTTTTGGTGTGATTTGAAGGTGGGTAAGACAGAGGGACTGAGGCTGGGTGTTAAGAACAATAACAAAATTACATTTATATAGCGCCTTTCGCATCGGGAGGACGTCCCAAGAATGTATTCTAATGCCATTTGTTCGATACTTTCTGTAACTACGTGGTGTGATTAAAATCCGAGTCTTGCAGCAGACAGCTTTGATGTTTGTGTTTAACAAGGGAAAGATTTCTCCTGAAGAATTCCCATGTTTGGATTGCTGGTCTGCTCTGCTGGAATTTTTGGAGCAACTCAGCTCCTTTACTTACGTTCTCTGTAAACTGAGGCACAACCAAAACAGAGCCCGGAAAAAAAAAAAGCAAAGCCACAACAAAAATATTTTTGGCCAATAGTTGCCACAAGTGGGAGGGGAGATTAGATGTTCAACCGGTGGTGGAACTGTTGCTGCTTATTGACATGCAGGAATGTCTTGACTATAGATATTTAAATCTTTTACTGCGACTTGAAAGCTTCACTGTGGGTGTCAAGATTCAATGACTTGAATGGGACAAGATGCTTCTTGTGAGGGCACTGATGGGCTCTGATCCTTCAATTGCAGTCACTTTCTCCGGGCATGCCTGTCCCACTGTTGGAGATTGAACAATGAGACGTGATGTTTTGCTGGCGTGCTTACAACTTGTTTTTATAATGCATTGATTTTCCTGCCTTGTACGCGTTCTGCCTTGCGAACATCGGAAAGTACAGGACCAGGAAATATCTTTTTATTACATGTGGGCGGTCCCATCTACTAAATATCACTGCTCACAATCTCATGTATTCGCTCCCAAATCCCTCTCAGTCATCTAATTGCCCACTTCAAATTCCTCTCCACCACCTGCCTTCACTGCACCCAGGGACAACCTGTTCCATATATTCACCACCCTCTGGGTGAAGTAGTTAAGTGGAAATCATCCGTCTGCCTTCCTTTCCTGAGAGGTGTCATATTCCACAAGCTGTGCCTACAGGGAGTACAACAAATTGCCCCACAAGGGACTCTGCTCCATCTCAATCTGCTTCCAGAGCCTCTGACGCCACCAATTACAGTAAAAGCCCGTTTATCCGGCACCCGATCAACCGTGACTTCCATATAACCGACATCGCAAAAAAAAAGGTCCACATTCGATTAACCGTAATTTATCCGGAAAAATGCATACATTTTTGGGGAATTTTCTTGTTTCGTTTTCGACCAAATATCCGGCACGTGCTTTAACCAGCATTGGCCAGGTCCCGAGGGAGCCGGATAAACAGGCTTTTACTGTAGTATGACCAGTTTTATTTGATGGCTTATCACGAGGAGAAACTCCCTGCTTTCTTTTCAAATAATTTAATGGCATCTTTAATATTTAACTGAACAGGTGTCAGTTTAACGTCTCGTCCAAAGTACAGCATCTCCAACAATGCAGCACAACAATCCAGTACTGCCTTAGAGTTCAGCCTAGAATATGTGAGTTTGGAATCTCAATGTGGGGTTTCAACACACAGCCATCTGACTCCAGGGCAAGAATGTCACCATCTGAGCCAAGCTGACACACAAAAGTGTATTACGTATGAGCTGGATTAGTGATCTAAGGCAGAAGGGCACAGATGGGCACAACAGCTGCAGGAAATACTGAACTCATCACTGAACAGAGTGTTAACCACATTGGCCACACAGATATACCATTACATGTTAGTTCAATGTTCACATCACAGTTTTTCTTCCTTCCATACTGAGTTATTAACATATAATGACATTGAGCTGTTGTGCTGTCTGCAGACACACAGCCTTTATAGCCATTGCTTCTTCCTATATAAAGTTGGGATCTAAATCCTTGTATTTGGCACAGCTCCTTTCATGTCGGGAGGACTTCCCAAAGTGTGACTGTGTATTTCTAGATGAATGTGGCGGCCTGATTGCAGACAAACGGCCACAAAACAAATAATTGTTTTGTGGTTGTGGGGGATTATCGGCTAGGACACCAGGAGAAACGTCACTTTTTCAGTAGTGCTATGGGATCTGTATTGGTGTGTCAGTTTAGAATTCATGAGTTTTAAAGTCCTGTCATGAGACATGAACCCACAACCTTCTGCCTCAGAGGTGAGAGTGCTACCAACTAAACCAGGCTTGCACAGCCGATAGTCGTATGTCTGTGGCAGGGATGCCCAATTTGCAGCCCGCATGATTAATTTACATATGTGTAATGCAGCCCATGGGCCACGAGTTGGCGCTCTCTGGTCTATAGAGTGATATTTAATAATAATCCTTGCATTTGATATAGAGCCTTAATGCATCTTCAAGACATCTCAAAGTGCTTCACAGAATACACTGCAAAATTAATTGGCTGTATATTTTGTGGGCAAAATGCAGCAGCAAATTGTGTACAGTAGTGTCCAACAAACACTCGTGGATTGCGTAAACCCTTGATTGATTGATTGATTGATTTTTAAGGGGTTATTACCTAGGGGGCCTCCTCTCTTGAAGTAGGGCCTCCTCTCTTGAAGTAACGCCTCAGATTTGGGACTTTTTCCCCAGGCATCAGCAATCATCAATTATCTAGTTATCAATGACAATCCCTCATGCAACTATCGAATCAAACTATTCAATCATGATGCGCTTTGTGAACAAGTCCAATGTTACCCAGTCAATCCTATGTTGTAGGATCTATATCTTAAGAACCATATTAACTACAGTCTACTGCTTTGGGGTGAAAGAGGCCAAATAAATGACTGTGTTTGCATTCCCATAGCAGAGAGGCACTAAGGCTCAGAACCCTATGCTTCAGCCAAGCTACTGGCTCAGCACAAACCAAGCATTGAACTTGTGACCTTCTAGTCTATAAGGTTTAATGTTACACCAGCTGCTACAGCAAGTGGTTTTTTACCCAATCGACCATCGTTGGAGGTCACCGTTCAAGTGTCCTGTGAAGAGGGGAGATAAATTTTAACTTTCCACAGGTGGGAAAACACATTGGGATGTGTTTAAGACATACAGACACACTGTATGAACCATTTCTGTCTGTTCTGTGTGTGGCCCATTTCATGGTGATGAACACAATGATTTCTTTGTTTCAAATCCACTCTGCCACAACTCGAAGCTGCCTCCTTGCTTTGTGATCTGACTGTTTGCTGCCAATGATCTATCTTTTGTTCTCTGTTTAACAATACAATTAGGTACAATGTTTCAAGAGATATTAGTTAACACGGTTGTTATGAAATAGAGCCTACAGCAATGACCGGGTTCTTAGAGTAATACAGTATTGGCCTTGTTCGTGAGGCCCAACATGACTGAATAGTTTGATTGGATAGCTGCATGAGTGATTGTCATTTTCATGAGATAATCGATGATTACTGATGCCTGGGGAACAAGACCCAAACCTGAGGCATTACCTTCGGGAGAGGAGGCTAGGAAAGGAGAGAACAATTTGGCGAACTGGGAGATGGTTGGCTGGGAGTTTCCTTCTTCAATATGTTGAATTTCTAAGTCCAAGCCAGCCAGCTGTTTATGATATGAATATTTCACTCCATATTTTTTGGCAATCGCTTATTCTACTTCAAAAGAAAAATGTGCTAAGTTATAGGATTGGTGTTAGAGTCTTCTTCAGTACCTGTGCTGGCAGTGTGTCTGTTGCCTGATCAATCACAGAGCAAAAGCCAGCAACTGGAATATCAGAATAAAATCAACTCAACCCTTAGTTAAGTTGAATGAAGTCAGCAATCATTTCAAGTATGAATGGAGAGATGCCGTGTTTGTTTTCAAATTCCATTTTGGGGATAGATTAAAAGGCTGTTTATTACATTTGGGATAGATTTACAGGCTATTTGTTTTTTATAAATTACTTTTTAGAGAGATGAGAAGAATCATTCCCTGCTTTCTCATTCTCTTAACTACTCAATCCCTCGCCCCACCCCCACCCAACCCACCTCCACTTCCTACTGTCCCCGGAAAAAAATCTCTCCTACCCCCAAGCCCTTGCTCCGCTGTGTTTGAGTCATCTGAACTCTACCCACACTGGGCTTCCTTCCATATTATCCGGAACTCTACATCCTGTCTCCTCTCCCACATCAGGTTCTGCGACCCCATCACCCCACTCCAAGCCCGACTCCACTGGCTTCCCATCACACAGAGATGGGAATACAGTTCAAGATCCTGGTCCTCAACTTCAAAGCCCTCTATGGCCTTGTTACCCCCATTTCTGCAACCGTAATTTTGTTGTTGTTATACCCATATGCCCTGGTGAGCTATTGTAACACCAGCAACAATTCAGACCACACAATTGTGCCAAAGAATGAGCGTGCATACATGTATGCGTTTGTGTATGTGTTCGCGTGTGTGAAAATGTATTTTTAACCTGTAAAAATTTGCTTACAGAAAAACAGTCACAACACTTTACAATAAATCCTGTGAAGCTGCTTGAGCCATTTCAATGACCTGACAAGGCGCCATATTAAATGCAAAGATTATTATATTATTATAGTACTATATTATAGTATTGTAAATCAAGCGCAGATTATTTATAAATGATGCAAAGCTATTTGTACTGCATTACACAACTGGTCAGGTCAGGACGTGCTGTGGGTTTGGTTCCGAGTGTCCCACCATGACAATCTCGCACCCCATTGTGCATGACCTGTTTGAAGCTGTCCAATTTGTACAGCTGTCCATTGCCTTGTGTGTGTTAATCCATGGTCTTTGACTGGAATTTGCAAGGTGACTGACAATTTCATTACCAGACCTGCGGTGCTAAACCCTGATTGATTTGTACAGTAGCATGTTTCTCCTGTGACAGCTGTGGTGGTTAAGATCCTTATTACAATCATTGTAAACACTACTGCTTGACCTTGTGCAATGACATAATACAATCTGTGCATGCTTGTTTGAAAGAGGGAGATATGCTCTCTCCCTATCCTCACACACACTATGTTAGCATTAAGAAGCATCCCACCAGACTCTCTCCCTGTTCCACTTTCTATGCGTAAAATTTCCATTGGCATTCCGTGCAGTAACATGGACAATACTGATTCCCAATTTATAAAACCTGCAACAAAGTCGAAACACAACAGGAATTTGAGTCCTCTGGTTCAGAGTAGGAATGGCACATTGCCTTCAATTTGTCTTCAGATCCAGTGCCCTTGTAGCTGACTGCATTGAAAACCACACTGATTCATCCATCTTCCTGCTCTGACCCGAGCACTACCATCAGCACAAAGCGGGGAATCTAAATATGACGTTAGGGGTGTTTGTGTTCATTTTATTATTATTTTTAGAAAGTTATAACAGACTTTGAGGAGAGTCTTTGACTAGTTCTGAACACTAGGGTCCATTACTCACTGATTTTTTTTTAACAGTATCAGGCTTTCTGCCAGGAGTGACTAGCGGAGAAATCCGGTGGTAAACATGGAATAGGGAGTTTGCCAATCTTAGCGATCGGCCTGTGAAAGCTTCCACTGTTTGCTGCAAATGGAAACAACGTTCCCATCACTAGAAGCAATACTATACTAGCAAACAAACAACTTCACTAAAGAATTAAATTACTTTGAAATAGGAAGGGATGAGGAAAGAGGCACCAGCATGCTTTGAGATAGGGGAGATCCAAGATTGAAATCAAGAGTGTTTCTCCTAGTGTCCTGGCCAAACAAGCCCGAGATAAAAAGTGATCATTCACTTCATAGCTGTTTGGGCAACATTGTTAGATGCTAATAGGCTGTTGTTTTTGCGTGCAGTTAATAATAATAATAATAATAAATTTACACAGTCCTACGCATCATAATAAACCCATGAGAAACTTTAAGAAGCTTTGATACGGCACTATACCAAATGCAAAGATTATTATTATTATTATGTTGTTTATTGCCAATGAGTGACCACACTTCAGATTGATTGCCTCCGAAGGACAGACTGAGAGATAGATCTGAGCCAAAGTAGAATCCAGGTGCGTTGGCCGAGTTCAATGTGTTTCTGTTCCGAAAGGAGATGAATTTCAGTGAAATTAGCATGTAAATCTCTCATCCTTTTGCAATGCTAAGCAAGGAGACACACCGAACCTCCTGCACCTGAAATGACTGCCATATCCAATTGCGCCTCCTGGGGCTGATTAGATCTGCTTCATTTACACCACAACTTCCCAGCAGGAGAATTATGATTGCTGATCATAGGCCTTAAGATACAATGAGCAGCGGAGGAGCTAGTTGGCATTTGAGAAATGCATGCGGTATACAGTATACCTATCACATTTATTCTGGTCAGAGAGAGGGGCAGAATTCAAATGAAATCCACAATGAAGTCAGGACTGAATACATTAGTTCCTTAAATTGTGTTTTGAGATTAAGTGTCCTACCGTTTCTGAATGACTGTGGCTCCCTAAGCTGCCTGAGAGAAAGACAGCTTTGAATTCCTGCTTCGGGGGCTGCTGATTTTGAAGTGGAACAATGTTTTGCTTTAGTGGGGGTGAATTTGGTTAAGCCGTTAAAAACAGCATTGAAAGTCTGCAACACAATATCCAGAATGTTGCCCGGTTTGCTAATTAATGGTCAATAAACCAGCCAGGACCATCTTTCTGCTCTGCAGTTGGTGGAGTTGTCTCCATTTTATAGGCTCAGCTGCACAAACACATTGAATACCAGATATAACTCACTGTGGGTCTAAACAAAAGTCTAGATGCCGCCCAGCATGGAGTGTGCTATATAAATGCAAGTTGATGTTGTTGCTGTTGTCGTACTGTACAGTATTTTGAAAGTCAGCTTTGACCTGCAGTGAGTGGCAGGTTTGATGATTGTTGTATACCCCAATGGCTTCTGTCACCAGCTGTGGACTCAAGCACTTTCAAGAAGCTGGGTGTGTTGACTCGTTGCAGTCGTTGACTGAGACAGAGCCAAGAGTAGAAGGTCCAATCAAATGAATAATAGGCGCAGGTGACAATTGTTGTTACAATAAACGGAGCATGTTTCACCCTTTAGTCAGGCCCTTCCCCTGCCACCCCCCTCTCAGTGGTGGTTACTGGGGGGGGTGCATGATTAAAACACACCGATCACTGATACTGTAGCAATAGCAGTCTGTTCCATTCGATCTTTGTAAAAGGCCACCTCATAATATAGACTCAGTGAAAAAATGTCTATGTTTAGTATTGTATATATAACTCTACTGTTCTGGGTCCTCAGTACTGCAGGGCACTGCTAATGACAGATCAGCAAGGCTACCTCATCAGAAGGACTTGGAGGGGCAAGCTGGGAGCAGGAATTTGTCCCATTCAACCCTCGTTAACCTTGCAAGCTAAAACTTAGTGGGTAGTGGTCGTGTAGCTGGACAAGCAGTGGGGCTGTTGAGTCAATTTGTAAGTAAGGTTGGCAAGGTAGGGAGGTGCAAGCATGTGAATTGATTTGTAAGTACAGTACTTGCAAGGATCTTGAAATCACACACAGAACACACTTTCTGTGGTCCCAAACCTTGACACTTGTCAAATTTCAGCCAAATTGCACCACTGGAGTTAGGTAATCAGGGCACATTCCTCTGAGGGAAGAGAGTGTGCATTCCATTCCAGACATGCAGATTTCCATATATAGATGGCATAAAGATGTATAACTCTCAGTCTGAGTTGGGTACTTTTAAGCAAGGTGATGGGTTTCCATATGTGTCATAGACCCAATTGACAAATAAGTAGACCTGTCAGCTTACTGTAGATGCCCCTGAAAATAAGTCTTGTCATCAAGTTCCAGGAATTGTTTTGTGAATTCTGATTTTCTTTATGGAGAAAACTGTGCAATGTGACTGGTGATTAGGAGTTCTCATTGCAGTGCTCTCTCCAAATTCACCTCTCTACACTAGGCCCAGAGTTCACAAAGGCATCTCTCATTCACTGACAGCAATGAAACTGGAGATGAGTCACGTTTTGCCCAGAGGATGTTTGGTTCTCGGGTCTGGAGATAAGAGCAAGTTGCTGTCAAGTCTCTGATGGGCTTTGGATTACGTGAGTGAATTGACAAGATTCACAGCTGAGGAAGTGCAGCGCGTGCGATTGCTGCAGGCTATCTAGAGATTTGCATTTTATTCCAGAGAGAAATGTAAAGAACAGACACAGCTCGCCTTAGATTTGCAGTCTTGTCAACATGGTGAAATATTTCTAATGTGAAAGGAAGTTTTATCATTTTAAAGAGGCATTCATTTTCTTAATGGTAACCTATGGGGTCAGAATTGTAGCATTCTTAGACACATACCATTCATTATTTAAGGATGAGGCTGAAATATTACAATATTTTTCAAAATATCTTTACATTCCATCTTCCTCCCACCTCTCCCCCCCCCCCTCCAGACCTCTGAATAATGGGAGAGACCAAGGCTAACCGAAAATGCTCACAGTTGTCATCTTGGATTAATTTTTAAGCAAGGCTGTTTTTCAGGTCTTTCTACTGGATACAGTATATTGTTTGTTACCATCGTAAAGGTGTGGTGAAAGGGTTAGGCTGGAATTTCAAACATCTGCAGGATGCAACTTAAAGAAAAAGTGACACTAGCAGTTGTCAACTTTATAGTCTGCATTTGTTGGAATTGGACTTTGTTCTGGACTGGCTACACGGATGCATAAAACAAACCTTTTGTAATAGACCCCAGAGTCACTTTCACAATTGCTTTGGGGGTGGGGTGGGTGTAACTAAGACCTTTGTAGGAAAACATTTAACTTTGCTTTGTGCATTTTTTTAAAAAAAACAAAAAGTTGGCTTGAATTTGTCTTTTAGAAAACAATTTCTAGGCTTGTGCCAAACAAACATACTTGAAGGGCTTGACAAAAAAAGTCACTTTTTTGTGCTTGAAACCATAACTGTAAAATGGAATAATATAAATTATTGCAATGGACTACCATATCAATTCCACGGAAGGTCAATTGACACACCCATCCTCCTTCTCTGTCTGTCTCCGTAAATAAAACAAAAATTGCAACAAAATTATTTTGTTCCTTTAACATTCCTGGTGCTACTTTTGGGATCTTAACAAACTTTTAGGTATGTTCAAGTATTTGTGTAGGGCAGAATTGCTGATCCCAAGTGGCCTTCCTTCTTATGTGAGTCCAAACAGTGAATGTCAGAGGGCAAATTGTTTGTGGCAGCATTACAGCCAAGCTCAATCTGTCCTCAATTTACATCCACATAAGTGAACTACACCCAAAGGGAATTACTGGATAGGGATAAAGAATAGGAATGCTGACTGATTGGGTCTTGTAGTTCAGTGTGCGCGCATTCCGATTTTTCCCTCGATCGACTTTTCGATATATCGATATTTTTAAAATGTCTATATCGGCATATCGATATGAAAATGATATTGGGTATAACCGATATATCGATATATCGCCGGACCCTAGTGTATTGTAAGGGAATAGTCTTTATGGAAAAGTATTTACAGTGGTTTGTGTGGGGAGAGAGAGATAAAGCTCTGTGTCATTTGTTGTTATATGCAGATTATGAGATTATTTGTACCAGAATGTTTACAACATAGGGAATTTCTCACAGAGCACCAATAAATAAGTTGATTTTCCTCAGTAAGAATTACTTCCTGATCAGTCTTAAAATTGTCTTTCATAAAGTCTCTCTGGTGATCTTTCTGTCTCGCTCACTCAAATCTATCTCTCAGTGTCTCTCTCTGCCTTTTAGTCTCCTCTCTATCTCACCATCTATCTCTCGAACTCTTCTCACTCTGTGTCTGTCTCTCTGTTTCTTTTACGCTGTCTCTCTGCCAGTCTCAGATTTAAAGTCTCTCTGAATCTCAACTTTCTGTGTCTTTCTATGACTTTTTACATCTCTATCTTGAGATGTAGGGTGGTCCTGGATGGACTAGCAGCAGGAAGCTTGCTGACCAGTGCTTTCAATGACAAGCCTTGGTTCTGGTCAACCTGTGCCTTATACTCTTTGGAATTAGGTAAGCAGGATGCATTCCTTCAGGTCGAATGTGCATTCCATTACATGGGAATCTCTTTGTGCATGTGGGATGCATTGAATTCTTAGTTGTGGTTGGATACTCTTAAATCATGGTAATGGTTGTCAGTTTGTGGCTAACCAAACTATCCCATATATAGTATTATCATTCTCTGATGATAATCTATTTATTATTTTAAATGTCATGATTCTCATGTACGAATACAGTGACAATGTTGCTAAATAGAGCAGAATAGCCCAGCGTACATCAGTAAACTCGTTATATCTAGTGAACAGGAGAGAAAAACCAGCAGCCAAAAGTTTGCTTGCTATCACTGACTTTGAAGCGCACAGAACAAACGTAAAAGTTAAACAAAAATAGTTTTCAAATTGCATTCAGTTAACTCACTCACTGTGGTGTTTGTTGTCTGGCAATAGTTTCCTTCTCAGTGCTGGGTGAGTAGTGAGCTCACAGAGTTGTTGTCTATTCATGCTGTGATGGTTACGATAAGGAGTTAGACTACACAAGGACCCTGGTGACCTTTGACATTGTAGCTAAAACAGAACCGAGGAGAAAAAAACAAGTGTTGAGAGTACACAATCAATTGAGCATCATTGCCAGGGATAAATGGTACAGTTTAGGGCTTTCTGAAGTTCAACGAGGTTCAAGTGAAACAGCAGACACCAGGGTTCATCTCTGGCCTGTCAGAGCCCACTGCTCTCCAACTGATCTGGTGTGCTGGCCCGACCGTTGGCCAACTAGGTTCAGCACTGATCTACCAGGGTGGATCATTAACCATTGGCGGCTCCTGTGTTCATAAAGGGGAAAGAGAAAAATCCTGCGTACTTTCCCAAACACCCAAACTGGAGGCTTGCCTGTCTTCGAGAGGTTAGCTTTTCTAGCCAGCTATAAAAGGCCAAGATTTTGTCACTAGATCAGACTCAACGCTACTGCGAGGCTTAGGATCCAGACTGAGTACAGGGTAATAATAATATTAATAATATTCCTTGCATTTGATATAGCACTTTTCATGGCTTCTAAACATCTCAAAACACTTCACGGAATATACTGTAATATAAGTGAATCAAGTGTATATTTGTGGACGAAATGTGGCTGCCAATTGTGTACAGCAGTGTCCCACAAACAGTCTTGGATTAAAGTGACCAACTTATTATGCTTTTTCTTCTTGAGGGACTTCTTGAGGGCAGGAGCTAGCCAATGTTTGAGTGGCTGAGGGAAGTAAACCTGGATGGAAACTGATCTGAACCTGTGTGAAGGAGGGTGGGAGAGTGGGGGAGTAAGCTAAACCACAGAGAAACTCGCCTCTCATCGAGCACCCATCTTTTCTCAGCACTGAACGTGGTTTAAAACTTTGAGTGCTGTTATTTTGACTGACAGTAATATGCCTCCCAGTGCACAGCTCATCATGGGTATGCAAGTTCCCTTTGAATGTTGGCATTTTCGTTAGCATGATCTTTATGCATTAAAGAAGATTTTGGCTTGTGAAGGCATGCATTTTTCTGCCTGCTGGAGCTTCTCTGAAACTACTTTGAAGATTTTAAAGATAAAGATAACTTAATGATGGTGGGGCGTTACTGGAATAAAATTCCAGGAGTTACTGATTGTACAGCGTTAGCCAAGCTTCTTCCTGCTTTACCATTTTTCCTTGTCACTCAGCGTTTTAAACCAAAGTGCTTTTTTTGGTCAGCTGGATGTCAGACTCATGTTGACCACCATACGTAACAGTATCCAAACCAAACTGAGTATTCAACACATGTATGCCACCTACACATGGGAATTTCCTCTATCTCTGGAGGGATGCACCCAGTTTACCTAATTTGGGAAGAGTTTAAGGCAGTGGTTCCCAACCTGTTTTTTGCTGTGACCCTAAATTGGCCACCAACAGGTCCTCCCACCCTTAGGGGGGGTGACATCGTGACTGAAGAGAAGCTAAGCCAAGACGATATCTCCGTCTCTCTTGTGGATTCAGCGCAACTCAGAAGTACAGTCTCAGACAAATTGGTCGGCGATGTCGCCTCGGGCACTTTACAGCATTAAAAATGCATTTTCAGCATTAAAAAAATGCCCCCAAAAGATTTCTGATGACCCTTCGCGACCCAACTGAGGATCCCCACGACCCTGATTTGGGTCGGAACCACTGGTTTAAGGTGTTGGTTGAAGAGAACACAGGTATGGCGACCCCAGGGATTGCGTTATGAAGTGCTTGTGACATATATTGGCTATTTTACTGAATGGGTATGTTTCAAGCTCTCTCAGTAAAGAATATTATGGCATGTACTGAGGGTGTGGGTCAGAGGGGAAAGATTGAAAATGCTTATGTATGAAAATTGCAGGGTAAATGGCACATGGAAATCCAAACACTTCTCCTGCAACAACCCCATTTACGTCATGCCATCCCACCTGAATTCTGCTCCACAAAACAATTTCTGGAAGTGTACGTGTCCTCCATGCTGTGGATGTCTCACTCAAGCACAGCACCTACAACAAACAACAACAAAATTACATTTGTAGTGTGCCTTTCACATCTGGAGGATGTCCCTAGGCTCATGTGTGAAGACTGGTAAAATACTGGAGGTTTGCTGGTTTCTGTGGAACTGGCGCTGTTTGTAGGACACTGCTGTGTGTAATTTGCTGCCCCATTTCACCCACACAATATACTGACAATCCACTTAACAGTATATTCTATGAAACACTTCAAGACGTCTCAGCAATGTGATAAGGCACATATATCAAATGCAAGGGTTACTATCATTAATACTAGTTGTATTTTTACTAACATTACCTCAGCATGAGTCAGTGCATCCTTGAAAGTGGGCGGTGGGGAGAAAATTGGAGGGGAAAATAATTATAGGTCAACATCCTTTTCCTGAAACAGTTTGGTTTTCTAACTGAGTTGCATGTTACAGAGTGAATGTTGACTCACTGTTGCTGTTATAAATGATGTTCCACTCTGTGCAACAAAAAGCATTGTTTAATAATTTCAGTGAGACATAACAGGTATAGAATACATGTGTTCAGGCGTCTAAGCTATTCAAGATTAGTATATTGAATGGACTCTTTAATGTCTATCAGAATAGGCAGACGGGATCTTGGTTTAACATATCATCCGAAGGATGGCACCTCCAATAATTCAACACCCTCCTCAGTACTTCATTGGCACCTAGACAAGTCAAACTCCTGACGTGAGAGTTGAACTCACGGCTTTCTTACTCAGGGGCGAGAATGCAACCGATGGAACCAGTCTTACACATTGATTATGAAGCATTTACTAAAAAAAAACTCACATCAGCACCTGCTGTTGTGGTTTGTGGTGACTGAGAAAAAGCTGATCTCACATGTGTGCCATGTTCAGCTTTTTATACTCGAGCATTTCAACTCGTAAATCATTATCACCTCATAGAGAAATTACAGACCAGCTATCCAGGGCTGAATGAAACACCTGGTTCTCTTGCATTATCAACTGGAATGTTGTTGAGCATTTGGGTTCCACCTGGTTCCTTTCATTGTGGTTCTGAAATTGCCCACCTCGGGCACTGTAAAAAAATTACTTCACAAAAGATTGCTTTGCCCGTGGGATTGCGAAGAATCATGCGGCGTGAATTTGGAGATGGCAGCATGAAGGTGCCACAAGCCAATGATGATCCTCCGTTGCTTTTGTTGCTCACTGGCGAGTGATCAGGACAATCTTTCATGACTGACACCGAGGTGATTACACGGGGAAGAAAACATAACCGCGCAAATTTTTTTTTTTACATTTACTGTTTCAGATCATCGGTAGTTGAGAGGAATATTCAGAGGAGTGTACTCTAAGAACATAAGAATAAGGAGCAAGAGTAGGCCATTTGGCCCCTTGAGCCTTCCCCACCATTCAATAAGATCATGGCTGATCTATTAATCTAACTCCACCCGCCCGCCCTATCCCCATATCCCTTAATCCCTTCATCCATAAGAAATCTATCAATTTCAGAATTGACTTTGACACTGTTGTCTAATGTGTGGAGATTTCTGAATATGGAAACTGAAGGAAGACACCTTCCGGTTACTGGATGTCAGTTGTGTACCTGGAATTTCACTCGGGAGAGTATATTGTGTGGGAGAGGAGTTCTCACACGTCATTGTGGAGCAGTGCCGCTGCATAGGATGCTAAATCAAACAGAGTTAGATCAGCATCATATCCAGCGGCATTCTTAACGCTGTGCTCCATGGGTTGCAACAACTGTGTTGTCAGTCAGAGACTTTGGGTGGCATTGGGTCAAAATACAACAGCAAAACTACATTTCTATAGCACTTTTCACATTGGGAGAATCTCCCGAGGTCACTGCACAATCAGTGTTTCGGACCTTAGCTGGGAGTGGGGAGCGTGGAGAGCAGTGGTGGTGGAGGACGGTGACCAAATGTATGGTCAAAGAGGAGGGTCTTGAGATGGGTCTTGAAGGAGGCAAGGGAGGCAAGGGTGCGACGGAAGGACTGCGATATGAAATTTCAGAGGGTGAGGGCAGAGTGGCAGAAGGCTCACCCAACAATGGGGTGATGTAAAGCAGGCTGGAGCCTACTGAGCAGGAGTGGGCAGGTCAGTAGGGGCTAGAAGGTTATAGAGATAGGAGGGAACAAAGCCATAAAGAGCTTTGAAAGTGAGGATCAGAATTTTGAACTGTATCCTGTGTGTGATGGGAAGCAAGTGGAGTCATGTGATGATGGGGGTGATGGGGTTGCAAAGCTAGTGTGGCATAGCATACAGGCTCCAGAGTCCTCGGTGATCGGCAGCCTATGGAGAGAGGAGTTGGATAGACTGACTAGCAGGGAATATGTGTAGAAAAGCTGTGTAGACATGCCTGTATGAAGTTCTGGGTGGCCTGAGGTACTATTGGGTTGATGTTAGGAGAAGGAGGGAGAGGGTGTTCACACTCATACTGAACAGTTTAGTTAAAATGATCTCTGCGAAAAATATTTGTTTTACTTTGTTACGAGAGCAGCTGTTGGTTTTCTGAATGAAATGTACAAGTTGGTGTGTTGGGCAGGATTACAACCATGGTAGTAATCTTAGGTATCAACAAATGAAGGGCGCTTCGCTCTTTTGTTGCAGGCTGTGGGGAGACTATGCTTACGCACACACACACACACATCCACCCTCACATCTCTCCAGACCCACCTACAGTGTGGGTTCCACATTAATGCCCTATACTGACCTTCACTGAAGAGTGACTGCAGTTTGTGATTTCTACGCATCTACAAGTGCACGAGTTTGTGCATTTTTAGGCGATTGACCTTCACTCGCTGAGAAATAGATGTCAGTCTGGCTCAGTTGGTAGCAATCTCACCCTTGTATCAGAGGATTGTGGGTTCCAGCCCCACGTTGTGGCTTTGAATTAAAATTGTGCTTGGTTTGTGCTGAATGGTTGACGATGCCTTCCTTCAGATAAGGTGTTAAACCAAAGTCTCTACTGCCTATTCGGCTGAACATTAAAGATCCTATGGCACCATTTGAAAAG
The DNA here is from genome assembly GCA_035084275.1 of Hydrolagus colliei. NCBI lineage: Eukaryota > Metazoa > Chordata > Chondrichthyes > Chimaeriformes > Chimaeridae > Hydrolagus > Hydrolagus colliei. The sequence continues at coordinate 13,048,804 of CM068743.1, forward strand.
AGAAGGGAGTTTCTGGTATTCTAGCCATCACATTCCCCAGATAAAATTGATCATTCACACATGACGGTTGTTGTGCACAAATTGACTGCTGTGTTCACACGCATAGTCACTAGACCTTACAATAAATTTTGTGAAGCACTTTGAGACATCTTGACAATATTATAAGGTGGTATATCAAACAACAACAACAAAATTACATTTCTATCAAATGCAAGGGTTACAGATAGTGCAGATTGGATAAATTACACAGCGGTGGGAAGCATTGGTATTCCAGAGCATTTTTAAATTGAATTGCTCGTGTTTTATCCTTCCATGGTAAATCTGGGCAATAACCACTTCAAGTCAACCCTTGATAAACAGGTGGAATACAGTTACTGTCCAGTTTGTTGGTAATAAAACGTATGGGGAGGACAACAGGTCTATCCAGGTGTACATGTCTTTGCTTCAGGATGATTGTGGTATTATCAGGTTACGGATCACATTCAGTTCCAAGCAATACAGCCAAACCAAATCCAATCTCCCTGACTACCAGGGCATTCGCAGTGTTCACCATTAAAACTCTTGTCATTAGATAGCTTAAGAGTAGAGGCTTTAAAGTTCACGCTGAGAGCGCTGAGCAGTCATAGGAATCCGATCACCAACAGGCATTAGAAGTAAGGAAAGGCAGAGCGACAGAGCAGAGTAATTAGACCCAGGTATGTATTAATCTAAACCTCTCGTCGGTTCGGTTGATTGAGCAGAACTTGCTAACATGAATGAGCCACTTGTTTCCACCGTTGCTCAGTCAAGAACTTTTAATCTTTCTCATCAACTTGCGCCAGACAATCTTCCAAGTCATTCATGCATCTACTCTGGCTCAGATCAAGTACCTACTGTTGCTGTAGTTCAAGAGACACTATTGCTTTGTTTGCTTACAGACTAGATTTTGGAGATGAAGGTTTTACATGAGTACAATTTTTTACTCATTGATTTAAGCATTGCCATCCTTTACCTTAAGTCTCCTGTAGAATTAGGAGCAGAGGGATATTTTGCCCGACTGAGACCTGTGTTAAAATCCACTCTTCCCCATAATCACCACAACAAGCCTCAAGCGTGCTAACAGGTTTTTATTCCTGGTTTAGGTTCACACTCTCTCTCTGATGATGACATGGGAAAAATTAGCCAGGCTCCCCATTTCTGATCCATATGCGGAGATCCTTGCTACAAAATGCGTAGAGTGTACCGTTAGGCTGGACTGCCTGTTGTGATAACTCCCAAACGTGCTCCCTTTCTCTCCCCACCAGCACATGGCCACATTCCAACCCTCTGCTTTAGTTGCAGTGATTTCCATCAAATTTTAGCTGTGAGGTTAGGGTGGCTTACTCAGAGAACTGATGCTTTTCATCATGACTGGAAGGCGGATGAGGGAGGAAAGCTTGAGCAATGCATCTCAACATGTGGCAAAGAAACAGACATCAGAACAAAGGAATAAATGTATTCAGACTGTTTCACCATTTTATTCAAATGGGTTATTGTATCTCATTATTTATTCAGTCCAATTTTCATGCTTTTTGTTCATATTTCTTAATATGTATACAGTACCACAAATATATATAATATATGTCTTGACTCATTCTGCATCCATGGTCTTTTAGGGGCAGATATTCATTATGTATTGTTATTTATCCTTGCATTTGGTAATGCACCTATAATGCCGAAACAGCTCAACGTGCTTTGTGACGACTTTCTGTGAAGAGTAGTGATTTTATTTTATAGACAAACATGGCATCCAATTTGCCCCCAACAATGTGCTACATCCAGCTATGATCTTAATGATTAGTTTTATCTGAAAGGTTGTTGGCCAGGACACCATGGATTCCCCATCCCTTTATAAATAGTGCCATGGGATTTTTTAATATCCACCAGAACAGTTAGACAGGATCTCAATTTAACTTCGCATCTGAAGGACAGCTACAATCTCCCATCTCATGTTTTGTGTATTTACTTTGAGACCTAAGGTATGGCTGTTGTAAAGTTTGACTGTACCCGTCATTCAGTTCTATGCAGGACTGCAATTGACGGTTGTTCTGCAGTGCTGTTTACTCTGCATGTGTATCAATCTATTCGACTTTTGTCACGACAATCAATTTGACTTTTTACCCTCCAAAAAATTAAACCTTGGAGGCTGGTAGCTCTTCACTAAAAAGTGACATTTAGCCAATATATATCTGTACTACTTTATGTGGAAGGCACGCAAGCCTTTAATTATACCGGTTGTACAATTAAGTTGTATTTGGAATCGATTCATTTATTCAAGAGTGAATTTTGACAGATTTCCTATTCCTTTCAGTCTCTGGGTAGTCTTGGTTACTGCTTGAGAAATAACTGTTTGCTGTACATTAGCACATACATTGCTGTAGTTCCTTTATGATGTGAAATGCATCTAATTTAGATTTGTAGCCGTAGCAGGAGTGGATTGGTGGGGAGGAGGGAATGGAGGTTTTCAGTTGCAGCTGCTATGGGTGTCCACACACCTCAATTGTCATATTTATAGTGCAAAAGTGAAGGAGTTAGAAAACAGAATTGGTTTCATGACAAGTTTTCAAAGTATACAGTTGTTAAGGTTACATCTGCTGTTGCTATTTCATTTTAATCTCCACTAGACAGAATTCTCAAGATGATACTATTGCAGTTTCCTGGAGGGAGGGCATGAGCGAGAGAAGTTTTATCTGTGTATTGGTCAGGGCTGACAGCTGGTTTCACTGCTTTGAGGCCATACTTTACTCATTGCAGTTCATTGGCCCCAGATTAGGATTGAAATACTCGGTACCCACAGCATTCCAACGAGTGCAGAGAAGATGAGAAGCATGTGCCAGAGCAGTCAGAAAAAGAATACCTTCCACTTGCTTCTCTTTGATTTTCCAAATATACTCTAGCTGCGTCCAAGTTATTCTGGCTGACCCCCATCAGTTTATCAGATACAGGTACTGTAGCTGGCAAATAAAAGGAGCTTGATGCAAACCAGGTGGTAACTGCAGTTATCGTCTCTTGTCTGAACAGGTGCTTGATATGAAGACAGGAATCTGTGCAGACAGTGGGGAAAATAATAAAGTATTTAAAGTAGACACAGGGCAGTCAACCTGATTTATCTATTGAATGGAAGAAAGGTATCTTTCCTGTCCATCAGGATTATTTTGGCTTGGTTTGAAAGCAAAGATGGTGAAAGCCTTGCTATCTTTACACGCAGTGTTTTGGAAATGCTTCACAGCTCATTCCAGCTGCTGGGCACCTTTCAGGTGTTAATTCTTTTGAGACAGTTTGTAAAATTCTTAAGATAAGAGATGGATGTGTTTTGTTTCCTGCAAAATGGCTCTCTTGATCATTGTTTGGTCAGATATGACTGATACAGATTGTTTGATAGTCATCCAGGAATATATTGTATCATGCCCGGGCTGTTCCTCTAGTATTGTTCATGAAACTAATTATGGTGTGAACCTTTCAATTTGATTGAAGCTGACAGTTGTTGAGTAATGAGCCAAACAAATGCAGGGAATACCTTTTATTTGATTAAATAAATACTGTAATCCTTGCATTTGATTGTGTGAGGAATGGGGACAAGAAACATATAAAAAGTGGGTGAGCTGGAGTGCAAAGGTTGTGCTTGGTCTGTGTCAGTCTGATGGGCTGAATGACCAGTTTATACAAATGTAATTTTGTTGTTGTTTTTGTTTATATAATGAGGTAACATTCCTATGTAATGCAACAATATGACCAATTCTCACATTGCTGAAAAAGGTGAAATATTTTTCTCCTCTCCTCAAGGCTCGTGATAAAGATTGACAGCTTTTTGATCAATATACTATCCATCAATCAATCAATCAATCAATCAAAACTTACATTTATATAGTGCCTTTCACGTCAAGAGGACGTCCCAAGGCACTGTACAGTTAGGTAGGGACAAGAGCAGTGGGGGAGGGGTTGGGGCAGGATGAAGAAGAGTAGGAAAATTGACTGTATATTTGTGGGCGAAACGCGGCAGCCAAATTGCGTCATATTATCATCACATGTATCCCATTATATTGGGTGTTGTGTGTAAGCGGTGACAAAGCTCATTCCTCAGTGAATCCATCTGGGTTCAGCTCAGGTGTGAACATTGCATTGTCAATGCCTCCCCCTATCTGGGCATCACTGGAGCTGAACACTCATCAACATTCACTGTTGCTGCATTGGTATTGGCATTGTGTGAATCCATGTTCGTAATGTGCTTGGAGATGGAATGTCAGAAACAAGCCATCCCTTTGTGGTGGTCTTGTTCATCTGGTTCCTGAGCCAGTAGATCCACAGTACTCCAAAGCACTGATGATGACAGCACAGTTAGCCTGGCCCATCAGCAGGACTTGGGAGCAGGGATTCTTCCCACTCAGCTCCTGTTAACCCTTTCAGCCAAAGCCCTTAAAGGGTGATCCTGAGTGGGACAAGCAGAGCTTTGCATAAATGAGACACGAGCCTGCAGTGTTTGCACAGATGTGATACGGGTCCAAGGAGTTCATTAATGTTTTGGCCTTGCAGTATTCAGGTTATTTATTTACTTTTCTGAGCTTTGAAAAGCTCACAAGTTGTTGCCTTACTGGGGCATTTTTCAGGAAAGGTGTGATTGGGAGCTTTGCTCTTTGTGATTGGAAGCTTTGCTCTTTGGCAGCTTAAAGTTATCACCTGCTGATTGCTAATGCTGGCAAACTCTTTGTTTCAAGTCCTTATACAGCACTGGGATTCGTGTTAGTCTGAATATGGCTTGGTGGGTAGTTAGTTGCCCACATGGGGTAATGAGCCATGTGTCACAGGAAACTCTCAAATTCTATCCTCGCCTAGTGTTGAGTTAACTGTTCTTAACTGGAGAAATGATCAAGGCACTATTATTGGAAGACTTAAGTTGTGTAATAATAATAATAATTCCTTCATTTGATATAGTGCTTTTCACATCTTCTAGACATCTCAAAATGCTTAGCAGAATATACTGTGAGGTGAATTGACTGTCTATATGTGGGTGAAACATGGCAGCCAATCGTGCACAGCAGTATCCCACAAATAGTCATAGATTGAAATGACCAATTTATTTTTGTTTTTTTTGTTGAGGGATTATTATCAGCCATGTGAAGTAAGGAAACTTGCCCAAGGTTTCACCTTGCCTAATCTCTTGCTTGTAAGGCGAGTGCTCTAACCACTGAGCTACAGGGCTCCATATAAATATCTGTGTGTGTGTAGGGGTTTCACCGCTAGCACTGTCCCTCCTAACTGTCATTAAATTACCTTTCCTGGATGTGTGTGGATAGCACATAAGAAAAGGATGGGGCTTCACTGCTGAACTGTCCTTGGTTGACCAGCTTGCCAGATTTGGATTAAATGCCAGAGGACAACTGGCACCTTTGGAGCCATAGCGTATGAGGAACCACTGAGGAGCAAAATGCAATACTCGCTGGCCAGATTCATTGAGTCTGTTGATATTTTCGATTTGTGGATATCGGAGTGTGAGATTCACACAAAATTGACAAAGAGTGGATTGTCACTATTAGTCATGGTTTCAGTGGTGCATAACAAAGGAAGGATCAGAGAATGCAACCATCAAACTATATTTTTATAGTAACATTCCTAACCCAACCATTATGTGTGCCTACTAAAAAATGGTCTACAAACGACTGATTGTGGTGAAAATGCTTAAATTTTTATGTTGATAAATGATAAACGACCTGATCGGTCATTTATCAACATGACGTCATTTTGCTGAAGTTGGTAGTAGAATGTTCCTTTTAATCTTTGCTGTAGAGGAGCAATGGATTGAGTTCTGTAAAAATTTTGTTCTATTTGGTGATTCGATCCTTCCAATGCCTCAAAGAAATTGGCATCCTGATACACAAGCATAATAGAAATTTACATGCTTTTAAAAATGTTTTTCCATTTTCTGTTTCCCCTCCTCTGCACTAACACGAGTAAAATGTATTGCATTACAGTTCCTTTGGCTCACTGGAACGTGTGATACATCGTGTCAAGCAGCTCTTCTTCTTGTGTGGGAAAAATATCCAAACGTGGGGGTGGGAGGAGGGGGTTGTCAATCTTTTCCATTAAGCTCAATGTCCGCACTCGATCTTTTCCAGCATGTTTCAGATAGCAGATAATCACTGGAGGCAGGGATAAACTTGCATGATTCCCTCTCCCCCCACCCTATTCACCTAGGGAGTGCCAAGGGCAATTATAGCACCGTAGCCAGTTAGCATTTGTTTAGTAATGTACAGACTATTCACGACAACAGAAGGTGGTGCTCCAGACCCATTATCCCCCCACCACCACCCAGCAAGTGCTTTACAATGGACTCCAGGCCCATCCGTATTCAAACACTATTCTCAAACTGAGACTTTTTAGCTCTAAACAGAGCAAAAGCACCACAAGACAGTCCGGCGGAAACAGCTGTCCTGTATCTCCATTTATCAAGTCATTTTCCATTCTGCTCTCTTGGCAGACAATGGATCGTGGCTGATTGGAAAATTCTAACTGTAATCAAAATGTATTGGTCACGGCTCTGGGTAGTATCAATTGTTAAAGACGCTGTTTCTTCTCACACAGGGCTGATCACTGGGGTTGATTCCTCAGGTAAATTTACCAAACATGGTGATGTAAAGTTGGTGTGAGTGGAAAATGCAACATTCACAAAACGCAACATTCACAAACAAGCAGATTGTATCTGAAATTGTGAGATTTGCTACCATATTTACTGAAGAAAGTGGAAACTGAATCATGAGGGTCAGTGATGGCTATTTTGTGGCTGCGTTTTCCTTTCTGTTTCTGAACTTCTGTCAGATTCTTCAGAACTTTTCTCCCAACTGAAAATGGTGGTGATTATCAGCACAGCCACTTCTGGACTGTAAATGGCACAATTTTTCAACCCATACGATTTTTCATTCTAATTTTTGCTTCTCCTTGAAATGGCTGCTCTTTAACTGTTGTACTTTGAACAGCGTAAATAGTACGGGTGGCTTTTATTCAGCTGAATGGTTATCATGACATATTTGGAAGGACAGTTTGCTCAGTACCACTGATGCTTTAACTCAACTTCACTGGGGGTGGGGGGGGGGGGGGGGGGGGGGGGTTAATTACTTCAAATTATGCATTTGATAACTGGGAAATGATAAGACCTGTGGATACTACATGTTTGGTAACAATTGTTCCCAGAATTATAAGAACATAAGAATTTGCTTGGCAAAGAAAGACGAAGGTCCATCCGCATTCATTTCATTATTCTGGCAGTTCTGGCATGTCATGTCACAATCTATATATTATATCCTGGGATATTATTTCCTAAAATAACTATAATTTATTCTTAAAAGAATCAACACGTTTTGCTTTCACTGTCTCCTTAGGTAGCCTGCTGCATAAATTATAATTTCAAAACATGTATAATTATGTTATTAGAGGAAACAACAACAACAACAAAATCACACTTCTATAGGGGGGAGGTGAGGGGAAATTGTTTCATACAGCGAGGTGTTCGGATCTGGAATGCATTGCCTGAAAGGGTGGTGGAAGCCGATTCGATAACAACTTTTAAGAGAGAAGTAGATCATTATATGGGGAGGACAAGTTTGCAGGGCTATGGGGAGAGCGCGGGGGAGTGGGCTTGATTTGGACAGCTCTTTTAAAAGAGCCGGCATAGGCACGATTGGCCGAATTGCCTCCTTCTCTGCTGTATAATTCTCTGATCTTATGAGTAATAGAAAAAAATTACCTCTGCCTTTTTTTGGGGATGGAGTGGGGCGGGTCTGTGGTTGGAATGAAGCAAAAGTTCAAATAGTAATTTTACAGCTGAACAAGTCTGGGCCTCAATATTTGGTACGTAGAATGTCAAGCTGGGCATTGCAGATCAGAATGGATACTAAAGTAGCACTGATGACAGCATGGTCTCACATGCCATTGGTCTGATGTGACAACCTTGGGGCCAGAAATATTATTGCTTTGGAAAGAAACCAATCAGCAGAGTTACCCCAAAGGCACTTTCACTAGGGACAGTTAAACAAGTCCAAATAGATTGCTGTGCCTCTGCTACAATATACAACACTTCCAAGTTACTTATTGGAGTCTAAATTTTGGGAGGCCCAAAATGAACAAATCTCAGATGTACAGCAGCTGATATTCTGTATCTTTCACTTGAGCCGTAACTTCCGAAAGTCAGAACTGAAATTGGTGTCTGAGTAGCAGCGTTCTAGGTAGTCAAATGTGACACATAAGAACTTTGCCATCTTACAGTCATCTCCTCCCTCCCCACTGCTTGGCGTTGTGGTCCAGGACACTATGCATGAGAGCTATATAAATGCAAGTTTCTGTTGTCAAAGATATTATAAGAAGCACCTTCTCCATAACTATTTTCTCTCTGTGAAACACTCTTTCTATGCCTACCAAAGACAGCCTTTTGGAAAGAATCGGCTGTACGGTACTGACATATTCAATGAAAGCCAAAAGTTCACAATGACATTTTGTCCCAGATTGTATTAATACGTTACCATTGCAATACTGCAGTTTTCTTTCCATCCCAATTATTGTACCTTCTCTCCTCAATGTGGTGTCACACATGGGAGATTGGGGGTAGTGGGAGGGGTTACAGTTCCATTGGCACTGGAGCCCACCATTTATTTCACCATAGTGGCCATTCATGCATTGTAGGAGACTGGATAGTGAGTGTTGACTGACTACTAAACGTCAGACCAATTCCAACATTTCCCTTATCGGATCTCTGAGCAGAGCAACAAATGTGATTGGCATAATTTCTTGAAAAGGAGTCCCACTTCTTTTTTATTCCTGTTGCATTTAGGAGGAACGTGCATCCTCCCCACAGCTGGAAGGAATACTATTTCCAGTTGTCAAATGAAAGGTTCAGTAGATTGAACCCCAAATGCCAGATTTTGAAGAAGTTTGTTGACCAGGTAAACAAATGATATCCCCTCTTAGATGTTGCAGCAGCTTTCTGGAGCAGGGAGGGAGGGGGAGTACTTCCTTCTAAAATCTTTTCCTGTAAATGCTATACAGTAGCTTTCCCTTAAATCCAACAAGAAGGAGAACTGATGCCATTTTTCTCCTGCCTGTTTTTGCCCATCTATCTCCCTGTGGATCTGCATCCAGATGTGGGCAAATGAATGCTTGAATGCTTATTTTTTACACTGCGGTTTCATAATGCTTCACTGCAGAGAGCTGCACTCTCTCTGTGTAATTCTGGAGAGATCCTCTTCCTAGGTTTCTCAAATTGCTAAAGGAAATCCGTCAACTGTGGGAAACATGTGGGCCCATGTCATACTTGTTAACCAGCTGTGGTGTCTGAGTGGGAGTAGGTTACAGTTCATTTGGCACCAATATGTTTTTTGTGTGTTTTTAAATTGCAGCAGGAGTGTGAGATATACATACACATTGTTTACGGGAATGGAAATTTTGAAAACGCTGTTTTGAAGCATTCAATGGAAAATTCACTCACTTCCCCCCACTCCCCTCCCCGCCACACACATGACAAGAGATCTCAAATTTCCAGTGTTGTATTAGGCTGTTCCTCTCTGACACTTTCATATTGCTTGACTGTGCAAATATTGTGCAAACAAAATCACAAATGGTCACAAACAGATCCTGCTGGCTTTTAGCCTCTGGGGCATTTTTCGGTTCAAAAATGAAATTAAATATAATTTTAAACAAAATTAAATTGAAGAAACTCCTATGAATGCAAGAATTATTTTTATTTATTGGATTATTATTATTAAGCGAGCTTCATCTTTCTTCTAATTAACATCTACAATACAGAAGCCATCCTCTTCAACACCTGCCAATGCCTCCTTGCTTCCATCTCTGGCTTCCACAACACTTTCATTTCTTCTGTCAAGGTCTGTCTCAAGAGCTTCCACTTTGATCCACCCTTCGGTCATCTTCCTCCCTCCCCTTTGGCTCCCACCCCCAGCTTGGGTGCCAAGCCAAGACTGCCAAGTGCCTTGGGATGTCCTCCTAATGTTGAAAGACACCATATCAATATAAACTTAGTGGTGTTATTGCTGTTTTTAAGAAAAAAGGGCTGAAAACTTAAGACAAAAAGCCAGAAACCAAAACTCTGTCCAAAAACAACCTTTGCAGATCTTCCAATTTCATTTCTGCAGTTTCATTGAACACTCCTAAATCACTGTTAGTCCAGGGCTTCTATCTGCACTATCTATTTCATGTTTTCATCATCATTGTGTAGATTGACACAAGGAGGATAAATTGAAGATTTTTATAAGCTGACCTGCTATGAACATCCAGTACAACTTGAGCACTGTACTGATGCATCTCTCAACAATTTCACACACATAACTCTGTGTGACCGAAACGTCTGTTGTTCCTTACTACACTGGTGTAATACACCTCTTTTGCTTTATAGAAACACCCAAATATTTCAGATCAGAGATAATGGAAACTGCAATTGACTTTGAGTCTGAATCCACTGCTCCTTGAGATCCATTTGTGTGGATTATAAGTACCAGCTGGACAGGATGGGCCAAATGATTTGTTTCTGGGCCGTACTTGCTATGAATCATTGGCATAGGATATCTATGTTTATTGTTGTTTTCAACCTTTAAAACAAACTGTACAATATTGCCACACATTCAACAACCTCACTCTCCCACAGGACTTTCTGATTTTACACTGCTTTTTCGACCTGATGTCCATGTTTCTCTTTTAGGGCACTTAGGGTGGACAAATACGTATGAACGATATCTACTGAAGTCACACAGTATTAGGGTAAATGTACATTTGCCACATAGATTTTGAGCACACAATTCCATTCCTCCTGCTTCACAAAGGTGATCAGGCCATAGCAAACTCCAGAATCGTTAATCATCCCAACATCTCAGCTATCCATCACTGACTTAATGTCTTGTATGTTGAGGGGGAAATTTTTTTTACATCTGTGTTAATTGTCACATCAATCAACAATGCGGTTAAAAGTAGTAAATAGTTGCCAGTTGCCACTTGTCTTCAAATGATGACCTAGTACAGTAAAAGCCCATTCATTCGGAACTCTCGGGACCTGGCCAATGCTGGTTAAAGCGCGTGCCGGATATTCAGCCGAAAACGCAAACCCCCCCACCCAAAAACCATCTTTTTTTTCAATGCATTTTGCCAGATATATTCCGGTTAATCGAATGTGGACCTTCTGTTTGCATTGCCGGTTATACGGAAGTTACAGTTGATCAGGTGCCAGATAAATGGGCTTTTGCTGTAGTTAGTTCATTCCCGAAGTCAATAATAACTATTTGCTTTTGACTGCTTTTTGGTTTGTGTGATCATCCTTACCAGTGGTCTTATCATATGGTTCATTTTCCCTTCTCTCCCCATGTAATATGCCCCCACCCCCCACCCACCCATCTCACCCAACTGCCAATAGTACAACATCTATAATGTCCTGTGACGCATTTGATCAATTTAATAAATATGCCTGCTGTTCTCTTGGGAATCAGATGTATATTCAGATCTTTTCAATGGACCCATACAATGTTTGATCATTTCTTATCCTTAAAATCTTCTAAGCAGATATCTAGATTTGAAGGAATATGTTGGGAATGCAAGTTTGGTTGAAACCTATTCTCTGCTTTTCGTAGGCAGTTGTTCCACATTTCCGTTACATTGACTATATCCTTTAGCTGGTAAGGTGTTTTGATTTCATATGAACGAGCTAAAAATTGTGACAAAAGGTGAAATGAATAATAAAATGCCAGGAATACAATAGGATTTGTAGAGCTCCTAGATAATTTTGCAATTGTATTCGCAAAACAGAAATTGTGATTAGCACAGTAACTTCCATCCATTTCAACCCTCAAAACTTTCATTCTGCGCATCCTGAACCAAGATTGCTCTTCTGCAACTCTCTACTTCTGTGATTTTTCTCCAGCCTCACTCTTCCGCTCGCCTCCTCCATTTGGTGAACTTGCTTTAGCTGTGCATTCTCTGTATCCTTCCCATCTCTTTCTCTCTCCGTTCCATCAGAAGCCAAGTCTTCAGCCACTATGCCCCACACTCTGGAACTCGTCTTGTCTTGGGCCCTTGCCACCTATCTTCAAAAGCAGCCCAAATATCTACCTTTTTGACAGTGTTTTCCCCACCCTCCAGATGTTCTGTCGAATGCTCCCAAGAGATTACTCTACGAGAAAAGGTACTAAATAAATGCAAACTAATGTTGTAGCTGACTTGATAGAACCTTCATTGGAACCTGGGCAGCTAGACTAATTTCCTCTCAACAATTCTGTTTACTCTTCTTGATAAGTATAGCTTCAACCATGTTGAAGCACTCTGAGATGCCATCCGGCGTGGAGGGCACTATATAAATCAAAGTTGTGTTGTTGAAGTAAGTTGCGCAAAGCTCTAGGAAATATCCTCAAGACAGTCAACAATTGCTTCAAAATGTTCCTTGTCCACCTCTGCTATGCGATATTCCATCTGTTTACTGTTTTCTGCTGCGATATACATGACCTGGTATCTCTCTTAGTTAAGATCAGTTGTTCACTCTATAGTTAAAAAGAGAGAGTCTTTACTGAAAATATTTCAGGAAAATGTTGCTCCCACCTACACATCCTGAAATTTATTGTGCACATTTTTATGTAATATTGAGATTTGAAAAAATTCCTATCAGCAAACAGAGAAACAGTGCTTCTGTAAGCAGATTCATATCACCATTCATCATACTTGAGTGGGTATGTTTTAAATAACTGCATTTATTACAATGCACACACCTGTATATTATCCTAGCTGAGATCAGTAAACTCAGAATAGATCGGATGGAGATATCTCTTGTCTTTATGGCTTGGCTATACACTGAGTGAACTCACTGAGCCATGCCTAACATGTCTAAAAGTTTGCATGTTACGGCATTGACAGTGCCCTTCACAATGGATAGTTAATGCAGAATGTTTCATTAAAAAATCATATGAAAGTGTGAGCATTACTTGCACGAGAACTTGCTCTGTAGAGTTCTCTTTTATCAAGAAGGAATGGCTTTATCAAAACAAATGATGCTGCTTTGTGCCACCTCTGACTTCTCACTGGCATTCTTTGTCACTCCAAAACACTCTTTACACAGTGATTGAACATTTTGTGCCCATTTGAGTATCACTTTTCATTTTAATGGATGGAAGCGGGTGATTGCAGATGCGATTGAGCCAATCTACTGTTTGTGGCATTTCACGTATGGATACAATTCAAAGAAACAACTGGTGAGAAGTGGGATGGGGGAGGATCTGTGTGTTGATAAATGGGGGAGCTCAGTTGCCAAAATTATGTTTCCATAGTGTAATGTAAGGATAGGATTCCAATTGCAAGGCAGACCTGTTATATGGCACCTCACGAGAGGGCGAATTCACTAATAAAGTGGGTGTGCTGTGGACTTGTATTGACAAGTGGCAGTATGCTTCTGGCATCCTGTGCCTGTGTGTAGCTGATGAGCCATGACTGCTAAAGAGAGCTTTTCTAGTGTGAGTAATGCAAAAGTGATCGCACTTGGTTGCACTCACCAGGAATGTCTTCAGCGATAGTCCTGAAAGCTGGACTGGTATCCATTTCTTTTGTGGAGGGTGGGGAGGAGCAGTCTAACTTTACGGACCTAAAACATTATGTTAAAGCAAATGATAATACTCCTTGCGATTGATATAGTGCTCTACCACATCAATGAGATGTCTGAAGTCCTTTTAGAATACAGGTAGATCCAGCTTAACGTCGCCTCGGTTAATGTTTCTTCGGTTATTACGTTGCTGATACATTGGGAACATATATTCATTTAACGTTGTGATGTTCGCTATTACGTCGTTCGCCAGCGGATGGAAAGGAGCGTGATGGCGCTAGGACCTGGAGTGAGCCAGGTCGGCAACGATAGAGCGAGTCAGCCGGCAGCGAGTGAGACCAGCCAGCCGGTAGTGAGTGTAACTATCTAACTATTTTTAACTATATTAGAAATCCATTAGTCTCTGACATCAACTGACAGGATTGCTGCTGTATCTTGATCTACTTTTGTAGAAGGATTCCAATGAGTTGGTATAATGTGTCGAAGAGAAGCACTTCTATACACTTTTTTATAACACTTTTACACTCTTTTTTATCAATACCCTTTCAAAGCAAGTTCCATTTATTTCCTTCAATAACAGATGTTGTGACATGTTGAAGGAGGACAGCTTTTTGTGAATATTATTTCCAGCCATTACCGTGTTTCTTTTTACAACCTGATATGAATTCTAATCGTACAAACTGGAATATGGAGAACCCAGATTGAGCAAAAATCTCAATTTCTCCCAGCCTGAGATCTTCAATGGTGATATGCACTGAGAACGGTTCAGAAGAATGATAGATGTACTAAGTTTTTTTTAAAAAAATTAAACAATGGGGTTACTTCTCAGCAGGCTCATCTGCAAGCAACATATGTTAGGAGCAAGTATAACATAAATAAACAGGAGCACTTCTCTGGATTTAAAAGAACAGTTCATGGCATTTTGTTTAGATTTGGACATTAGTGAAACATTGGTGAATTGGTCCAATCTAATAAAAAATTATCTTTAAAGAAAGGGTCTATTGTATTTTGTTCCATAAAGAAACACATTGGTTTCATTATTAAAAGCAAACCCTTTCTATTAATGTGTTTTTAACAAAACATAATTATGAATGTATTAAATTTCAGCAGGGATTTTTGGATTGAAAGTCACAAATATTTGATTTTTTTTTCATTTTCAAAAAACAGAATTAAAGAACCATATTAAAAGTGCCATCCTCATGGTCAGTAATTCCAAATAATGACATGGGGCTTGAACCCACAATCTTTTGACTGAGAGGTGAGAGAGCTACCACTGAGCCAGGCTGACAAAGGGAGGAATCAGGAAATCAGGAAAAGTTTACAGTGCAGATCATTTATGAGGTTTATGGATAATAAGAGATGCATCAGCACAAATCCCTGGGGGATGCCACTGACCACATCTCAAAGTCCTTTTACTTCTACTCCTATTTCTCCATTCCACTCATTCCTCTTTCTATACATCCACATTCCCCATTTGCTTTATTGTTTGCACCAAACCTCTTAAGTAACATCTTATGGCTTACATCAGCCTGACTCAGTCTTGGGGCTCTTACCTCTGGGACTATAAGGCTGTTCAGGCCTCACATCAAACTTTGAGCTAATAGTCTATTCCAATACAGTACCGGGGGAGCATCTTATCAAACGCAAGATTTATTTTTTGAAAATCCATGCACTTCCGCACATCAACCTGTATTTCGACAGCAAATGACCCGACTGAGTTTGTACCCATAAATAATAAGCCAGGAAGAAGGGTTTAATTGTATTACAGAGTGGAGTCAGTACAGCTGCCATCATTGATATGTTAATATCACAGTATGCCATAGTAGCTTGTGCAGTCTACAATTTAAAATGTTAAAGATTCTCAGAGGCATTAAAATCATGAGCCAAGGTTGTAGAACGAGCGATAACGGGATGGTGGAGTCTAATTTGTAGCATTCCGAAACATGCAAATGTGGATTGCAAATTGCACGTTGCATGTCGAATTCTGATTTTAAGCGCTCCGAGACATTATCCCTCATGAAGGGAGCTATATAATTGTTGTTATTGCTTCTGGGAATCAGAATTATGTCATACCAACCTATGCAGTGTACTTTTCGAGTGGGGTTCACATGGATTGACAGGAATCCCAGTGAGATTCGTTATTAAAAGATTTTATTTTCATCAAACTTTCTTAAAGGTAAGAATTATTACAAAATTTATAGCAATAATTGAAATCACAGAACGGCCAGTAAATCACAACACAAACTCCTGCTGTGCTGAATATAGAAACTGCTTTTTTTTAACGTTTAATTTTTTTTAATGTTTAATTTTATTTTTAATTTCATTATATTTTTAATCTTTTTTATGTTTAATTACATTTTTAAT
This sequence comes from Hydrolagus colliei, assembly GCA_035084275.1. Taxonomy (NCBI): domain Eukaryota; kingdom Metazoa; phylum Chordata; class Chondrichthyes; order Chimaeriformes; family Chimaeridae; genus Hydrolagus; species Hydrolagus colliei. The sequence goes on from CM068743.1 coordinate 13,064,753, forward strand.
TGAGTTAGATTTTTTATTAAATTTTTTTGAATGTTTAATTTTGGAAATGAGACAACATAAATCTATCCATCGGCTGTTTTAAGTTTTAAGTTGAGAAGATCCAGCACACTCCCTAGCCCAGCTGGTTGTCTGGTCTGGCTTCACATCACCTGCAAACTCCTTGGTGAGAATTGTTTACAGTCCCGAGAGCACTGGTGAAACAGGTTCAGACTGCAGGTGGGTGGCAAAGTACAGCTGTAGTCTGCACAGCCCACTCAGATTTGATGTGCCAGCCCTGGTGGAGTAGGTGGAATTCTACTCTGGAAAATATTTTTCTTTGAGAAATTCATGTTTTCATGACATATATTTTAAATTGAATGTGCTGTATCTCTTTTGTTGAGTATACTAAAACCCTGGCTAGCTCGCAAAATGGGCTGGGAGACCCAGTTCATTGAGTCAATATTTCTTCCAGCTATGTGTAATTACTATTTTGTAATTACACATGTCTATTTTTTGGATAAAACACAGCAGCCAATTGTGCACAGCAGTGTCCCACAAACATTTGTGGATTAAGTAACCAAACTTGTTTTTAATGGATTATTATCCTTAATCCATTAAACAATCTGCCAAACAACTAACAAGCGAGCTCCTATATACTGCTAGATAAACAAAGCCATGCAGAATAAGGAAACTTGGCTAAGCTTTCGCCCTGCCAAGGAATCAAATCCAGGTTCTCTTGCTTGCAATAAGTGGGAACCCAGTTATTAGTCAGTTGGAGAATTGCTCTCCGGGAGTAACAATTTATGTAAAAAAAACTAAGGGTTCAGGAAATTCATGTGTTCTGTGTCTGTCTTTTGGGAGGAAGAACTAATTTGGATTTCTTATTAGTAGGAATCAAAGCAACTCTTCCTGAGTGAGGAAAGAGAACAAAGCAAAGAAATGTACACGAATAGAGGAATTTTTCTTTGGTCAATCTAGTATTTGACACATGCAGAAACCCATGTTTCCAAACTAAACTCGGGAGTTTCATATTTGCTTACCGAATTCTGGAAAGTACAAGCGACAAGTTGACGAAAGGCTAGGCTTGGGGTCCCCAGAATGTATGTGGTACTTTTGGAGTTTAACCAGCTGAAGACAATAGCTTGGTATTGAAAACATTATCTGGCAAGCTTTCACCTGTTCGTCCATCTAGGGCCCATTATCGTTGTGGCTCGCAGGACTAACAACAACAACAAAATTATATTTGTATAGTGCCTTTCACGTCGTGGATGTTGAGTGGGAAGAATTCCTACTCCGAGTGACTAGTCTGTCCTTTCACATCCTGCTGATAAGCTGGTTTGGCCGTTCTACCATCAGTCGTGCCCTAGAGTACTGTGGATCTCCCTGACCAAGAGCAAGACTATTGAGAGTAACACAGACTCGATTTGATTTTATAGGAGGATGGAGGGTTGGGGATGGAGGTAGCAGGGTGAAGTACTCCGCGGCGCTAAGCTGTGTGAGTGTTGCTCTATATATGCAAGTTGATCGTGTTTAGGATAGTCACTGGTTGGTCATATGACACCTAGCAAGTGCAGGTTTGAGCCCTCACTACTTAGATGGCAGGTTCCAGGAACTCCCTCTGAGCTTCTTAGTGTTCAGTACCATTCAGCTTGAAATGAAAACATTGAACTATCTTGTTGGCCACAGCTCAGACACTCATCCCTACCCATTTAGAGATTATTCCATTTGATGGTGGTGTGGAATTTGAGGTTATCTCTCCATAATAATCAAGTTGGTTTCCAAGGCCTGGATATATGAACATTTGTTCACCAACACCAGATAACGCCTCTCAGCAAATGTTGCCCCAAACTGTTGTTTCCTTGATTATTTAAAGTAGCCTCATATTCAAAAAATGAAACCAGTTTTAACTGAATAAAGCACTGTTACAAATTTGCAAAAGAAAACATTTTATTCTGTAATGGGATAAATCAGGCATCGGGGCCAGTAAATAGAACAATTTTCAAAGTTCCATTTTACAGCTCGAAGCAACTGTACAGAACAATTCGTCTGGTCTGCACGGTTCTGATCAAAGAAGTTTTCAGAGTAGTGTGTTATGTTTGGACAGGATTCTGGTTGAGAACCGATGTACAAAAGTGCAATCAATCAAACACTTTTATTCCCGTGTGTTAGTAACAGAGTAATGATAGTTTGTGTGGCCAGACTGTTCCTGATCCCCTGATCTCAATTCAATCCAATATTTCAATGATTCCGAAACAAAGCTTGTTTTGTCCAAATGTTATGTGAAACATAATTAACTAGTGCCCAAGATATGGAGATAGATCGTTGTAAGAGCACCTTAATTTTTTTTTGCTTCAAAGGACTGACTTATTGTCTGCAGGTTGCTCGTATATCATGGTCAGTGAGGGAGGTTACACGTAGACAGAAAAAGGGATTTGGCAGGTCTTGTAGAACCTTTTATTATTTTAACCATTAGCGTACAGATTTTATGTTGTTCTCTTGTCTCAGCTGGATTTGGTTGTGTGATATCCTGTGCTCCCAGTACTGTGGAATCTGCTTCATTGTGGTCCTCTGGTCAGGCAGTACGTAAAGTTTTGCGTGCAATTCTGGTCACTGTGACATGAGGGGCTTCCCAGGCCACAGAGGCAGTGCAACACTGTGGGACCTAACTCCCAATGTGAATGGCGCTATACAAATGCAATTTTGTTGTTGCAGAGGAAACAATGAGTACCTGTGTTAGAAAATCAGCTATCACGAATGATTGGATTAGCTGAGGCCCTCCAGTTTTCAAAGGATATTTCTCAGAGGGCACCTTATAAAGGCATACAGGATTTAAATGGGGTTGAGAAATGGAGTTGTATAATTCATGTATGGAATCTGCTGGTGTGGCAATGCCACTGACTCCAGGCCAATACAAGGGTGGTGTTTTCTGCAATCTTTTCAAGAAGCGAGAGTGCTACCAGCTGTGCCAGTCTGACACACAAAATTAGCCAATTTTATGATAAGGACAATGATACATACCGTAATCTGAGAAGGGAAGAGGTTCGATGGACTGAATGGCCTGATTTTGTTCCTTACTTTTATACCTCATACCCTTAACTTTTCTTTAAGCCATTTCCTTTCATCATCTCTTGAAGGACATGAATATAACAACAACAATAATAATCATCAGAATAGAAATAATATGCACTACGCTAGGGCCAATCCTGCAAAACTTGGTCTAAAAAAACTAACTTTATGGTTGAGTTATACCATAGCAATAAAGTGGCAGGTTGTTCTAGCCTACCTATCCAATTTCCCACACTGTGTCTAATAATCGGAATCCTTCCAAGCCTCAACATATCCAGTGCCAGGAAAATGATTTGCCAATAGCTATGAGAAAGCTGCTGTCATAGTGATGCGAGACGTTGGTTAGAGTGCAGTTTTCTTGTTATTTTCTTTTGTTAGATTTTTGGTTCTGTTCTATGTGAAGAATCCAGCAAAAGTAAAATGATTCAGAACTTCGTGATCAATGAAATAATCTTTGAAAATAGCATTTTATTTTGACAAAAAGGGCTTGTTAATGCAGAGTCTACACCAGCTAAGCTTCCCGATCGTATAATGGAGAAGTAATATGCGAACAATAATTAGTATACTGGGAAAAGTATGGCATATGAAAAGTGTGATTGAATTTGCATAAGAACAAGAGCAAAACTTGGACGATTTTAGTGCAAATGCATGGCATTCATATGAAAGGCACCGCAGGAAAGCTCAAATTACGCTGCATAAAATGGCAATATATCTAAAAGAATGTCTCTCCGGGTAGCCAAGACAATTTTTGATGGCATGCAGGCACTCTTATAATGTTCATAAAAAGACTGAATAAAACACATTTCTTTTCTCTATGAAGGAACATAGAAGGGTTTCATTTATCTTATTCCACTCTTCTTACCAGTGGTGCCTCTCCCCCTGCTTTCATTATCAGGGAGGATAGCCGGAGTCAGGATCCATGACTGTTTTCTAGACCATGAAAACGCAATGTCCTGGCATCACTTCACACATGCTGAGCACTGGGTTCAGCTCGGCCAAAGTTCAGCAGCAATTGCTTTGAATGTCCGGGAGAAATGTAATCACTTTCACATTTTCAGGTGGAATAGAAAGCCATGTTTTGTTAAAATTATGAAGCTCATAGCATAATCATTACTACAACCTTATTTGAAAATCTATATTAAAAAAATTCTGCTTAAGAGAACAGTTGTGCAGAAGGTAATTATAATAAAATACTACTAATAATAATCCTTGCATTTGATATAGTGCTTTCCACGTCTTCTAGACGTCTCAAAGCGCTTCATAGAATATACTGTAAAGTCAATTGACTGCATATTTGTGGGTGGAACGCGGCAATCAATTGCTCTTGTTCCTGTAAGCAGATCTAACTTTGAGGATTGGGTGCCAGGACAGTAATAAAAGCATTCAGAAGTCTTCTTGTGCATTCTTGAGCCTTTTAAGCACTCAGACACTGCCCTGCATGAATGGCACCATATAAATACAAGGTGTTGTGGTGTAATCACACAATAGTCTAATTTATGATATTTGTAAACCAGATTCAATAGCATTAATTGAGACTCCTAGTTGGGGAATAATGAACTTTGAGATTTTCGAAACAGCTAATCGTGAATCCCAATAACCGGCAAAATCCCATAAAACTCCTGCATGATGTCCTCAGGACATCTGGTTCTTCTGGTCTGGTCTGCACATCTGGTTCTTCTCCACCATAAACACAATAAGTCTCATCAGCTATTCTTCATCAAATCAATGCACTGCCACAAATTGGGTTTGATAACAATAATCATTGCATTTGATATAGTGCCTTATCACTTCGTTGAGATGTCTCAAAGCACTTCACAGAATATACTATGAAGTGAATCCACTGGTTTGTCCTTATATCATATTAACTGTCATGATACAGACTGTTTACTCTAGCCTGCACGATGCAGTTAATCCTTTGATCAGGAGGAAGCAAGCAAGAACACTCAGTCCTCAGCCATTTTATGTCACTACAACCGAGTTACTGTTCAAACTGCTGGCAATTCTACAAAGTAACTGTTAATATCTTCACCTTTGCCCAACCAGATGTGATTTTGTGATTCACGTTCACCCACAAAATATACAGTCAATTCTTTACAATACTGTATATCTTAGAAATAATTTTGAAACATCCTCCTGATGTGAAATGTGCCGCATCAGATGCAGTTATTGTTATTAATAATAACTCTCAATTGACAGTTTTATTCTGAGGATTAAAAACAATAGGTTTTTTTATGTAAATAGTTTTTGCCAGTTGTGCCCCTCAGTGACATCATCCGCAGACATGGGGTAAATTTCCACATGTATTTCAAGCATGCCTCCTTCAAAGCATGCCTCAAGACTCCCCTATTTGACTGCACATTCGGCCACCCTCCTAACCTCACTGCCTCTGCGATCCCGTTCCCTGCTTGGTTCCAAGTCCCCGACTGTCCAGCCTTGGGACATCCTCCCGACATGAAAGGCGCTATATAAGCGCAAATTTGTTGTTTGTTGTTGTTGCTGACATATGATAGTAATAATAATAATAATTCTTGCATTTGATATAGTGCCATCTTTGAAACATCTGAAAGCGCTTCACAGAATATACTGTAAAGGGAATTGACTGTATATTTTGTGGGTGAAACATATTTTGTGGGTGCTACGCATGGTTTGTGCATAGAAATTTCCCTGTGACTTATATGGATTCCACAGGGACACAGTCTGCTTACCTGGGAGGGAATGTGCATTCAGATAGTGCTACAGTTTAATCAGTTACTACTTTGGCATTGCAAACACTGGCAAGATTCCTGCTGCTTGCCCATCTAGGACTATTCTGCCCATTAAGGCTTTAGTTTGCAGGGTTAACACAAATCGAGTGGGAGGAAACATTGTCCATTCGTCCAAGACCAACAAATGAGCTGAACTGGTTAGTCTGGCATCAACAATACCCTTAAGTACTGCGGACCTGCCTTAATCAGGAACTGAGACTGCCTTGGAAGATTGGCTGACCATTGGAGGGGTTACTCTTATTTGATTTACTACCACTCTCAGCACAAATATATATTTTATTTGCACTGTAGCGCAGTTTGTAAACTTTGATCGCTTTCAATCGGGTCTTTTATGTTCAAAACAATGGGCCCATTGACTCATTATAAACCACCCTGATCAAATTTAGGTTTTCATAGCTTAATTCCCATTTTTATATGTGTTTGTATAATGCACTACTGTACGATCATCTATTTAACTCTGCTTAAATCCCATCTGCTTAAATCTGTCCCCTATTTCTCACTTTTTCAGAACTATCTCCTAATCCACTGGCTGCTGTGAGAGAGACCAATAGATTATTTGTTCCAATGCTGTGCTGATGTTTGTTTTAGAGAAAATCCCATGGATTGATGTGTTCACCCTCTGTATGGTCCTCACTGGTTTTGCTTTCCTCCATCTCCATCTCCATGACATCACCCACCTATGCTCTACTTCTCCCTCCTTGCCCTCTTTTCCCCTTGTCTCCCCTGGTCCAATTTCCATGACTGTTTGTGGGACACAGCTGTGCGCTGTATGGCTGCCGCGTTTCGCCCACAAATATACAGTCAGCTTTCCTGCTCTCCTTCCCCCTACCCCGACCCCTCCCCTTGCCATCTTTCCCCCCTTTTTCCCCTTGTCCCACTTCCATGACTGTTTGTAGGACATTGCTGTAAATTTCCGCGACTGTTTGTGGGACACTGCTGCCGCGTTTCGCCAACAAGTATACAGTCAATTTTCCTACTTTTCTTCATCCTGCCCAGACCCCTCCCGCCCTGCTCTTGTCCCTCCTAACTGTACAGCGCCTTGGGGCATCCTCTCGACGTGAAAGGCACTATATAAATGTAAGTTTTGATGGATGGATGGATGGATGGATGGATGGATGGATGGATCGATCGATTGAACACAGCCAAAAGCCTCAACCGTACCGATGTCATCTAAAAAGTCTTCTCCAATGCCCTCCTCACTGAACTACCTAAGTTTAACCTCCACAAGCTTTGGGTCATCCATAATTCCTCAGACTGTATCTTTTCCTGAACTAGGCTTCTCTACCTCATCAAGCTCAATTTATTGCACATTTTCCAGTAGTAAGCTCCTCATAATTTCCTTAAAATGCCTCCCTACCCTTGCTCCCAGTATTTCTATGATCTCATGTAATCCTACACATCTGGCTTTACCCTTCACTCTGACAGTTCTGGTTGCTCTATGCCCTCTGCCTTGTTATCATTGAGTTGATTTGCCCACTCCATTGGAAAACAATAGCAATTCACAAATACATTGGGTGTTCTTCTCAGATGGGCCAATTTTAAAAATTTTGAAAGTGGATTAGATAAATGCTTTCAATGGAGTCTGCAATAGGGGGTTTCTATCGAGTAAGGGCAGGAAAGTGGGACTGAAAGGATTGCTCTTGAAGGAGCTAGTAGGGAGACATAATGGGCCAAATATCTTTCTTCTGTGCTGTAAATTTCTATGGTTCACATTGCGGAGTGACTGATACCCTGAATTTATCAGATTCCTTACTGTGGTTTCTTTCTTCCCTCCTAGGACTCGGAGTCCCTCGACACCTACATTCAGAACACTCTGTCTGCTCTGTACCCTCCATTTGAAGCCACTGCAGCAACCGTCTTATGGCAGCTCTTCCACGTGGTCGAAAAATCATACCGGGGTGACGGTCTCCGCTGTCTGATCGATTTCCTGGTCCCAGCCAAGAGGATCTTGCAGTGCATTCAACAGGAAACGTGTGTAAGTAACAGAACACCACAGGGAACAGAGGCCGGAATTGTTCTTGCCTTCGAAACACAGAAAGAAACAAAAACATTCCCAGGAATCTTGCAGAACTATACAAAATTGATAATCCAGCACCAAAAAAAGCGGATTTGGTGGACAGACTCTCTTTCAATCCAGAAGTAATAATAAAAATAATAATAATCCTTGCATTTGATATAGTGCTTTTCATGTCTCCTGGACAACAACAACAACAAAATTACATTTATAGAGCGCCTTTCACATTGGGAGGACATCCCAAGGCGCTAAACAGTTGGGTTGAGACCCGAGCGGGTGTAGGGGAGGTTGGGGTTGGGGGAAGGTTAGTAGGAGAGGTGGGAGAGTTCGGAGGGGAGCAGAAGGCATGGTCGACGAGGAAGGTCTTGAGACTGGCCTTAAAGGAAGAAAGGGACGAAGCGAGGCGAAGGGATTAAGGGATGGAGTTCCAGAGTGTGGGGGCAGAGAGGCTGAAAGCCCGGCCACCGATGGTAGGGCGGTTCGGGCGGGGGACATGGAGCAAGCCAGAGCCCGCTGAACACAAGGGACGAGCAGGCTGATAGGGAGACAGTAGGTTGGAGAGATAGGCGGAGGCAAGGCCGTGACTGGCCTTGAAAGTTCCCGTAGTTGAACCGAGATGTGTTGAAAGCGTGGATGAGTGTGTCAGCATGTTGGGTGAGGTAGTGGTGGAATCTAGCAATGTTTCAGAGGTGGTGGAAGGCTGTACTGGTCATGGTGCGGATTTGGGGGAGGAAGGACAGTTCGGGTCGAACAAGACGCCCAGGACTCATCCAGGACTCAATGTCGAACAGACATGCATCAGAAGGCCAGTAGTCCTGGAGTCGAGGGTGCAAGCGGAAAGGTAGAGTTGGGTGTCATCTGCATATATGTGGAAATTTATTCCATGTCTGCAGATGATGTCACCGAGTGGGAGCATGTAGAGGATGAAGAGCAGGGGGCCAAGGAAAGGCGGTGGAGGAGGATTGCGTGGTCTACAGTGTCAAAGGCGGCAGATGGATCAAGGTCTATAGATGGATGTCTCAAAGCGCTTCACAGAATATACTGTAAAGTGAATTGACTGTATATTTGTGGGCGAAACACGGCAGCCGATTGTGCACAGCAGTGTCCCACAAATAGTTGTTGATTGAAATGACCAATTTTATTGATTTTTTTTTGTTGAGGGATTATTATTAAGCGTGTGGTGTAAAGAAACTTGGCCAAGGTTTCACCCTTCCTGGATTCGAACACAGGTTTCACGCTTGTAAGGCGAGTGCTCTAACCACTGAGCTACAAGGCTCCACTATGCTCATGTATGCTGGTGAAAACTGATAATTTAAGCAGGTTCCTGATTTTATTTGTTTGTTCAACTGCCCACAGGATTTGTGTATCTGAACATTCCTTGGAGAGAGGCATATCTTTCTGGTTGCTAATGGTATAATGGTAAAAGCCTTGGGAGGATTATATATATGAGATATGGGAGTGGGGGTGGGGGGGTGGAGGGTGTGAGGGGGAAAAAGAACCACTTTATCCTATGATTTACTGAACTGGGCTAATGAATGGGGACAAAAGATGAAGGGCTTGGTAATCTTTGTGTCTGCCTGCTTTCAGTATATATCAGCTGTAAAAGCATATATTTAAAAAAAACATAAAAGTGCTAATGTGAGCCAGTGATTCCATTTAATCCAGTTGTCAAAGCTGCGTATAATGAAGGGTAATCATCTTGATAGAGTTATATTCTAAATTGATTGATTTATTTTTGATTTTCTCTTATCCGCTCCTCTTGATAGGGATCCAGTTCCACTGGCAGCAATTGACTTTAGGTACCTCACACAGTTATATGTGTATGAACCAAGCTGTTGAATGCCAGCAGGCTATGTAAGTGGAGTTCTGCAGCTCAGTGCAAATTTCCTTACTCCACACCCCTGATAATAATCTCAAAATAAAACCCCCCAATAATTGTCCACTTTAATCCACGACTGTTTGTGGGACACTGCCGTGCGCAATTGGCTGCCGCATTTCGCCCACAAATTTATAGTCAATTCGCTTTATAGTATGAAACAAAAACAGAAATCGTTGGGAACACTCAGCAGGTCAGGCAACATCTATGGAGAAAGGAAAAGTGATTTTGGGTCCATGACCCTTCGTCAGAACACACTAACGGGTCACTATATAAAATGCAAGTACTGTATTATTAGTTAGTCCAACATGAAGTCTGTTATCATTGGCGGGTCATCTGCCTGCTTTATCTTGATCTTTGGTTGACTTTCGTTTGAAATTTGTGACTAATCTGATAGAATCAAGTATTTGTTGCTTAGGCAGCTTATTCTAAACTGCGTATTTATTTGTTTTGATGGTGTACCTCACCACAGACCCATTGATCAATGTTGGCCTTTTCTCCTACCAATCACCACTGATTTGTGGTACATTTGTCATCACAAACAATGTTCACTCTTCAAGACCTCAACTAAGTGACTTCTTCATGTCAGAACCTACACGCCGCGGGTTGGCGGGCTATTCAAGTACGGTGGTGAGTGGAGACGGGGGAAGCATAGCCACTGTGAAAACTTGTGTTCTCACAGACAAGTATATCTTCTATAAGGGGTTTACTGGAAAGTAAACAAAAAAAGATCTTTGGCTGATTTCATTCCAATCACAGACAAAGGGCACTGAGGCCAAATAAAATGCTCCCGCCTCAGCGAAGATCAACTAACTCAGACAGCCAAGCACTAAGTCTGGTACCTTCAAAATCTGGATGGTTTAGTGTCCGTAGGCAGTGTGTTTACCAACCGAGCCATAAGTGGAACTTAAATCAGGCTTTTCCCACCCAATTTTTTTCCCTCATTGCCCAATGGTGGTGGTGACTCAAGTATGAGTCCCACTGATGCTGATGAACCTTTGCCACCTCTGTGATATCTTTCATCTTGGTGCAAAGTGTAGCATTCGGTGTCATAAATACCACCGGCAATAATGATTTGGAATCGGCTTGGGTACCACCCTTCTGATAGACAATAAGGATCCCACCGGACATGCGGTCCCCATTTGAACAGGCTGAGAAAGGTAGCCTTACAGTACCCAATGCATCAGTATCAAAACACCTCAGCTCTGTGAAGTTCCCATCTGCACACAATCATCCTATACATACGCATTTTAACAAGGCTTTTGCAGAAAGGGTAGGATTAGAAGTGCAAGAATTAACGCACAACTGCTAGACAAAGCTTCATTATTGGAGTCTTCTGGCTCGTCTCAAATTATTCCAGCATACAGTAGACACTCCTTTGTGAACATTTACAGTTTAATCATTTGATAACTGGCAGGAATCTTACGAGCAGAAATCCCTTTAAGCAGTGAAGCTAGTATCTGTGCAGTGAACCGATTAATGATCCAGATATAACTGAATAAACTGGGCTATGATAGGCACTGGTAGACATTTTGTTCCAGTATATACTCGCCAACCTCAAGCCTGGCACTTTATTGAATGATCAGTTCATTTCAACACGCGTATTTCAATACAGATTGCTCAGCTAGTGCACTTCCGTCTCGTTTGGCAAACCATTAAACCGTTTTATTGCTCCTACTTTTCTCTGTGAGGATGAACATACTGTAGATTTGTTTAACTCATTCCATAATATTCGACCTTTCCCCCAAGATTTATTGAACACTGCAGCCAAATATTGTCAAAACCTGCTCTTATAGTTTGTCTTTATTGATATTTTACTGATCGCTCTTTGCTTTTGGTATAATAATATGATAATCTTTGCATTTGATATAGTGCTTTTCACATCTTCTAGACGTCTGAAAGCACTCGGTGAAACGCAGCAGCCAATTGCGCACAGCAGTATAGTGCCTTTTATGTGGGGAGCATGTCTCAAAGTGCTTTATGGTAAAAAAAAAATATTTATTGTGAAATGCGGTGAATGTATATTCATGGCTATTTTTAATTCGGAGTTCCAAGAGTGTAAACTTTTTCTTTTTTCAATTTATTTTCTGCCTGGTTGGAATGAAGGCATGTGATCGATACAAATTACATATGAGAGTGGAATAGAAGGGCACTGGAGGGAGAAAGAAGTGTGTTGGAGACTTGTGGAACGTAAACACTGGTATTAACTGGTTAGGCCGAATACAACAACAAAAACTTGCACTTATATATTGCTCTCCAAGGTGGGAAACATCTCATAGCGCTTAACAGTGGTGGAGTCTAACTTTGAGCCAGGGTGTGGTAGCTGTAAGCACAGTGGAAGAGGAAGGTTTTCAGGCAGGACTTGAAAAGGAGGAGAGGGGGGGAAACACATAAGGATTGAAAGAGAGTGTTCCAGAGTTTTGGGGCGTAGAGACTGAAAGCGCGACCTCCAATCGTGTGGCAGAGTGTGCGAGTGATGAGCAGGAGGCCCATCTAGCGGAGGCCCCAGGTGATGGATTGGGGAGTGAGGAGGTTGGAGAAGTGGGGAGGTGCCAGGGAGTGTGTGGATTTGAACACGGGTGTGAGGATCTTGAAGTCGATCCGTTGGTGATGAGAGCCAGTGGAGCCTGGCCAGAACTGGTGAGATATGGGTATGGAGTTTGGTCTGGGTCAGTAGCGGGCTGCAAAGTTCTGAACCAGCTGGATGTTTTAAATGATGGAGCTGGGAAGACCGGCGAGGAATGCGTTGGAGTAATCCAAGTGGGAGGTGACAAACGCATGAACAAGTACAGCATGGAAGAATAGCTTCTTCCCGTGCTGTTCTGTCTATGTACATCTATTAGGGAACAGAAGAATATGTTTAGGAATAAAACAAATTGAAATTGCTATGTTCATTTGGGTCTCCTCCTTGACCAAAAGAACAGGCTGGTGATCGCTTTTTTGGCCTCCTCCCAAAAAATCGACTGTGAGGAGGTGACTCACTTTACAACCTGTTCCTCTGGCTTCCTCAGACATCCTCACGCATCCCGGCTTGGATCATGGCCTTGTCAATTGTTGTGTTGATAGCTCCAGCACACTGTGCCACAGGATGTAAGAGCAAGGTTGAATTCCGCATGCTGCCTGTGTCATGGTGAGAAGCTGCAGAGAAAACAAAATCCTTTATAATATTACAATACCTGGTTTGAGTTTATAAATCCAACGATCAGGTTGTAATGATGTGAAAGGCGTTATACAAATGTAATTTTGTTGTTGTTGCTGTACTGATACAATAAGCCAAAATAGTTACTTCAAAATCACTTCAGTGCCTGAAGAGTTGCTGAGGCCATTTACTGATAAATGGCCTGACATTGATTTTGCTTCCTTGGTTTTTCACACGCGCTCCAGCCTCCAGCACTGAAAACTACCCAACTTTCTCATCGCCAGGTCCCCACCGGTGTCACTTCCTGCATGCTGCACTTGTACATTGGGAGCAAATGTTTCCTGCATGTATCGCATGTCCAGTGTGCAGGAAATGACATCAGTGTGACCTGATGACAGAGAAGGCTGCCTTTTGTAATGCACTGGAAGCCGGACAGCTAAACTAGCTGTGGCTAACCTCACAGCATCTGCGTACAAGAATGCTCTTGTAATATAATCCTACTATACTTTGCTTTTGCTGCCCCTCCTGTAAAAGAGAACCATTCATCTGTTGCATTGCTAAGCTTATTAGAATATGAATGGCAGTGAGCAAACAGCTGCTATCCAGTCGCCTCTTGTCTGAAAACTGCTGTACTGTCTGTGTGGTGTCTGAGAGCTGCTTTCCTCTCTATCCATCAACACAGACGTAGCTTTTCTATCTGTTGTATCACCAGATATTGCTTCACTTCCATCAGTGTAAACAAGGCTCTTGACAGAAATCACTTATTTTTTATTTCTTAGTCATTTGGTGTTATGAAAGTCATGAAATATTTATCCCCTATGGGAGAAGAGTGCTGTGGCTTTGCGGCTGTCCAACACCCTGTCAGATGGGCTCGTTGATAGTGTCATGAAATTACTGGTTAGTGAGGCTGACAGTGAGCCTGAGGTACGATTCCTCAGGGACAGGTGCTTTGAGCCAGCAAAATTCCAATTACCCTTCCGGCTTTAACAGAACAATGTGAAGGACAGTGATGACGGGAATGTGTCAGTCCTCTGTGACTCTGTTAATACTCTTCAAAAATCCCAAAGCAAAATGGCGCGCTGCATGAGTTCAAAAAAGAGCTTTGAGCTCACTGCCTCTGCTAGCTAACATGGCAATCTCGTTCAATAATCAGAATTGCCCATCCGTTTTGTGCAACTTATCTGGGTCACTTGGGAAGACTGTGTTCCCAGGACTAATAGGAATGCCTAGTGCAGAAAAGATTGCAGGGACTGATTCTGCTGTGTGCACATTCCCCGTGTTCTAAATTAAGAGTGTGGCCAAAGGGTAAGCTTTACTTCAGAGCTGTGATTGACACAATCATGTCCTGGGATCACACGTTGAAACTTTGTAGAAAAAGGCAGAATTCCAAATCATTCTGAATGCACGCAAGGGAGTGGGAGGGTAAGGGGGGGGGGGGATTGGTGGACAAACCATCAAGACGACAGACTGTCATCTTTGAAAATGTTACGTTTGAATCCAATCTCATTGCGAGGGGATGTAAGCCTTTATTAAAACATGTTGTGGGGTCGTAAGTAACATTGGTGACTTATTGACAATCTGTGATCTTGTCTGCTTGGTGTTAACCAGTGCTCTGACAGCCTTAAGGTGAGCTGAACTCAGGGAATGGAGCCACCTAGAGTGCAAAATGCTGGCAACAGAATACACTGCAAAGTAAAACTTTGTCGAAAGAGGTAGAATTTGAAGTCAGTGAATGCGCTGTCAGGAGGGGGAAAAACAGCAGCCAATTGCGCAGAGCAGAGTCTCACAAACAGTCATGGATTGAGTGCACAAGGTATTATTATTAATGATTATATGTGTTTTAAGGGATTATTTCCCCTCAGAAAGCTATCTGCCAATCGTTTATCATCCAGTTACTACTTACTGTTGGGTGAACAGTGTGGAGTAAGGAAACTTGTCTAATGTGTTGTCCCACACTGGTTCAGATCTGTTGAGAGTTATAATAATACAATAAATCATGTAATAATAATAATCCTTGTATTTTGATAATCCTTGCATTTTGATAAGTAAGACTTTTCACATCTTCTAGATATCCCACGGCGCTTAACATTGTATACTGTAAAGTAAATTGACTGTATTGCGCACCTCAGTGTTCCCGCAAACAGTTGTGGGGAATGTTGAGTACTTGAAAACTGAAGAGTGGGGTTGCAGACAAAATCTGTGGTTTGTAAGCCTGGCTCAATTTTTGGCACTCTTACCTCTTGATTCAGAAGGTTGTGGGTTCAAGTCCTACTTTGTAACGCAAAATTTATAGTCTCAGCTGACATTCCAATGCAGTGCTGGGGATTGTTGCATTGTCAGAGATACCAGTTGAATGAGATGTTAAACGGATGTGCAGTCTGTCTGTTCAGGTGGATGTTCAAGATCCCATGACAACGTTCAAAAAGAGAAGGGAGTGTTTCCTGGTGTCTTGGCTAACAATCCCTCAAATAAAATTGGGTATTTATGAAACATTGCTGTGTGCAAAATTTGCTGCTGGACTCACCCACATAATTATTGGTAATAGGTCTATCTGTTAGTTTTAATAGAGTCTCTGAGTCAGTGTCACAGTTGTCAGTGGTTCAGAGTCCCACACATTTCAATGACTGAGAGATAAATGAAGGATCAATGCTTATGAGAGCACAGGAATTCACTAAGATTGATAAGAGTTGACCAAGGGCTGAGGTCAATTGAAAAAGTAATGGCTAGTGATTCTAAGTTTAGATTTTGAGAACCTGTAAGTTATCAGCAGTGGCAAACCTAAGCTGGAGCACTACTGCACACGATCAGCAGTTGGGTAGTGGTCTGGAGCAGAAATCTCAATTGATGTTTTTCACCTCAGTTGACCTCCCCTTTCTCATCCCTCTCCTCCACTTTCTAGTCACTTTTCTCCCCTCATGCAATTATGCTCATCACTTATCTTGCACTTTATCTGCCTGCGGCTAGCCATGGTTGATATACGTTGAGCACATTACTCTTTCTCAAAATGTATCTGCGTGCTGCAGCAGAGTAACCTTTCACTAAAAGACTCATGTTACCAGGTAGGGCCTAGAACAAGTAGTGGTCCTGTATGTGCAGAGCAGTGTGCAGTTACAAGTAGCAGATCATTACACTTATACTCTGAATGTAAATCAGAAATGGGTAACCAGGAAAGAACCCCATAACACTGGATTTATTGAACAAATGGAGTGTTGTTGTAGTGGAAAGATTGTGGGGTTGATACTCCAGGAGAGTCAGATCAAATGGGCTGATGCACTGTTTGCTGAGTGGATATAATTGCATTGTCTGGGCAGAGTTCATGGAAACTGGTATTTCTGGAATAAAGCATTCCTAAATTCTTTCCAGTATGGAGGCAACAGCACCTTTAATAGATCATCCAAAATATCATATTTTAAACCAGAAATTGTTGTTAGTTGATAGCACTCTGGCCTCTGAGTCAGAAGATTGTGGGTTCAAGCCTCACATCAGGACTTTGAGCTCATAATCTAGGCTGACGTTCCAGTGCAATGCTGGGGTACGTATTGGATTGTTAGAGGTGTCATCCTTCAGATGAGATGCTAAACTAACTTCTCGTCTGCTTGTTAAAGATCCTATGGCACTATTTGAAAAGAAAAAGTAGTTTCACCTGTTGTCCTGGCCCGCACCCCTGTAGATACAATTGGTGACTCACTTCACGGCTGTTTGTGGGGCGCTGTTATGCACAAACTTGGCTGTGGCAATTATCTACAATGCACTTTGCAGAATATTGTGACGCTCTTTGAGACCTTATGAGGACTATATCAAATACAGGAATTATTTAATTGAGACTTCTGGTTTGTGGGAGAAATTGAGATATTTGCTAACAAATGAGAAGGGGCTGATTTGTGGCTAGTGTTTGCCCTTCAATGTTTTCTTAGACTTTTTAACTCTTTTCCAGTCAGGAAAATGCCAGAAGGTTTAAGGATAATTTAGGAATAGCTTAAAGATAATGATGATTGTAAAACTGCCTTTGCTGGCATTTGGATTGCCATTTTAGTTGGAAACTTTGGCGGTATTAGCACAATTTGGGGTGTTAGCTTTGATACGCAAAAGAGAAGTGGACTCATGCAGTCATGTAGCTCAATGGTTAGAGCACTCCTTGCAAACGAGAGATCTGGGTTTTATTCCTGGCAGGGTGAAACCATGGGTAAGTTTCCTTACTCCACACACTTGATCATAATCCTTCAAGTAAAATAACAATGATAAAATTGATACCCTCAGTCCACAACTGTTTGTGACTGCTGTACGCAATTGACTGCGGCGTTTCACCCACAAATATACCGTCAATTCACTTTACAGTATATTCTGTGAAACGCTTTGAGAAGTCTAGACGATGTGAAAAGTGTTGTACCAAATGCGAGGATAAATACAGTGGAATCAGTGAAAATGCATTTTACTAGCGAAGGCAGGCAGTAAAATCTCACTTAAAATTTTTCAACTAATTCAGAAGATTTGTTAGAACAGTGAACCATTTGCTTTGGAGAAAGTGCTGTGCTGTATTGGGAATGCGCAAAACAAGCCTTTGTTCAGAAGGGACAGAGAATTGCTTTTAGCTGCATCATGAAGCAGAGAGTTTGTAGACAACAACCAAATCCACAATAAAAGCAGTGAAAACCCATTCCAACATTTCCAATGCCGTCTTCCCCACGCCCCCTACTTCTTTTTCTTGTCATAGTCACTAGACCGGAGAGCTTCATTGTTCCACTGTGGCTTTTATGAGTTTTGGAATCAGTTGAAAATCCTCGCACTTGACAGGTTGTTTTAAACTAGTTCTGGTTGGGTTAGTTTCCTCTGAACCCTTAATCACCTCAGGTAGTCTCAAGAGAATTTGTCTATTTGTTAAACATTTCCTAACGGTAGACTCGGCCTCTGAGCTGCTTTTGGGTGTCCCGTTCCCATGACTGGAGACTGCAAAGTGTGTTGTGTTAAACCAGCATCGTTATCCTGGTAAGTTGTGTTATCTCAGTAGATAAGGAAGCAGCTTCTCAAAGTAGGAAATTTGTGGGGCATTGCTGTGTGCAAATTGGCTGCCGAGTGTGCCTACAAAACAGTCACCACCTGTCCTCGTATATCCTGTGAAGTGCTTTGAGACACCCTTCTGACCTTAAAGATGATGTATAAATGTAAGATTATTTTTAAAAGTGGGAGACAGGGGCAGATACATTTTTAATGGTCCGCAGTATTTTATGTGAAATGCTGTGAGTTGGAAATGTCAGTTACATTTCCAGTGCGTTTAGAAGCATTACCCTGTAACCAGAACAGAACAAAGCCTGTTTAAAGCATACCCTGGTACTGTGTTAAGAAAACTATCAGTCAATTCTGAGGAGTTGCTGTTTGTGCTTCAGGTAATGGCACACCCAGAATCCCAGTGGGGGGGAATGTTTACTTCATCCGCATCGCTCAAATGAATTTGACTGCATTCCAGAATGAGCAATTATAAATGGTTTTTTTTCCCCCGCTCTGTTCCTCTTGATTTCTTTCTCTCTCCTTAGAAAAAGTGTTGATTCAAGTTAGGTTACAGCTTCTCAGCTGTCCCCAGCACCAGGCACAAATGGAGAGCTGTCGCAGACAGGATATTGGATCATGTGGTTGAGATGCCCAAACCGCTTTCTATTCACATTCTTGGTCATTCTTGAGGCCAAAAACCGCCCTTAAAATCCTGTTCTCCACAACCATCTCCATCTCCACACTCTCTTTGAAGCACTCTCGATCCTCGCTTCCAATGCCAAGTGCGATGAGGTCCTGGACTTCTTTATCTCTAAGATAGAGAACATCCACCTGGCTGATTCTTCCTCCTTCTCCCATCCGCCAACATCAATTTGCCTACGACACCCCTACCCCATGCCTCCTTCGTCACCATCTCCTTACACCATGACTCCCAACACGGGCCCCATCCTCCATTCCTTAGTTCTCAATTCTCCTTCGTCCCTATCCCCCACCATCACCCAGAAGAAGCTCTGCACCTGCCGTCTCGCCACCCAACCTCCTCACCCAACATCTGGTCATTCAATTCCCCCTCCTCTGCCCACTGATGACTGACACAATCAATTGGTTCCTCTCCTCAGGCTCTGTCGCACTCCCCCTCAAAACTGCTGTCATCACTTGGTCTCCTTAAAAAGCCTAGCCTCGATCCTCACAACCTCACAAACTTCAGTCCTGTCGCACACCTACCCTTCTTGGCCAAATTTTTGAAAGGTGTCATTGCAAATTCACTTTGTTCACATCCCTTCCTCCATTCCCTACTCAAATTCTTCAGAGCTCAGCGCCTTGGCATATCCTCCTGACATGAAAGGCGTTCTATAAATGTAATTTTGTTGTTGTTGTTGTTCCAGTCTGAGTTTCGCCCTACCACCAGCATAGAGATAGCGCTCATCAAAGTAACAAATAATGTCCTTCCTCTCTGCCTCCTCATTTTCCTGGATCTTCCCACCGTGTTTGACGCAGTGAATCACAATGTTCTCCTCCACCGCCTCTCCTCCCTCATCCACTTTAGTGGGACGGCACTTGCATGGATCGATTCCTACTTAACAAACTTTATTGAAAGTCCTACACATCACAAATGTGTAAATCAAAACTCTGCCGCCTGCATTCTCACCCGCACCAAACTTCCTTCCCCCATTACCCCAGTCCTTGCCAGACTTCACTGGCTCCCTATCCCAGAGAAGATCGATTTCAAGATCCTCTCCCTTATCTTCAAATCCCTCCACTCCTCTGCACCTCCCTACCTCTCCAACCTCCTCTCTCCTCAAACCAGCTCCCGTTGCCTTCACTCCACCGGGTCTGGCCTCCTCCCATGTCCCCCGAATCCTCTGCTCCACCCTTGGCGGCCGTGCCTTCAGCCACTATGCCCCGAAGCTCTGGAATTCCCTTCCTCACTCCCTTCGCCTCGCCCCCTCTCTTCCCAGTTTCAGGTCCCAGCTGAAGACCTTTCTCTTCGACTGTGCCTATGGTCACCTTTCTACCCCTGCCCCGGGATCCGTTGTTGTGAAGCGCTCTGAGACGCCGTCCAGCGTGGAGGGTGCTATATAAATCTAAGTTGTTGTTGAAAATAAGCCTGCTTTAGATCACCAAACACAAAGTGGCAGAAATTCTTGAGTGTTGACATGTACATGTGGTCAAGATCAGCCTAATGGAAACAATGAAATCTTCTGAGAAAAACAGTGCCATAAACTGCTTCTTTGGTCTGCTGGTGTTGCCTAATTCATGCAGAAACTCATCATCGTGCTTAAAAGTATCCATCCAGACTGAAAGTTCCACATATACCAACCATGTATGGGAATTTCCCTGAACCTGACATGGAATGGACACTGTCTCTCTGGAGAGACGCATCGACTCTGCCAGCATACTTTAATCAGCAATCTCTTAATGATTTATAATTGCTAGTTTGTAAGTGCTACAGCCTGCAAACTCATTAAAATGCATAGAGCTGGGGTTACATTTTTTCCGCATGAAGGAATAATTTACAGGGGGGTAAATGAAAGTTGATAAGCTTGAAAGATTTATTTGGTCACTTTTCCCCCCTGAGTCACACCCAAAATCAATGTCACTTGTTGGAATACAATTTCACAGGCACAGATTTGCCAGCACTCACTTGCAGTCCAAATGAAAAGCATTTCACTCTTGAGTATGAATTCCCTGGATGAATTTTTTTGGAGACAGACCCAACAACGATTATTATTATCATTAGTGGACCAATAAGACTCACTGCCTTCAGGATCACCAGAGTGGAGACAATTGACCAAATACATATCTCAGGCTTATCATGTCTCATTTACTACTTGCAAATTCCTGTTTTGTTTTTAAAAAAAATGTATCTTCAGCTTGGGATCACTGAATTCCAGTAAAGCTGGGATCCCACTAAACCAGAGGTTAAAAGCCTACAATAGGGAGGGAACCAGAATAATTTCGCATGATGTGTTACCCAGTGGGCTCACAAATGGTAAAACGCAAAGTATGTGTGCACTGTTGGTGTTAGGTCAAGAATTTGCCACCTACTGCATAAAAATAATATGGAACTACAGGAAGGAAGATGGACAACCAGTTGTGGAGCTGTGAACAGCTGGAATTTAAAATGAACATTGATGTTACAAATACCAGGGCAGTTACAGCACTGTGAAAGGCTAGTCACGGACTGTTGTTGTTTGCTGAGAGGTTCGTGAAGTGCATTGGTAGGCGTGTGAGAAACCATTTGTGCAGCTGCACTCCAAGCTGTTTGTCTTTGCAGCAGGATTTCAGTGGAGCATAATAATGTTGTGTGAAATTTTTGTGCTACTCCCACTTGTACCATAAAAGAAACATATAGAAGTACAATTGTTCACTTTGTTCTACTAAATCTGTGCCGGGAGAGAACACTGCTCTTTACACAGAACTAGTAGGAGTTGCTGACAGTGTTAGTAGTTTCGGATTATGAATTTAGAGTGTTATCCAAGAAGCACATTGGCACAATATTAACAGCTATTGATGTAAATGTTATCTTTTCCCTGCTATGTATTGGTACTAAACAAGCCTAGATGACAACACAGCTTTGAAAGGTGACTAGTCATATATTGGTGTGTCACAGTACTATAACAGGATAGATTCTCTCCACTCCTTTTCTTTCTCGCCGAGTCTTCTACTCTTACAAATTCAATGTGGGCTTCTTTATCGGGATTTACACACTTTAAGAAAAAATTAGCCAATTTCATGTTTTATATATTGTACGTCTTAAAGGTTGCTGTTAATTCATTATCACAAAGTGCATCCACTATGATCATCGCTTGTAATTCAATAGTCTATCCTGGAGGATGTGGAAGGGTGAATGGCATCTCTTTGAAGCTGAACTGGCTTCAAGGTGAGGAGGTTGGCAACACAATGTCAGAATCGAAGCAAACCTCTGTGGTCTCGGTTGTCCATTTACAAGGCAGATGGGTCTGCTGTATTCTAGAACACTGCTGGTGACAGACTGGCCAGCCTGGCTCATCGACAGGACTTGAAGGGCAGACAAGGACAGGGACCCTTCCCATTTAGCTCCTGTTAACTTGGCAAGCCAAAGTCCTAGCTGAATAAGCAGCAGGAAGCTTGTCAGTCAATGCTTTCCCCAGCATTGGTTTAACCTCGCAGTATCCCAAACACAAACTCTAGGACTCCCAAAACCTTTTCATTGTACCAACCTGTATCTCATATTCACTGGAATTAGGTAAACAGGGTGCATCCCTCCAGGAAGAGGGCGAACATTCCAAATTCAGCAATACTTCCATAAATACTGTACTGTGAAACTGGACCAGCTTGGCACAGGATCTAGAGAAGTTGCTGGGGAAACTCAGCAGGTCAGGCAGCATCCACGGAGAAAGGAAAGCCAGTCAACGTTTCATTGCCACCCTGACGAAGGGTCGTGGACCCAAAATGTTGACTCGCTTTCCTTTCTCTATGGACGCTGCCTAACCTGCTGAGTTTCTCCAGCAACTTCTGTTTTTGTTTCAGATTCCCAGCATCTGTACTATTTTGTGTTCTGACTCAGGATCTATACTATCGAGACTGCCACACTGCTGAATTGATTTTGACATTCTGTTAGCAAACATGCTACCTTGGAGCCAGATCATCTCCAGTGAGTCCCTACTTATTGTCCCGCCCCCATCCCATCCCGTCCCGTTCCCCCGACCCTTCCGAATGAGGATCGGCTCATTCAATATCCAAGAATAGCAGGTTTGAGCTCTCACTAGTTGAATAACAAGGCACAAGGATGGATAAGGCAGACAGGGTAATTAGCCATCAGCAGTGCCACGGATTGTTTGACAGTAATTACTTGTGAAGAGCACTTTGGAACCTTACATTGTGATAAGCTGTTCTAAAAATGTAGCTACTGGAGAGATGAAAGCAACACCACTCTCTCTTGCTGCCCCTCAGAGTATGAGAGTGAGCACAAATGCTTTGCTGAATGATTTCCAGGAATAGAATTAGTCAGTGAAGGGCCGTAAACAGAGCTAATTAAAATAATCGATTAATATAATTTGTTCCTTTTGATTAGTTCCCCCCTTATTTTACAATCCTTGGTTGGACCTATGGAGTCCTGTAACTCAGTGGTTAGAGCACTCGCCTTACAAGCGAGAGATCTAGGCAGGGTGAAACCTTGGGCAAGTTTCCTTAATCCACACGCCAAGTTTCCTTAATCCACACTCCAAAAAAACAATAACAAGTTAGTCATATCGATTCACAACTGTTTGTGGGACACAGCTGTGCACAATTGGCTGCCGCGCTTCGCCCACAAATATACAGTCAATTCAGTATATACTCTGAAGCGCTTTGAGATGTCTAGAAGACATGAAAAATGTAAGGATTATTATTATTTTTACATCATTATTAACATGCCACTCTCTTCCTTTGCAGGCCAAGTATGCTGGCCTTATTTTCCGTCATGAAGGCTGGCCATTGTGTGTGCACGAGAAGGTGGTGGTGCAGTTAGCCTCACTCCACAAAGTCCCACTCAAGTTTGGAGACTTCTATATCCAGATTGTGCCGCAGGGGAGCCAGGCTGCAAAACTGGTGCTAAAATGTCTCTCCAGAAATGGGCAGGCTGTAGAGGAGGTTGTGGTGCCCGAGTACCTCTACAGGAATGTCTTCACGATGGAATTCCTGGAGAACGTGAACCTTAAGAAGAATTGCTGTCTGCACAGCTGTCTACTGACTAGTGGCACGGCTGTTTTGAGAGTGAACTGGAAGAACATAATCAATCCCACGTTTGTTAGTAGACCCAAAAGCACGTCCGAGAGTTTTCATTCTGGGCCTGTCGGCCACGATCAGTTAATACACATCAGCACCAGCACAGAGAAGATGTCTGAAAAGCTGGAAAGCAGTGACCCCCAAGAACATTGTACAGACGATAATATTATGCCGACTGTGGAATCAGAGATGTCGGAAGATAAGGTGGATCCTGGGAAGGATCTGCCAGGAATTGTTCAGTCTTTGAAAAATGATGCTGGAAAGGAGTCTCCCAAAGGCAACAGTGAGGCCACTAAAGGAGATCATGCAATGTCTCCAAATAATTCTAACAGCAATGAAGGGACTGTGACATCTCAAGTTCAATCCAGTGATTTGCCTGCAGAGAGCCCTGCAATGAAGAACGATACCCTAGCAGTGTCTTCACCTGATGGTAGGAATGTCACAAAAATAGTAACATTTGCTACTGACTTAAGTAGTCCTTGCCCACGAAGGACGCCTCAAAGGGATTCTGTATATTTCGAGACAAGACGCCTCTTCCGGAAATCATACATGGAGGCGTTGCAAAACCCAATGCAACTAGGCTTCAGCTCTAAGGAATCAATCACTGAGGAAAGTGTGGAGCAGAAACCTGAGGTGTCAGCAGCCACTAATGAAAGCTTGAGGACATGCAATACCAGAACAAGTGACAAGCAAAGCAGGAAGTGTGAATCTGCAAGTGGCAAATCGCAGACTAAAGAAGGGAATGAGGATGCGAGCAGCAAGCAACACAGCCAAATTCCGATCAGAGCTGTGACATTGCCCGAATATTCCTCTGCAACCGATAATAGAGCAGGACGGAGGAGGTCCAGGTCCTTAGATACGGTGTACAAAAATTTGCAGGGCAAAGGTCAACGGGCAAGAATCTCTTCCGGTGATTCATCAAATAGGAATCTGAAAAAAATGTTGAACGGATACCCAGTGGAAGCACGGAAGTTAGATTCTGCTATGCAGTCTTCCAGTGTTGAAAGCAGATACAGCACAGCAGGTAAATATATTAAAGACAGAGCCACCATTCAGAGGTTTACAAATCTATAAATATTAGCAAGAAAATGCATCTCCCATAGCTGTCATTCATGCATGAAATTTTATTAAAAAATAACAACTCTTGCATTTATTAGAGCGCTTCTTACATCAAAACATCTCAAACAACTTCACAGGGAATCGCTGTCAAGTGTATTGATTGCGGATTTGTAAACCCAACAGGCAATTTGCACACAACAGTATCCCACAAACAACCATGACGTGAATGCCAATTTATCCGGAGGATTTTTGGCCAGTAAACTGGGAAAAACTAATCTCTTTTCAAATAGTGTCCTGCATCTTCCACATCCATCGGAGCCTCAGTTTATCATCTCATCTGAAGGGTGGCAGCTGCCAACAATGCAGTGACCCCCTGCCCCCACCCAAGCACTGCATTGGAGAATCAGCCTAGACAAAAAGCTTAGTCCCAATTTCCAAGCTGACAAGTTGGCATCATAATGGTTAAATATGGGATAAGAATTGAGAAGAGTGATGAAATGATTAGCATGTTAGTAGACTTCAGCCAATGGCAGTTGATTATTAATAATAATAATAATCCTTGCGTTTGATATAGCGCTTTTCAAGTCTTCTAAAGATCTCAAAGCACTTCACAGAATATACTGTAAAGTGAATTGACTATATATTTGTGGGCGAAATGCAGTAGCCAATTGCACACAGTGGTGTCCCACAAACAGTCGTGGATTGAAATGACCAATTGGGAGAAAGACGGCTGGGGGTGTGAGAGAGACGGCTGGGGGGGGAGGGAGAAAGAGACAGCTGGGGGGGGGGGGGGGAGGGGAGAGAGACGACGGGGGTGGGGGGTGCGAGAGAGGGGCGGTGGGGGGGGAGGGGGGGGAGAGAGATGGGGTGGATGTGATAATATACATCTGTAGATAGAGATGGAGGGGGATGTGAGAGAGGAGAGAGGGAGAGACACACAGACAGAAAAACACAGAGATGGAGAGAGTGAGAGACACAGAGAGAGAAAGATATTTACCTCCTGAGAAGATAGGCCCCGAATGCGCGCGCACCCGGAATGCATGCGCACTCCGATGCGCGCGCGCATGCGCAGTACGAAAAACCCGAAAATATCGATATTTCGGTATATCTCGATATGAGCCCATCGATATATCTAATCGGAAAATTTTCCATATCGACGGACCCTAGTAGGCTGATATAAGTGCAAGATGTTCTCGTTCAAATTAGCTTTTTTTTGTGTGTGAGCCGACATCTGCTATCACGTAATATTGTTTAAACATTCTGTTTCCGCCCCACCATTGACCACAAAGATTTCAGCCACTATTCTTCGATTCTCTGACACTTCCTCCCTAAATCGCTTTGTTCTGACCCCTTCTCTACCTGTTTATGAAAGTGTTCTAAAATTGTCTTCGATCTTGCCTGCAGTCAACCTCCTCCTATATTACCTTCTCTGCTGGTACTGTGGCTTCATTTCTGTTAAGTGCTTCAAGACTTTACCCTATGTGCAAGGCACTATATAAAGGCAAGTTGTCAAGAGTCTGTCCCAGCCTAGTGTGTGAAAGCAATGCCTGGGGAGCACAAGACGAAGATGAAGTTACAATTTTGGATCCATGGTCTTTGTCTATGGTATTATTGACCCCAACGCCTCTGGACAAGAGATGGGAAAATTAGCTAGGTCTCTCATTGCTTCTTTATCCAGTGACCCTGGTGAAATATATAGAATTGTTAACACCAATAGGACTTACCTTTGATGCATCTTCCCATTTTGGGGGTCAATTGGGTGTCTTAAAACATGTGGAAACCCATCACAACTTGGCAAATTTTTCCTCTCTACCTCTTTCAGTAGCTGACAGATGTTTTCTATCAGTATCTTATGCACTTACAGCCACTACCATGATCTCAAACACGTGTGTTCAGTTATTTTTCATCAATGATATTTGCTCTGACAATTCAATTTGAATGGTTTCAAATTCCTAGTGCTGAAATATACCACTGGGATAAAATTCTACTTGGGTTCTGAGTTGCTCCATTAACATAATATTTCAACACCAAACACACATAGTCACTCTATCTTAAAATCTTTTATGACATCCTCCCAACGTGAAATACACTTATCAAATGTAAGAATAATTATTATTTATTATAATTATTTCAAGTGTGTTCAGAATTTGTTGAATTCTTAAGTAGTCTTTAATTTTGAATCTGGTTTTCTGGAGGTTTCTTGTTAGAACTACAGAAAACAAGCTTCAAAGTTCAATCTGAATTCAACAATTTTCCTGATTCTTCAAACACTTAAATGTTAGAATAATGGAGTAAATCTAGATCCTGGTGGAATTTCTATCCACACATTCCAAGGCTACTGCATTACTGAAGGTTGCTCAGACTTGGATGTACTATGGATTGTTTAAGGCTTGCGGTATTACTTAGACTAAACATTCAGTAATGCAGGATCAGCTGGATTGTAAGATCTAAAGCACGAGTAAACCACTCTGACATGTCTATTCTCTTTTACTTCTCTTGAATGAGTTAGCATGAAGGTTCCACCTGTCAGAACCACTTTAATCCGTTGTCATTCCGACATGAAGATAACCCTTAAATTGTTTCAGAGATCTGTAAATGTCAGTTGAATAGCTGGTGTGTGTAAAGGGGGAAGACCTTTATCTGAAAGCTCGCACGAGAAGGCTCTCTTTATGGGGAAACAATGGTTCCCATGCATTAACCTTTGACCTTGTCCAACTGATTCAGCTTAATGCTGTTGGTGCAATTATAGAGGTCACATAGCACAAAAAATAACGGCATACCCTTTTAAAATAAAGTATTACCAGCTTTGGTTAAGTGCCTTTAAATAGAGTCATTATTCGTATTTGACTCCGGGACTCTGCTTATTGTGAATCTCCCTGTGTTTATTACAAAAATTGTTGAGGCTTAAGGTGCCTTTCAAGGATCCAACACATCTTGAATTTCGGGAACATGTCCTGTTAGTCTTAATTAATCACAATGTTGGCTACATGTGCGAAAGTACAAGTTATAGTGAAGGCTGTAACATGCAGATAAGTGAAACAGCTATTGCTCATTCGACAAGCATCTTCAGAAAATACAGCTACCTATTTTTTCAAGTGTTGGTCATGTCTGTTATGCACAATTGGCTGCCATGTTTCGACCACAAAATATACAATTAATTCACTTTACAGTATATTTCTGTGAAGTGCTTTGAGACATCTCAACAACATATTGCTCCCATCTCAACATGAATCCCATTATTTATTCAATCCATGACTGTTGGTGGGGCACTGCTGTGCACAATTGGCTGCCGCATTTGCCCACAAATATATACCGTAAATACCCGCGTATAAGGCGCACTCGCATATAAGGCGCACCCCCCACTTTTGACCTTTTCTTGGTGAAAAAAAACGGAAGCATTTTTGATGATATTGCCGGCAGAAGGGAGGGAGGCAGGAGAGACAGGTAGGTAGGGAGGGAGAGAGGGAGGCAGGCAGCCAGGGAGGGAGACAGGCAGGCAGGGAGGGAGGGAGAGAGAGAGAGAGGGAGGGAGAGAGGCAGGCAGGTAGCCAGGGAGGGAGGGAGAGAGAGAGAGGGAGGGAGGCAGGCAAGTAGGCAGGGAGGGAGGGAAGCCGGCAGGAAAGGCAGGGAGGGAGAGAGAGAGGGGGAGGCAGGCGGGCAGGCAGGCAGGGAGGGAGGGAGAGAGAGAGAGAGGGGGGGAGGCGGGGAGGCAGGCAGGCAGGGAGGGAGAGAGAGAGGGGGAGGCAGGCAGGCAGGCAGGGAGGGAGGGAGAGAGGCAGGCAGCCAGGGAGGGAGGGAGAGAGAGAGAGAGAGAGGGGGAGGCAGGCAGGCAGGCAGGGAGGGAGAGAGAGAGGGGGAGGCAGGCAGGGAGGGAGGGAGGCAGGCAGGCAGGGAGAGAGGCAGGCAGGCAGGGGGGGAGGGAGGCAGGAGAGGGAGGGAGAAAGGGAGGGAGAGAGAGGCAGGCAGGGAGAGAGGGAGGGAAGGAGGCAGGCAGGCAGGCAGGCAGGCAGACTGGGTTCGGCAGAAGGCAGGCAGCAGGCTCAGCACTGAGGTCCGCTGCTGCTGCCGCTGCCCGGGCGGCCGAGGCCGAAGCCCCGTCACCCGCTCCCCCCAACCCCCCCCGGACATTGACCAAACCCCGGCTGACAGCGCGCCGGCCGCCCCTCCTGTTTACTGTATTTCCGAGGCTCAAAATTTCTTGTTCCTGCGTATAGGGCGCACCCCCAACTTTCGAGATCTTCCGACATGCAAAAAAGTGCGCCTTATACGCGGGTATTTACGGTAGTCAATTCACTTTACAATATATTCTGTGTTTCGCTTTAATTCAACAACAACAATAACTTTGATTTATATAGTGTCCTCCACGCCAGACGGCGTCTCAGAGCGCTTCAAAGATGTTTAGAAGACGTGAAAAGTGCTATATCAAATGCAGGATTATTAATTTTATTATATTACAGAACTATATAAAATGTAAGGATTATTATTTTTTTCAATCGAATGTCTGATTTTACCTGGGGTTGTGGTTAGCTTTTGAAGTGATAAACGATGTTACTAAATAGAAACGGTCAAAAAATCTTGCTTTTGACTATGGGAGATGATTACTTTATTTGTATCTTACCAGATGGCAACATGAGTTTCATCTCGAATCGTCCTGAAAAACGCTTTTCAGATAGTGTTATGTTGCCAACAAACCTGGGTAAGGAGAATGGCACAGATGCCACACTGAAAAATTAATCATTGTATGTTGGGTGCTGTGCTCAATAACGTATTAATAATGTAGGTTTGCATAAATCTGCAGAAAGTATTGTCCTGTTCCAGGGTGTTTATCTTGGTGCTGTCATGACTCATTTATCGCCACGCTCTCGTGATATTATCCAATTACACCAAATCCTATCACTTTCCGCACAGGTTCTACTCAGAGCTGCGCGAGGGAAATGCAGAGGAGGGGAAGCTGCCAAGCAGCACTGAGCCTGCCGCCTGCAGCCAAAGAGACGTCTGCTTCAGTGCCTCATGGTGAGGCTGTGCTGCAGGCCCAGCACGTCGCACAGTCCTTCTCCGACCTGCCCACCACCGCAGCAAAGGTCAACTCTGATCTGCTACAGTCGGGTTTTGCTCAATTACCAGGTGTGTACACTCACAGCCTTGACGATGGATTTAAGATTGTTTCGGGGGTAAGGGCAGCCGTGAAAAGAAACAACAACAACAAATTACATTAGTAAAGCACCTTTCACATCAGGATCCTGATTGCTGGAGGGTTTCGAATTAAAATGTCTGTGAATTAAGTTCCTGTTTATTGTATTACCAGAAGAAACCACAACAAAACTGAGAACACTGAATTATTTGAAGCAAAATTATATTGAAGAAGAATATAAAGATGATTGTCAAAATGCAATGTAATGACTCATGATCTTAAGCCTTTTCGCACTGAGTTGAGGAAAAGCGTCTTCACTCAGAGGGTAATGACTTTATGGAATCCTCTTCCCAGATGTAGATGCTCAGTCCTTGAACATAATCAAGATTGAAATTGACAGATTTCTTGTAGACAAAGGGATTAAGGGATATGGGTATAAGGCGGGTAGGTGGAGTTAGATGAGAAGATCAGCCATGATCTTGTTGCTTGACAGGGCAGGCTTGAGGGGCCAAATGGCCTACTCCTGCTCCTAATTCTTATGTTCTTATAACTCCCATCTCATTATTGTTTGTGGGGCGTGGCAGACCCACGTTTGCCTATATCACAACATTCACTGCACATTTCTCACCGGTCTTATTTTGTAAAGTGTTTTGTGATGTTTTCTTTTACATCAACGGCACAATCTGAGGGCAAGCTATTATTATTGTTTCAATAATAAAGGAAACCGAGACAGAGGTGGTCGAGTTGTGATCCACATGTGTTCGCGGAACATCAGCTGGATGAACCTAAACTGTACCAGCGCGGAGATGACCCATCTACTCATGTACTACTACACCATACCCAGGTATGACTTCCATATGTGGTTGATACACCTGAGTTGTTAGCAGGTCACATGCGTCTGTTTTGTCCCTGACCTCTAGCTCAGCCCTCAGGAGACGGAGGTAGGGAATGGGGTGGTTAATTCTACCTCAACCACTATATGCATAAATTCACAGTGATTAAATGTTGAGATTTCTGGTAGGTGAGGGGGGGGTGGTGGGGGTGGGGCGGTGGGAATGTTACCCATTTGAGAAATTGTACCATAGTCTTGTTCAGGTACAACAACTTGCATTTATACAGTGCCCTTTATGTGTCTCAGAGCGCTTAACAATGGTCGAGCTTGATGCTGAGCTAGGTGAGAAAGTGGTGGTGACCATAGGCATAATCGAGGAGGAATGACTTCAGTGTGAAATCAAGACAGTCAGAGCAGGAGCAATGTGGAGGCATTAAGGCTGGTAGTTCCACAATTTCAGGGCAGTAGCAGTCGCTGAAAACATCACTGTTAATAGTAGAGCAGAGGGCATGAGGGCTGTGGCCAGCTGAATGAAGAGGATATTTAGCGGCTTGGGATGTAAGCAGGCTCGAGAAATAGGGAGGAGCAAGGGCATGAATCCGTTTGTGTCTCTCAATAACCTCCTTTGGTACCGATCCCTTAGTGGCTGCCATCAGACTTCATGGCAATTGGAATAAGACTCGATCGCATGGGAATTCTAGCAGATAATGGCAAGGCACATCTTGGTATGAGCTAGGTATTTAAGAATCCTTGCAGACTAAATACCAATGGCAACACTCAACATTCCTGGATATCAAACCTTTTAATACTAAGTAAAAGTTCCTCAATCTGAAAGATCACACTTCAGCACGAGCACAAAATATTCACTTTGCAGCATATTTTGTGAGCGCTTTGGGATGTCTTGAAGATGTGATAAGGCGCTACATCAAATGCAAGGATCACTATTATTTTTATTAAACGTCACAAGAGCAGACCAATATGATATTCCCCATCTTTCATTACCAGCCATCATTGAGGCCTCACTTAATCATGACATTTAACAGTAAAACGTTGTGAAGTACATCATTGACATTATTGAGGAATACTTTTTGTTCTGTGGGAGTGCATCCATCTGAAACTGAGCTGAAACCCCCCAAGCACACATATTCAACCTACTCCTAGATTAGAGGTTCTGGGATAGATAGAGAAAGAGAAGGTCCACCAGTTCTATTTCTTGATTACTATTACTATTGCTGCTAACAAAAAGAGAGATTCAGCACACCAGCCTGGGCACAAGTTAATACTCAGAGATGAATGTTAGTTGAAACTTCACTAGATTTTCTTAAATGTGTATAGGAGAGGAACCAAACATACATTAAATTATTTCCCTAAGCTCAGCACATTATTTCATCTGTGTGCTAAAAGGATACTGCATTTGTCAGTGAAAAACGATCAATGTACTTAACGGAAATTACTATAAAGTGATTTGAAATTATTTGAAAAGTTGCTTAAAAAAAAAGTATTTTGTTCATTCATTGTTTGTTCTTCCCTTCACACTTTCTTTGAGAAGCACAAATCAATGAATCTGAAAACACTAAGTCTACAGATCCAAATAACCTCCAAAGTAGCTTCAAGTTCAAAAACTGTTGGGTCAAACTGCCTCAGCAGCAAAAAAACAAAGCCTGTTTACATAATCAAAGTGGCCAGAGTGCAGGTGTGCTGGCTGAGGCAGCAACTGACGTCAATGCATGTTACACAATCTGGAAATTTTAAAAACATCTGTGAATTGGAAACATCTCATATCTCTGGAAATCAGAGGTGCTGCAACACATCAACCACTAAATGTAACGTGAAACAGAAAATGGTTAAACGTAAACAAAAGTTCACTGATCAGCATTTTTTTCCCATCTTGCCCACAGCAATATGATAGTAGTATGTGTATCTTGCATTTCGTTTTAGTGTCTTATCATATCATCAAAACATCCCAAAGTACTTCACAGCATTTTATGTATTTATAGGCAAATATATTGTCTTTCTATTGAATGCAATGATCCGTACAATCCTACAAACTTGCATGTTGCTCTGCTCAACGATGTCCAAAATTGATCATTTTTTCTTAAAAATTAAGTGGGAAAATCATAATCGAGCCTTACTTTGAAAGTCTGTTTGTCACAGTTCTTAACACAGACCAGTTTCCAACTAAAGCTGAATGTAAGAGTTTTCTACATTTTTACACAATAGTAAATGTAAAGGTAAAATGTCTTACTTACTTAAGACCAGGAGGAATTTTGAGGTTTCTGTCTGGTTCCGTTTCACTCTTGGCAGTAAGGCTAGCCAACAGGTTCATGCTCGCTTACACAAAACACAGTAACCACACTTTTCAGTACATCCTGTGAAGAGATATTCTCCAGACGTGAAAGGCATATTCCAAATTATTATTGTTTATTAAAGTTACCACCATCAGCAACAACAAAATTACACTTGTATAGTGCCTTTCACATCTAGAGGGCATCCCAAGGTGTTGGACAGATACTATTCCGGACCCGGACTGGCGGTAGGGATTTGCTTGGGTGGAGGGCAGGGAAGGAAGGAGGTTGATAGAAAGCACAGTCAAAGAGGAGGGCCTTGAGGTGGGGCTTGAAGGAGGCGAGCGATCGGGCAAAGTGCAGGGACTGTGGGATGGAGTTCTAGAGGGTGGAGGCAGAATGGCTGAAGGCCCGACTGCCGATGGTGGGGTGGGTGAGGTGGGAGACGTGAAGCAGGCCGGAGCCCATCAAGTGGAGAGAGAGGGCAGGGTGGTAGGAGGTCACCAGGTCTCAGTACCAATTGGGTGAGTGAGGATAGTAACTTGTTCAATTTTAAATTTTTGGTTAATCGGGGACCCTAGCTACAGTACTTGCATTGTTTCTTCTGTGGAATTCTAAATAAAGGTCACTGAGTACTCAACAGCAAGTCTGACCTTAGTTTTTGCAATTCAAGACAACAGAGTAATAGACCAGGCAATTTGAAGTCATATTTCAGCTTGAAGATATATGATTTGATTTGTTGCAGAACACTGGTTTTGCTTGATGGGAGCATTGTAAATTTGAATAGGGTGCAGTGCAGGCTTTCTTTGCTTTTTGCATGTGAAGCTGACAATAATTGCACTGCAGATTTCACCTTTTAGAGACTGCCAGGGCCAATAAACCAATCTGAACAATTTTGGCAGAGCAGACAAACTGGTACTCATTCAGAACCAAATGTAGATGGAGACCAACCAGGGAGAACAGAGAGAGCACAAGCACAGTTCTCAATTAAATACAAGACTAATGCCGGGTTGATAGGATTAACTTTGTTCTCTCAGGAGAAGTTCTACACTCTAGTGTGTGTGTTTGCAGCTAAGCTTTTTGGCGAAGAACCGATTTTCCTGCTAATCTTGGCATATTCAATGCTGGATGTGTGAAGTCAGTCAAATATTTAATGATGTTTTTATTCTGTGACAAGTTTTCACGTGGGAGTAAACACTCCTCGTCCTCTCACTTCAGCGCCTCAACTTTTCTTCTGGAGAGAGAGGCAACTCACTCTGCAGGGCAATGCCTGAGAAAGGTTCAGCTGAATGAACTGCTGGGAAATTTGTTGTTTGTTGCACATTGTCAACCTTGCAAGCAAACTTGTAATGTAATAACAAATGTTAATGGAGACGACTGCAAGGGGATAGGATGTGGTGCGCACAACAACAGCTTGCACTTCTGTAATACCTCATGCAATGTATAATGTCTCAAACCGTTTACAAAGATGATGTTAAGCATTTCAGACATTCTCCCAACGCGATATAAATGTAAATGATTGTATTGCGTAGTGCAGATCATTGGAGACTGTGGAGTTTGGGCACGCTGAGCAAAAGGGCAGCCCAAGTCAGGCTTCTAAGATGATTTTGAAGTCAGAGAGAAAAGGGGATTGTGGAGAGAGAATTCCAGAGAGCAGAGGTAATGATTAAACAATGGTGGTGGCAGATAGAGTAAGGAATGAGCAATGTTGTATTTCTTTACCTTCTGTCCCGGGGGCTAGCTAGCTTGCCTGCGTTCACTATCGCATTCAAGCCTGCATAATAGTTGTTAGGGTGAGAGTCTGGCGGGCCTTGACGGCTGTAGAACCATATCTCACTAAAGTACAAAAAGAGTCAAAACACCTTCAGAAGAGAGAGATTGGCAGAAAAAAACCATTGTCATTAAAATTATTGGTGGCATTTAGTTTACAATAGGGATTTTACCCGTGGGACATTTGTGCATGCGACCACCAGGAAAGTAGAAGGTGAACTAGATGGATCCTTTTTCTTCAAGCATTTATTATGTTCTTATGTTATGTTCCATCAACACTTCTCGTCTCCAAGGTCAGTAATTTGCTCACCAGTGGAGGAAAAGCATGTTTGCCCAGTAACACCTGCTAACAAACCCCCAAAAAACTTATATTTGACGTATCACTTTATCACTCATGTCTTTGAGACTTTTCAAAGCACTTCACAGAATATACTGTAAAATGAATTCACTGTGGGTGGAACAAAAAATGGGCCTCGAGGGGAGGAAAGGGGCACAGTGTTGGAAAGTGGAGCTTTTGGAAAGACTGTTCAGACATAAAGATCAGAAAATAACTAACAACATAACAAGCTGCCGTATCATTATGATATCTGGCATGTTTTATGGGAGCAGATGACGGGGTCGGGTGAGAGTATTGTATAACATAGCTGTGGAGGGTGCAGGAAATCTGAGGTAACTTTTGTTTTGATTCCATGTGCGTGATAAGATTTCTGACCTTTTCAGAATGGTATAGAATAAACAGCGTAGCTGGGTTCTTTGCCTTTGAATTAGTACAACAGGAAATGTAAAAATACTTTGGTTGGAATTCACAATGCTCAGACTGTCTGCCCATTTCTTATTCGGTCCTCTTGTAGTGCCCGATACAGCTTATCAGCTACAGGCACCAAATTTCACTTGGTGTTAGCCAGTGAGACAATTTTGTACAAAAATTTAAGATTGTGTAGAATTTTGGAAAATCATTGATTACATTCTTAATTTTGAAGAATTTTGGAGAATTCCAGAAAACCGGCTTCCACATTTTAAGACAGAATATGAGCTTTCAGGCGAAGGCAAAGTGGGCTCAGAATGCATGGAGTAAATACCAACTCCAATACCCCTGCACAATGGGGAGATATTGTAGGTAAGTAGGATTGTTGGTCCGAGAAGCGGATCACTTCCGCCTATCGACTAATTCCTTCAACGATAAGAAAAGGTCACTCACTCCACGACTATTTGTGGATCACTGCTGTGCACAATTGGCTGCAGCGTTTTGCATCCAAAATATACAGTTGATTCACTTTACAGTATATTCTGTGAAGCGCTTTGAGACATCTCGAAGACATGATAAGGCGCTAAATCAAAGACAAAGATTATTATTAGTTTTGTTACATGGGGAAGTGTTACCTTGGATATCTGCCCATATGTTTGTAAACAGCGACATTTCACATGGTAACCATATCGCGGGTGTGTATCGTCCCCTGAAGGACCGGTGCAGAAATCCCTATGTGACAGCTGCAGCCACCACTCTGGCCAGTGTCATCTTTACTTGCTGCTCAGCTCACCGGCAGGAAACATACTTGTGTCGTGCGAGACTGAATCCCTTCCTGCTCAGTTTCCTCTCATAGAATATCTAGGCATTCTCATCCTTGACAGAGAGAGGGGGCGGTTGAGAGTGGGGTGGGGGAGCGGTGGGTGGCAGGATGTGAGTTCTGAGTGCAGTCCAAAAGTCCAAGTCCCTGACTTGTTGCTTCTGTCACACACTGCGCCAACACACAAAAATAATCTCACGAGTATGTTGTGAAAAATAAACAAACGGCTCGCACAGAGCACAAGCTACTTTGGAATAAGCTTATATTGTGTCTGTTGCAGGAAGGAATTACGTGAACTGGGACTGACTGTACTGCTGGATGCCCGAAGGTGTCAGCCTGCACTCGTCTTGTGTAAAGCTTTCACTGCATTTCAGGTGAGAGGTCACTGCAAAGTCCTTGTGCCTTGAATTAAGTTTTCTGCACTTTCTTCGAGAGGTTAATCAATGTAAATTGTTGTTTGGCTATTTAGCAGGTTATTAGATCATGGTGCAAATATTGATCTGGAACTAGCACATGGAACATTTACTGTCCTTTTTAATTAAAACAGTCCTTACATTTGATATAGTACCTAGAATTTCAAGATACAGTACAGGTAACCCCCGATTTAGGATGCTTCTATTGACAATGTTTCGATGTAACAAACATAATTTTTTAACACCTTTTTATCGATATATGACATTTGGTTTCGTTTTAACGACCTAAGAATTTGGTGCATCTTTTTTGCACATGCGCAGTATATAGTGTATTTCACGGTAAAATCGCAGTCGTATACCGTGTGTATCCAAGCGTTTAAACTGGCCAATTTTTGCTGCGACCCAAATTAGCCTCTAACAGGTCCTCCACACTAGAGGGCAATATCGCGATTGACACTCAGCTCAGCCAAAACATTATCTTCCATCTGTTTTGTGGACTCAGCTCTTTTGTAAGTACGTTCTCCCCCATTTCTGGTGGCGGCGGGGGGGGGGGGGGGGGGGGGGGGGGGTGGGGAGGGGGGGGCGAGATGGATGGGGATGGGATGGAGAGATGTGGGGGGGAGAGAGGCATGGGGAGGGAAGGAGAGATGGGGGTGGGAGAGAGAGATGGGGAACGAAGGAGAGATATGGGGGAGAGAGAGATGGGAAGAGATGGGGAGGCAGAGATGGGGGTGGGGGGTTGGGGGGAGGGAAGGAGGGGGAGGGAGATAGGGTCAGGACCGAGGTTGGGACCCGTGTGAGATTAGCGATTAGAGAAAAAGAGACGTCGTCATAAAGCCATGCCCCCAAAAGCAGCAACAGCAGACTGCTTAGTTTAGCAGTTTAGGAAGATAGGCAGACGGTCCCCGTCACCAAAAAGGTTGAGAAACACTGCTTTAAATACTAAATCTTGCCTATGTGTGTTATTGTGTGTGTTTCGTGTGTTATTCTAGTGCGTTTAAGGTCCAAAAATGTTGTCAAAAGAACGCATCTCGGGTTGTATAATGGGACCGCATGGGAAACCGCGTTTCGATTTAGGACATTCCGATCTGAGTACCGTTTTTCAGGAATGCAACCCCGTCCTAAATAAAGGTTTACCTGTACTTCGCAAGTGCTTTGGATACATACTTGTTTCTAGTTACATATCAAAATATACCTCTGACTTGCTTTCAATTATCTTTTCCCTCCCCAACCTAGTCTGCTCTAACCTCTAGTTCAGAGGTTATTAAGCTCTTTGAGACATCCATCATTATTAAGCTCTTTGAGACATCTTTCAACTATGATAGGTGTTATGAAAGGTTCTCTATAATTGTACATAATAATAATCCTTACATTTGATATAGCACCTTATCGTGTCTTTACTACGTCTCAAAGCGCTTCACAGAATATACCTCAAGTGAATTGACTGTATTTTATAGGCAAATCGTACATTGTCTGCCATGATACCCATCCAACATTTTTAAATAAGCTGTTTGGTAAATGGGCCCAGTGCCTTGCCATGTACCACCCTTCCTGGTAAACTGTTCTAGCCTTGCTGCCAATTACTTACCTTTGGTGTAAAATAAATGCTTCCCATTTTTTGTCCCAAACTTGGCCTTCACAACCCTGCCCTCTGGTCCTGTATGTATCACTAAAAATATTGTTCTGGGTCTATTTCTCTATTCCATTCATTATCTTAACGACCTCTGTAGGAACCATTTGTGTTGTAAGGGTAGAATTTTTAGATAACACTTTTTGAAAAGTATTCCATATAAAGCTCAGCAACTTCAGAAAAATTCCAGATGGGATTTGAGCTCTCGAGATCTAGATGTTGTTTGGTGAAGGTTT
The DNA here is from genome assembly GCA_035084275.1 of Hydrolagus colliei. Classification (NCBI taxonomy): domain Eukaryota; kingdom Metazoa; phylum Chordata; class Chondrichthyes; order Chimaeriformes; family Chimaeridae; genus Hydrolagus; species Hydrolagus colliei. The sequence goes on from CM068743.1 coordinate 13,103,244, forward strand.
TGAAGATGGTGAGGGGGAGTTTGTGGGTTTGCTTGTCTGATTCAGTAAATTGCACCAAATATAACTTTGGAACTTGGCAACCCTGCATGTGGCCCTTGCTCGGTTTCTGTGTTTACAGCTGAATGCTAGATCAGTATCACCAAGTGCAGCCTGCTGAGGCTTGTTTATGCATCTTTATATAAGTCAAGCATGTTTCAGTCTTCACTGCTATTTGTTTGTGCTGCTATTTGTTTCAAGTTGCTTTGGGTAGATCTTTGTTTTCTTTGTGATACACTTCTTTCTGTTTTCAACCTTTTCCTCTTCTATTCTAGTCTTATTTATCGCTTTGCTTACATTTAACTTTGTAGTTTAACCAAAGCTCACTGTTTACCATATAGAACATTTTATCACAGATCATCCGTGTCTGTCAATGTTTTTTCTCGTCCCTTGATTGTGCTCTAGATCAGTTTACCCTTGAACTGAAAGATAGGAATGGATGAAAATCATTTTTCATCCCATTCCTCAGATCTTTACTTAGCTTTACCTTTCACATTCTAAACAACAACAAAATTACATTTGTATAGCTCATTTTACGGCAGGAGAACATCCTTGATCCTTTGGCCAAATTAGTGATAATAACCCTTTATACAAGATAGGGTATTGGGATTTAGAGCTCATAGTGTAGGTCAACACTCTGATCTTGTTGGGGAAGCTCTGCCTTATTTTATACCCTTTGGGAGTGATGTAAAGATCCCCTGGCAACATCAAACAAAATAAGCAATTTTCTTCTGAGACTCTGGTCAGATAGAATTAGTCATTTATTTTCTGGCCGTTTGTGGGGCATTACTCTCAGCAAATAAACTGCCATGTTTGCCTACACAATATAGTGACTAAACTTTACAGTAAATGCAATGAAATGTGTTTTGATGATTTGAGAAGGTGCTGTAAAAACAACAACAAAATTACATTTCTATAGTGCCTTTCACATCAGGAAGAAATCCCAAGGCGCTTACCAATCTATGGAATATTATTTAAACAAAACCTTCCATATAAAAATAAACGTATGAAGGTGTAATTGATCTGTGATGGTGGATGGTTTTATCAGTAGCACTGCTTCAGCAAATTACCATAATGTCTTTGAGGTTATCTTGACATATACAGAACCGTGCTTATCGTAGGCATGAGTCTTCCAAGCTGCACTACTCAGAGTTCTGCTAGCAGTGCAACCCCTTTATAAGGTGCTTCACTGAAGCACCAATTTGTGGACTCCTAGCTACTCATTGTGTGGTACACAATGGTTTATATTGCAGCCTGACTGGCTTCTTGCCGTGTACGTGGTGTACAGGTTGACGGTCAGCCTTAACTATCTTTGTAAATATTTTAGTCCTTGTTAGCTCAGATGTAGGACTACTGAGAGCATCTCAGAAGATTGACTCAAAACTGATCTTCCATTGCCAGTCACCTTGGAGCTTGCTCAGACCCAAAGAGATCCTTGCCACTAGTTGATTATTAGATATCTGACAATAAACAATAAGCAGCATATTACAATGCAATACCATTTACATTTATATATATATATATTTTGTGCCTTTCACATCAGGAAGACATCCCAAAGTGCTTGCTGATTCTGGTTGGATGGATTCACATGATTAGGGGATAAACCTGATTTAGGAAGAGAACATAAATTAGGATACGCATAAGAAATAATCTAAATGTTCAATTAATCTGTTTTTCTGCTGGGCTAAAATCTCTCCCAACATATGAAATGTGGTTTTGTAAGGCCAGAATAAGAATGCGACGTTATATCCAATATAATAGTGAATAGTACTGTGTTTCCATTGTATCCTCGTCCAACTTGTATTAAAAAGCCTTTTGCTAGACATATGATGAATAACTCGCTAACTGCAGAAGGTGAGATATGAAACAATGAATAACAAAAGATGAAGATTTGAAGGCCGTTGCCCAATTCCCATGGGCTCAGATAATCCGGATCACTGGGGATTTGAACACACCTGGATTGCGTAACACCCCTGCAATTCATTCCCTGCCCTCTGTTGATGTGTGTGGATTATGTTCACAGTGAATCAGGGAGGTGCACAAAGGGAAAAAGATATGCTAGTTCCTCACCGCTGTAAAACGAACTGCGTCTATCAGTGTCAAGAAATGCTATTAGACAGTTCTTGTCTGTACAATTTCCTAAATGATGACAACAATGCACCCAGCAACAAATGAGTACTTGTCTTGTGTTTGGCAAAGGCCTGAAGTGGTTATTTGCAGATGAATACACTCTTTCATCCTATGTGAATTAATCTCATATTCTTTTGAACCCTAACAGGCTGGGCTAACTCCCTTCCATAATTTAACTGCAGGGTCTTCACTCTCGCATATAAATCCCCTCATGCCCTAGCATCTTCTTATTTTCTGATTTGCTTGTGCCCCACAGCTTCTCTTCACCCCATCTGTTCAACTAACACAGGCCTGCTTCCATACTCATCCTATACAACGTCTCTGACCTCTGCAACTCCCTGCTTCTGTCTCTTCACCTTACCACCTTTCTATCTTTTAAATCCCACCTTAAAATCAATCTCTTTAATCACGCCTGTCGTCACCTCCCTTGTCTGGTGTCCAACCCCACTATCGTGATGCGTTCCCTGATGTTATCCAACGTAATGAGAGCTTTAGAGATGTATGTTTTAGTTGTTATAGATAGTGAGCTACAAAAAAAAGCTCAGCGGAAAAACAACAACTCATAAGCCTAACTCTCGGTCTGTGTTGAGTTATCTTAAATGTTTTTGTGTAGACTTCAGGCAAGGACAGGCTGCTATGCTCCCCATGGTTGAACAGCCTGCCATCTCTGATTGAAGATTGGACTCTTGTGCCAGGGGCTGAATAGTAGCCAACGAGCATGGGAAAATACATAGGATGTCTTTCGTGGAAATCGGAGATAGGGAGAAAACTGCCAACAACAAAATAAAATGAAAATAAACATGAAATTCTGGTGTTGAGGATTTTTTTTTAACAACTAAACATTTGTATTGTGTGATAATGGTTTGGATGTTAAATGACCAACTAGTGACTATCTTTGGGGATGTGGGGAGGTAAAGGTTTTTTTGGAGCTGTACTGCCTCACAGGATGGCATGTTTGGTATGGAACGTTAGAATCAAGTTGACCCTCTGTGGTGGTTTTCTGTAGTCCAGTTTCTGAGCTGGGCAGGTCTGCAATACTCCAAGGCATTAGGGACGACAGCCAGCCTGGCTTATTGGAATTGTCAGGGCAAACCAGTCACTGGGAACTCTTCCCACTCAGCTCCCATTAACTCTGCTTGCCAACACTCTAACTGGTAAGATGGACAAGCAGCAGGAAAACTTGCCAGACAGTGATTTGTATGGCAAGCTATGCAAGTTTAGATGATTCTTTTGTCAACCTGTGTGTAATACTTTCCGGAATTAGGTAAGCAGAACGAGTCTCTCCTGTGAGAGAGTGTGTATTCCATTCCAACAATCTATTTCTGGAATTTTCATGTGTAGATGGGATGCATAGAAATCTTAGCTGGGTTCGGATACGTGTAAGCATGGTAATGAGTCCATAGTCCCTGGAGTATTGTGAGCCTGTCTAGCTCAGAAACTGGACTACGGAACACCACCACAGAGGGTCGACTTGGTTCAGACGTTCCACATCCAACATGCCACCTGGTGAGGCAGTTCAGCTCCAAGAAAACCCCCTTTACCTACCCACACCCCAGGTCGCTAGTTGGTCATTTAACATCCAAATATTTGAGACAATGTTGTGTTAATTGCACCGTCTGGTCTGGCAAGTATCAGATTGCAAGACTATCAGATTCACTTCCAGTGAATTGCAAATTCCAAGATGGCCAAGTCTGAACAAAGCCCCGGAGAGCAAAACATTTCTAGATTTATTATGTCCAGTTTTCGCAAGCTGGATATCAAGGTTAAGAAGACAAATCCAGTTTGTGAATGAACATTTTAGATGTCTCGGTTATCCCCCATTCCCTGGATGGATATGTAAAACAGTAGAATGGTGATTGGGGGGTGGTGGTGGGGGCGGGGGGGAATGCTATTCTGTGTATCCTAAATTTTGTTGATTTGTCCTAATCGTTATAGTGTAATACAAAATATTTAGTATTGTTATTAAGTGTTTAAAGGTGACTTTGGAACTGGCCTCCAATTACAGGTTGCACACAAGCAACCTCATTCTTAGACTACTGCCAGAGGACTGGAGGATAGCTAATGTTACTCCCTTGTATAAAAAGGGGCAGAAGGACAAGCCTGGTAACTACAGACCAGTCAGTCTAACGTCGGTAGTGGGCAAAATTCTAGAGTCCATAATCAGGGACAAGGTAGATCTTCACTTAGAAAGATATAGGCTAATAAAGGACAGTCAACATGGATTTGTTAAAGGCAAATCTTGCCTTACAAATCTGATAGAATTTTTTGATGAGGTAACGGAATGGGTGGATAATGGTAGCGCAGTTGATGTAGTTTACATGGACTTTCAAAAGGCATTTGACAAAGTGCCACATGAGAGACTTATTAAGAAATTAAAGGCCCATGGCGTAAAAGGGACAGTGGCAGCGTGGATCCACAACTGGCTGCGAGACAGAAAGCAGAGAGTTGTAGTGAGCGGCTGTTTTTCAGATTGGAGGGAAGTGAGCAGTGGTGTGCCACAGGGATCGGTTTTGGGACCATTGCTGTTTGTAATCTACATCAATGATCTGGACTTGGGTGTACGGAGTACAGTTTCCAAGTTTGCAGATGACACTAAGTTAGGGAGAATAGTAAACAGTGAGGAGGATAGTAGCCATCTGCAAGAGGATATAGACAAATTGGTAAAGTGGGCAGACACATGGCAGATGAAGTTTAATGCAGAGAAGTGTGAGGTGATGCATTTTGGGAGAAGAAATGAAGGGAGGCAATATAGGCTAGATAGTACAATTTTAAATGGTGTGAAGGAACAGAGAGACCTGGGGATTTGTGTTAGTGACTCGTTGAAGGTGGCAGGACAGGTAGACAAGGCTGTTAAGAAGGCATATGGGATACTAGGCTTTATAAATAGGGGTATAGAGTACAAAAGTCAGGAAGTGCTGACTAACCTCTATAGGACTTTGGTGAGGCCTCAGCTGGAATACTGTGTTCAATTCTGGTCACCACACTACAGAAAGGATGTGAAGGCATTGGAAAGGGTACAACGAAGATTTACTAGGATGGTGCCAGGATTGAGGGACTTCAGCTATGAGGAGAGGCTAGATAGGCTAGGGTTATTCTCTCTGGAGCAGAGAAGATTGAGGGGAGACCTAATAGAGGTTTATAAGATCATGAGGGGTTTCGACAGGGCAAATAGAGAAAAACTATTTCCACTCGTGGGTGAATCTGTGACTCGTGGTCACAGATTTAAAATAGTTTCAAGGCGCAGTAGAGGGGAGCTGAGGAGAAATTTTTTCACTCAGCGAGTTGTTCGAATCTGGAATGCATTGCCTGAAAAGGTGGTGGAGGCTGATTCGATAACAACTTTTAAAAGGGAATTAGATCTTTATTTAGGAAGAACGGGTCTATTAGGCTATGGGGAGCGGGCAGGGCAATGGGATTGAATCGCTCTTTTCAAAGAGCCGGCACAGACTAGATGGGCCGAATGGCCTCCTTTTGTGCCGTAAAATTCTATGATTCTATGATTCTACTTAGACCGGCCTAATTAGACTTGTGTTAATAATACTGAAGAGAAGATTTGCAGGTAAACTGCTCCCCATTATGGCTTGTGTCAATGGTACTTATCCGTGCCATCGCAGAGATGAACAAAGCAACCTTTATCAAATGTGATTTCAGTGTCTGTACATTACTTATTTTTAAACAGAGATAATTGGAATTTCTGCTTCCTCCACCTATTAGTAAGTCTGATTTTTGGTTTGTTTTTGATTGCCTGTTATTGTACACATCACCATTAATTGAGGGTTAGTGTCACTGCGCATTTGACAAATCTTCCCTCCCAGACCAGAGTACCTTTATGTTCAGACTTGTTAAGTTCCAATCAGATTCCAGAATGCACAGTTCAAGGTTCACAGTATCTCGGTGATTGGAACTGATCTGTGCAAACCTCAGTACCTTATTGATGTGCTACATGTCTAGGCACAAAGCACTGATTGTGGATGTCGGTTAACAACTAGGAACTAGGAAATCATTACTGATGATTGTAGGGCCTGCTGCATTCTTGGATTTTTAGAGGGGGAAAGAGACCAATTGTAAAGATTCTTAACGCAAGGTAATTTGGTGGTTAGGCAGCATATACGGACCACCATGGTGGATTGATGTGGTGGTAATGGGTTGTTAAGAGATTCTGGTTGCTTTCAATGATGCCATGTTTGTTTCTTTCAACAACTTCAAGGTTGCCATTCCCAATGCCATAAACTCTGTGCTGGTTTTGGTGGAAAAGGAATCCACATTCAGACCTGAGAGGGATACAGTTGTCCAGGTATAGAAGATTTTCACTGACACTTTTTGCTCACGGGGGAAATCATGGCATTTGTGTGCACGCACGTACGCACGCACGCATGCACACATCGCCATCTCTTGTTCCAAAGCCATTGTTAATTAATGTCTATCTCCCTCCTTTGTCCTCAACACAGTATGAAATCCTGACATCATTGAAAGCTTTACACAAGCACGTTGACATCAGTCAGCTGACGCAGGAGTTCGACGGGACATTCCGACACAGTCACAGTGACTGGATCCGCTTCCGCATGGTTGGTACTTTAAAAAAATAGTAATAATCCTTGCACTTGATCTAGCCCCTTGTCCAATTGTGAATATTATGAATAATCCCGCTGGTTATTCCAGAATTTATGTGAATAAGTGAGTCAAACAAATGAGCAATTATAAGTGGATTACTGGCTAACTAAATGAATAATTATTGTACGAGGATGACATAGAGTACGGAAAGGAAATTAAATAAGTTATTAATTTACAGTCAGTGCTCTGTTTGCTATCAATTCAGCCTGAATGGAGTTGCGTAGGGTATTTCAAAGACAAGTGCATTTTCAAGTATTTCTTTCTCAAACAATATGGAGGCAAGAGGGCGAGGGTGGGAGGGTGGTTATTGGTACAATGTTCTAGATGTTCCCATTTCACATCTGGTACTTACAGATTTTGAATCTTGTCCAGACAAATGGAATGAAAGCCTTCTGTCTGTTAGCTATTAGAAGTAGAAATTCCACCTGCGTTTAAATTTAATCTATTTATGTAGCAGAGTGTCTAGAATTTGGCAAATTGTTGAATTCAGCCTTATCTTTTTTTTCCCCGGTTCTTGAAAGAATTTACAGAAATTTGGCTTTAAAGTGAGAGCAGTTTTTAACAATTTGGCAAATTCTGGATACTCTGAAATAATAATAATGACAATAATCCTGCATTTGATACAGCGCCTTTATCATGTTGTTGAGACATCTCAAAGTGCTTCATAGAATATATGGTAAAGTATATCATGTGATATATTCTACCATATTATCCTAGTGCTTCATGGCACTAAATTGCTTAATCTGATATTAATTTATAATATCAATCTTACCCAAGTCAGGCCACAGGATGGTCCCAATGTGCTAATGGAAAATGTCACAGTGGTAGAGTAAAGCATTTAAGAATGCTAACAGCAATGACCTTAATATCTACAGAATCCATCTTGATATCGCACACTAACTATCTCATATCCCATACTAACCATCTCAGATATTTGTGACATCTAAGAATGAAATTCCAGAGTGTTTAATTCTCGGAGGTTTGTGCTGTTGATGCATAACCAGTAGTGGCTCGGTTGAAACTGTATAAACTGATTTCATGCAATTCTCCTGGAGCCAATTTAGTGAGAGGAGACTTTCATCTGCATCAATCAATGCTGGAATTGAATCTAGGATCTGGTAAGGATAATGGTCTACTCAATCCCTAGGTATTCTAAATCTCTGAGAGTTAGGTCAATCAGTCTTGTATGCTTTTCATGGGTCATCCATGTATATTTGCAAGGATTGCTAACATTGGCAACAGACAGCAGGGACAAACTAACACGCTAAAATTGGAAGTAAATTAGTTTGATTAAACCGAGGAGATTGCAGTAATGGTGTTTGAAATTAAGGGAACAATCTGCTAGAAGGTTTTACTGCCACTTATCTGACCTGGCACTGACATGAACCTGGCCTCCGCTCTGCCTTTTCTTTTCAGTAGCACTTATTCAGAACCCGCACAAATTTCTTAAGTAACCTCTATTGAGCACTCTCTGCTAACCTGCATGCACTTACCACACCATTAAATTCTGCGACTGAAGAGCTTGGTAGCTTTGAGACAGATTTCTGGCTTTTAAAGTATTTATTTCCCCTCCATTGCTGAAGGCATTGCTCTGCGTGGCACTGGGTCATGCAGACCAGGAGGTTTATTTGAGCCTAGGTCTGCACTGAATGAGCTGATTTCAGGCAAGGTGGGGAAAGAACTAGTCGTAGTCCCCATAATAGATGACAACAACAACTCACACTTATATTGGGGTGGGGGGGGGGGATGTGGCTGTAAGCATAATCAAAAAAGCAGGTTTTCAGACAGCACTTGGAAAAGGGAAGAGAAGGGGCAAGGAGGAGGGTTGGAGAGAGATTGTTCCAGAGTTTCAGGGCCTAGTAGACTCCGATGGTGGGGCGAAGGGTGTGAGGGAAGAGCAGGAGGTGGGTGTGAGGGAAGAACAGGGTGGTGGATTGCGGATTGAGGAGATTGGAGGGTTAAGGAGTTGCCAGGGAGTGAAGGCATTTGAACACGACTGTGAGGACCTTGAACTCGATCCGTTCAGTGATGGACCTCAGTGCCCCTGGCATTGAGAGGTGATAAACTAATGTTTAATGCAATCATATTTTAGCAAACTGACAAGATAGGTGTTTTTTTTTCATGTCGTTACAGAAGTTGGAGCCATTCATGATGGGCTGTCGAGAAGCTCTCATCTACCTTCAAACTTCCATCAATAGCCTGAATGCCAGCAAAATGCCCAGCACTGAACAGGTAACCTCTCTCCGCACTGCACGCTCCTTCCTCGGAGCAAATTTTCTCCCCTTTTTTTGTTTGATAATATGACACATAAAACATTTTCCACCATATTGTGATGTTTCTTAACAGATTCGATGTTGCATTATGTTTTACAGTGAGGTTATTAAAGTTAGAAATGTTCCCATCTTTCCTTTATATTTCCAAATACACCAAATATCTAGCGACCCACCCAATGGATTCTGCATGTTTATTCCTGCGTATACGTTTCTACTTTACCCTCCCCAGGGGGCAGTGCATTCCATATTAGCAAAGCTTTGCAGTATGGGGCTAGGTGGACATGATGGCCTGCAAATTTGAGAGCAATTCACATTGAACCCATTGAACTCATTTTTTTGTGGGAGAATGTCAATTGGGGGATCGTGTGTTGTATACACCCAGTCTTTCTGGGAGCAGGAAGTGATTCATTGTGAAATCCAGACCTTGCTTTTCTCAGGAAGTCATTGATCTCATTACCAAGCACAAGACAATGATGAAGTGCGTCCTGGAAGACACTCGTCTGGTTGGATTGCGGCTGGAAGGCGGAACAGTTCTCGCCAGGATTAGGAAAGAGGAGTTCTGTGATACTGAGGACTATAGGTAGGTTATTTTTGGTTAATTTGCTTGTCCCTCTTGCCTTCCGCTCCACCATGGCAGCCACACTTTCAGACACTACGCTTTCTGACAGTCCCAAATTCTGGGACACTCTCCCTCAATCCCTCTTCCTTGTCCTCTCCTTCCCCATCGTCAGGTTGCACCTGAACATCTTGCTCTTTGGCTGTGCTTGCAGTCACCTTCCCCCTCCCACCAGCTTGACATCGTGCTCTGCCACTGTCAACTGGTTCTGGGATGCTACCCTATGTGAATGACACTAAATAAATGTAAGATGCTGTTGTTGTAATTTGAGGGAACTCTTTGAGGATTTACCACGCTGCCTCCTCTCCCCAAAAAACAAGTTTTTCTGAGGAAAATATTTCTGCATTTAATAATAATCCTTGGATTTGACATAGCGCCTTATCAAGTCTATGATAGAAAGCACTTCATAGAATATACTGTAAAGTGTAGTGACACTATGTTTAGTGGGCGAACCATGGTAGCCAATTACACACAACAGTATCCCACAAACAGTCGTGGATTGAGGGACCAAATTATTATTTTTCTTGAATTTTTCTTTAAGGAATTATTATCCCCTATTTAATTATTTCAGTATATAATATTGGTGCGGTCCTCACATCGCTTTGTGTATGTGTGTGAGTGTGATTTTGTAACTACAATTTCAAGTGTCAGACTGTGAGACAATTTGTTAATATGCTATACGAGGATGTGTCTCATTGCTGGTTTAGGATAATAACAGGATTTCAGGCATCTTTGAGATTCATTGCTTCCAAAAAATGACACCTTTCATTTTAATTGAAGGCCAGTGATAATAAATTGCAGCAATGATTATAATGTGATGAGGTCCTAAAATAGTACATTACAGCCATTTTACATAACTAGTATACATTCCTCTTACCCCCTTTGTGCGCAGGAAATGTGTTTACGAAGCTGTAAGGCACAATTAGGATTCCTTTCAATTTATTTTCTTTCATTTATTTAAGTCACAAAAGCAGAAGTCAGGAAATGCATTTGATCACAGGATATATGTTTAGCAGCAAACTCAGTAATGATTTTTGTCAGACGTTTATCACCAGACTAGGGGTAAAATGAAGGTTTGGTATTGTCCAGCTGTTGTCAGCCTACGCATGTGGCCATTACAAGCTCTGATTTATAAAGTGCATTTGTGTTATTGTCCATGTTTGTGCATAGCAGGACAGAGGCACAACTTGTTTGTACTTTGTCTCTCTCGTGTCTCACTGACATCACCGTTTGACTTTTATGTGGTAACATTAGAATGTAAATGTACCAATTTTTTAAAATGCGGAAAGGGAACATTTTATCATTTTGCCTAGCCCTTCCTAAACAGAGGGGAATTTATTGACAGGCAGAGAATAACCATCATACTTCATTATGAGAAGGGAGTTTACACAGTTTGTTGCGATGCAATTCCACTTCCCGTAAGGCTATTTATGAATCCTGCTGGTTATATACAACTTCATGTTGAAAATACAGTATTAATATTTGAAATCGAAAAGTTAAATTCTCATAGAAGAACTACTGTGAACGACTGAACCTTAGAGGTCGGCGTTTGTTACCACTGTGCTTTTAAACCATTTGGAAAGTAATGTTCTGGTTTGAAACATGCTGCAGTCCAGATATAAGCAAAATTCTGAATGTATGCCGAACTCTCAATAGTTCGGTTTGGGTAATCTTAACCCAGCGTTTCTGCACTTGTCAGGAACCCTGCTGACCAATAAAATATGCAGTATCTGCAATGGAGGTTTTTAAGCACTCACTCAAGTTTATCTTTCAATGTAGGGATGCAATCGAGGGCATCACATTGCTGTACAATCATTTGGATGAAGAGGTGCACAAACTGGTGATGCTGTCCAACAAGTCCCTGCAGCAGCTGGAGATCCTATTGGAGCTGAGGCAGTTTGAGGAGAGCTGCAGTAAGGTGAGAGCAAGGACTCTGGCATATTTGTATAGCTATGAGGGCAATTGTAAAACATCTCACTTTCCACTGCAGCTTTTTAACAGGAACCCCCATTGTACGATAGACTCCCATGAAGCAGTGAAAACAAACTGTACAGCTTTGATATGTTCTGCTTAGATATGATCCCAGAAAAAATATGTACCATCATCTTTCTGCCTTGCGTTGCTTGCTTATACCGCTTCTGCATGCCTGATGTCGCCTAATACTTTTCAGAACTAAGTAAGCAGGTTGTATCCCTCCAGGAAGAGAGTGCGTATCCCATTCTAATAAATATCTCTGGAATTTCCATTTGTTGGTTGACTGCGTGGAATTCGGTTTGCTTTGGATACTCTTAGGCGCTGTGATGGGTTTCCTCAAGTGTCAGACACCCGACTGATCAAAATAAATGGAGAGATTTCGGCTTGGAGTCAACGTCTTGTTTTTTCAGCAGAATCTACATAGGTTTCTTTGAAGGTTTTTTTTTGTGAGGCACTTTATTTGAGGAGCATTTTTCAATCCCATTGCTCACTGCCCCCTCACTATCTGAAATAATTATTTCTTCCCTCTAGTGGTCATTACAGGAATGGTATGATAATACAAGGGTCATCACCTTACCAGCATTTCTTCCTGGTAAAACGACAACCAAACACACGATAACTTGCATTTATATAGCTCCCCCCACACAGGGCAGTGTCCCAGAGTGCTTGACACTGGCAGAGCATGAGAGTAGACTAGCAAGGTCTTCAAGCGCTACCTGAAAATGGGGAAGGAAGGTGCATCTCTGGAGAGATGGAGTATTCCAGAGAGGATGAGGGAAACACAGAAGGCCATAGCTAGTTGAGCCAGCAGGTTGTGGTTTTGTGCAGGTCAGAGAGATAGTGCGATGCTAGGGCATAAAGGGATTTGAAAACGAGGGTGAAAGTCTTTAAATTGATTGCACTTCAAACAAGTTATCCCATTCTGAGGGCAGTGCTATTTGACATAAGCAGGAAGGAAGAGTATGCTTTCATTTTGTCCTTGTCTTTTCTTCTCGTCATTTTCATATAGTTCATAATTCTGTTTTCCTTTCAAAAACAGTAGGAAGTGGCTGTGTGTGCTGCAAAATAATTGTGTCTACAGTACTGTTTTGTGACTCTGAAAAGTGCAATCTCAATACAAAATGTTGTTGATTTATATATTTTCTAGTGTCCCTTGCATGTATGTGTGAAAAATGTGTTATTTCTTAACACATACTTATTTAATTTAAATTATACTTATTAAATGAATCAATAAAATAATGAAAAGACTTAGCACATTTCATAAAGCATCTGACTATGCAAATGAAACACATAGAAAAATTGTATTGGAAATATTAAATTTTGCACCTCATTTGTGTGCTTCTTCCAATCCCCCCCCCCCGCCCCCCCCCACCCCCCCCCCCCCCCCACCCACCTGCCTCTGGATAGAGATAGAAGATGGAAACTTGTTAGGATTTTAAATCAATTTGAACATCAGCTTCTGGCACTGTTCAGAGCAATACGACTGATTTTATCCCTGTAACCGAGTTTTAAAAATCTCATCATAAAGTCATTAGATCCAATTAGTGGGCAGAAACTGCTGTGTGAAGTCTTAAATGTTTTATTCTTTTATAACTTTCTTATTGCTTTCAAACTTACTTCAAGGTTTATTTTTCTTCTCCTCTTTTTTCCTCTTTTGGCCTTACCAAAATAATCATTTCACTCGACAGGTAATAATCACCTATAAAATGCTTTGAGAAATATCAGCACGATAACAGTTCAAGCTCTTTCTTTCTCGACAGCAACAAACATGTCCAGGACAAGTGCCAGGCAATTGAACATTTTCATTACATTACTACAATAATAAAATTGGTAATTTCAAGCCACGATTGTTTGTGGACACTGCTGGGTGCAATTGGCTGCTGCGATTCACCCACAAAATATACAGTCAATTCACTTCACAGTATATTCTGTGAAGCGCTTTGGGACATCGATAAGATGTGAAAAGCACTATATCAAATGCAAGGATGATTATTATTATTATCTCTGATTTTGCCTCTACCCCATTTTAGCAGTAGATGGGATTTGAGTGACTATACAGTGAGCTGCTAACATAGCTAGGGCCACCTTATCCACTGGAATGAACATAACCCTGGAAATGACATGAATGCTAATGTTCTGTTTAAAACAAAAAACAACACATTTTTGTTATGGTTTGTCAAAGTTCAGAGGTTCTAGATACTGTTTCCAAGGACTCTTCAAAAGCTAGTTAATACATCAACAGATACCATTTAGAGTCTTTCACATAGGAGCATAAAATAATTTGCTAGATAATATAAGACCAAGGTCCGCCTAGTTTGCCTTCCACCATCCTGGCAATCATTTGACTTGTACTGATCCCTGACTGTTGAGTGCTTTAGGATGTCCTTCCGATGTGAAAGGCACTCTATAAATATAATTTTGTTGTTGTTGTGCTCTCCCAAACTATATACTGTATCCTAAGATATTATTCTCTAGCAGAAATCTAATTTGTTTTTGAAACATATAACATTTTCTACTTCCACCGGCGCCCAATGGAGCTGGTTAAATAGGCTTACTACAACAACAAAATTATATTTGTATAGCGCCTTTCTCATCAGGAGGACATCCCAAGGTGTTGGCAAGTATTACTTGCTCTCTGAAGAAGTGTATCCGCGGTTTTATTCTGAATTTATCTCCCTTCATCGCAGGCTGAAAAATTATAAATGAAAATTAAGTCTGGAAGTGCATCACAGCAATGGTAAAGACATCTGAGGAAGGTTGGAATAAGGGGGGAAATTGACTGAAAGCCTTGTCGAGAGGTAGATATTCAGAAGGGAATAGGAAACAGGGAGGGGTAGAGGTAAGGATTGAAGAGACACATTCCAGGGAATGGAAACAAAGTTCCTAAAAGCTCAGAAGTCATTGTTGAGGTGGAAGGTGTTGTGGGATGTATAGCAGATCTGAGTTTGTGGACAGAGCATGTGGGTAGGAGAGTGGGGCTGGTGTGGCAGGGAGGGGTGAGAACTTGGAAGGATTCAAAGGTCAGAGAGAGGATCTAGCATAGATTCGAACAGTTAATAAGAGGAGACAGGAACACTGCGGAGTGGTAGGCCAACCATTCCAATAGCAGCACGTTGAGAAGCAGGAGTGCTCGCTAACTCACTATGTGAATTGCCTCCTCTTCTGCCCTCACCCCCTTCTGTTTGTGAAACAAGCCAACTCTACAAATAGTGCGGCTTGATCAGCACCAGACGTGCAGAGCCACTTCCAGAAGCGGTTTTGGGGGGAAACTCAGTACTCCAAATGAATGTGCTTGATCTGAGCTCAGTTTTGTACTGAAGAATGGTGAACAACTGAGAACTGAATTAAGGCTGGAGCTGGTTTAAACTACATAGTTCACCCCAGTTTCCTAGTTTCCATCCTCAGAGATAAATGGACTGTGTTTCAATTTGCTGCACCACTCAATCTGAAATCATTTATGTCCTGTCTGCAATGCGAATCACAATCCCACCGTGTTCCCAGGTGGCTGCTGTGCTGATTGCATTTTGTTTCTGGAAAGGGGCCCATACTGCCTTGCTATGTATTTGCTCACACACAGATTGCTGTCCTTCCTTTATCTGCAGATAAGGCAGTGGGCTGAGTGTGAAGGGGAAAAGCACCTCATACAGCTGGACTGTTTGCCACATACCTTGGAATCATTACAACAGGCACAGGAAGAGTTCAATGTCTTCTATGACCTGGCCACAGTAAGTGCTGTCACATGTAGTTGGGGGCTCAAAGATATGTTGGGCACTTCATCGTTTGGTGGAAAATGTTGCATGTCGCAGTCCTGTAGCTCAGTGGTTAGAACACTCGCATCTCAAGAGAGAGACCCAGGTTTGATTCCCGGCAGTTACTTGCAAGTTTCCTTACTCCACAAACCTGGTAATAATCTCGCAAGAAAAAAATGATAAATTGGGTCATTTCAATCCAAGTTTGTGGCACATTGCTGTGCACAAAAGGCTGCCATGTTTCGCACACAAATATAATTCACTTTTTAGTATATTCTGTGAAGTGCTTTGAGACATCTGGAAGACACGAAAAGCACTTATCAAAGGCAAGGATTATTGATATTATTTTTTAAAAAAAGAGAAACTTGCCAGTAACTGAACATCTGTCATGTCGATCCTCAGGAACTCTGCCACCTACTTCGAGGCAGTCAGGGTGGAGTTATCATAGTGACATACACCCAGCTGGTCGCATGGCAATTTGAAATTCCAGCTTGTAAGTCTTACTTTTCAGCCCCATTACCACAACCTCATATCTAGGTGAATTTTGTCTACTGTTTCCTTCTATCCTAACCAGAAGGATTCTTGCTGGAGCACAAGTAACTCACTCGAGTGTTTTTTTTTATAAACAAATATATTTATTTGGGTAAAACCATATAATTTTTTTAAAAAACTTATACCCGTTACACATCATGCGAAACAAACCAACATTTTTCACCGTGACAAATATGCAGCAGCTCTGACTCGCTACCCACGCAAAAAAAAACCTCACTCAAGTGACTACTTCACATATGAGCCTGCCTAGAGGGTCAGCATTGGTAGGTTATTTAACAGTGGAGAGGATCGTTGCTGAAACCAACTTTATACTCACCTGATAGCCGCACACATTTTACAACAGGATTGAGTGGATAAGAATACAGAGGGGAATTCCTACCCTAGCTGTGATCACCTAGTTGATCATTGAACCTGTGACCTTCTGGTTTATAAACTTACTTTTACAAAGGGCAGTGTCTTTATCTGATAGACCATCTAAATATTACTTTTAAATTAAATTAAATTCCATGCGTCAGGTGAAGGATTCTTGCCTGGCCTGGAAATAGAGGGCTCATTTGTGTCTGTTCTCGATCAATGTGAAGTTTGCAAGTTGAATGGTAGTGGGAGGAATGACTCAGCATTTGGTTTATCTTCTGGACACCTCTTACAGCAGAGCAGAAGATTTATGAAGCCGATCGATTACTCGTAGTGGATTGGTAATAGAACAGTAAACAGCACTGTTCCCAGCATGGAAAACTCTTGCAGGGAGTTGGAGGATGGGGGAGAGGGTGAGAGGGTGTGGTTGAGGGGGAAGGGGTGGAAACACCACTTCTTAGTTGTGGAGTTACAAAACTTATTGACATGGGCCTTGAGAATCATGAGAGATGGAGTGCAGTGCAGTATCCATCACTCTGCAATGATAAGGTTTCTAATTCGATTCTCAATCACAGTAAAAATACGCAAATGATTCCTCCTTTTGTAGATTATTTTTAGAAGATTTTCCTGCACAAATATACCTGAAAAATTGTCTTGGGAGAATTCAATGACAGGGCAGCAATTTTTCAAATCAATGTGTTAATTTTTAGCAGACGCATTAGTTGAGGCAGAGTCAGGAAAATCAATACCCAATTCTGACTTAACTTTAACTTTCACAATCTTATCTAGATGTCATATTGTGCCTGCAAAATCAGGAGAAAGGTTAGAAGCAATTTCTTCAATCAGAGAGCTGATAGGGTTTGGGATTGATTACCACAAGTCACTGTTGAGGTCAGATCAATAGAATCACTCAAAAAGGAACAAGCAAAGTACTTGAGCAGTAAAAACATTGGGGTTAAATTTGTGGTATCCTTAATCAGCCCTTTGTGTTAAATGAAACATCCCGTCAAATCTGAGATAGAAAGAAAATACAGGAAACTGACTAATCGTTTTCCTGTTGAAAACGGTTTTAAAATCTAAAAGTCTGACTTTCAAATTAGGCTTCCTTTCGATCCAATCATTGTGAATTTATCAATGATGTCAACTTTCAATTGCAAATTTCAAACCATTTTCATACTTTAATTTAGTGCTAATTAACACAAAGAGTGGGTAAAGTAAGGACACAAATTTTACCTCAGTGTTACAGAAACACATTTTGGTATGACAACTCGTAATTCAATCCTGTGCACTGGTTTGCCTTTGCAGCAACATTATAGAAAAGGGACGCAGCTCATTAAAGATGCTGGCCATCTGAACAACTGCTCAGCCGATGAACAGGTAAATTTTGAAGAAAAAGTTGAGCAGTTCAAACTCTTTCTGAGCAACTTGATCAACAGGACAGAAAAGCGGAGATTGGATTTGGACAACGTGGTAAACCTATATGAATTCTATGAGATGGTAAGTGTTGCGATTTCATTCCCCTAGATGACTATATCCTGCATAATGTATTCAGTAACTAAAGTTGACCAATTGGAGGAATATTCAGTATAGGGTTATAACACTTTGTAACAGTTCAACTAGTATTGTGTTGTGGCCAACAGAAATGTAAGGTTTCTTATCCATGCCATGACTCGCTCTGCCTTCCTCACCTTTGCAACATTGCCTCACTCTGCCACTACCTCACCCCTGAGGTTGCTGAAACTCTCATTCATGCCTTCATTACGTCCAGATTTGACTATGCCAACACCCTGCTTGTTGGCCTCTCCAAATCCTCCCTCCATAAGCTGCAGATCATCTAAAACTCTGCAGCCCATGTCCTCTTCCACACCAGGCTGCACGAACATATCACTCCCATCCTTGGCCGACTCCACTGGGTTTCCATCACACAGGATTCAACTCAAGATGCTGGTTCTCACCTTCAAAGTCATCCCCCCACCCAACCCCCGCACCTCTGTGACCTCCTAAACCCCTCCCAACCTGTCCACTCTCTCCGACTCTGGTCTGCTCCACGTACCACGACACACCTGCCCCACCATCAGCGGGTGAGCCATTAGCCACTCCACCCCCAACTTTTGGAATTCCATCCCGCAATCTCTCCGCCTTGCCCCCCTCCCTAGCCTCTTCCAATCCTACCTCAACCACTGTGGAATAACAGCAACTTCCCACCCACTCAACCCACAATTACTGAAAATGGTCATGACCAAACTACTGTGGCTGCTGCAGCTACTATGTCACTTTGATCACCAGATTGATTCAGATTTTGAAGGGCTTTCAGTCTATATGATCTCAACCTTCTGTCAAAACATAGAAATGTATTGCACAGAAGGGGGCCATTCAGCTCATCGTGTGTGTGTGTGTGTCAGCATTACTTTCAGTTCCCATTTACCTGCCCTTTCCCCATATCCCTGTAGATTCCAGGGTACCCATCCTACATCTTGTGATCACAGCTTTTTCCTTTTGCTAATCCAGCACTGTACCTTCAATACCTTCAACTTCCCTTCCCAGCATTTAATCATTAATTACCCTGCAGCAGCCGTGCAGTTCTTATAATTTTAGCGCCGGTTTGGGAAATACAGGCTTAACTCAACTTTTAAAGTTATCCTGCAAGATAATTATCATTAGTGGTAACTGTTAGATCACGTACTGCATTTTTCACTCCTAGGATGTTTAATGATAATAATCATAATCCTTGAATTTGATGTAGCGTTTTTACATCTTCTAAACGTCGCAAAGCACTTTACAGATGAATATACTTTAAAGTTCATTGACTGTACAGTATATATTTTTTGTGGGTTTAGTTAGGATGTATCACAAAACAGAAAAAGCAGGTGGGTTAAAGCCAGTCATGGCATATGTTTCGTGTGGACTGCGGGCAAATTGTCCTGATGGGTTGAAAGGCTTTTGCTCGATGCACACTTGCTCATGCTCTTCTGGTTTCTAGGCTGACAAATGGGTGTTGCACTGCAATGATTATCTTGGACAGTTGAAAATGGATGAGCACAGCACACCAGAGTACATGAAGGCAGCGGTGCAGTGTTTGGAAAGCTACCATCAGGAAGCTACAAAATTCAATGCAGAAACTCTCCAAAAAGTGAATGAGATGATTCTGAATCTTGCCAGCTCAAGGGAACTTAAGCAGTGGAACATCCATTGGGGCAAATTCCAAGACACCAGGCACCTTTTGGAAGAAAAGCTCACTATTGCCCTCAGAATCCAAACAGGGAATCACTCAAGTAACTCGGTTACTAAAACACTCTCTGAAGATGAAGGTCCCAGGACAAGCGGTGAGTTTGACACAGAGGGCTCCGATGAACTTGGGGACTCTCTTTCGCAGAAAACAGTTTGCAGTGTGGAGAGCAACGTGTGGACTAGCGATGAGATACAACACCGAGAGTATAGCCAGAGCTTTCCGGAGTCAGGATACAGTGGGGTGTTAAATTACGAAGAGTTGAACCAAACCAATAGCACATTGCGTAAATTCAGCACAACACCCCCTTCCTCCGTGCCAACTTGCAGCAGGTTTCAAGGAGGGTCTCCATTTTTTGAAGACGCCAGCAGTGACTGGCTGGTTGGTGCGTCCACTGCTTCCTGTCACTCGGAGCCTATCTGCTCGCCGGCCCAACGGCACAAGAAGCAACCTCTGAAAAAGATCATGAAGAAGACGCAGAGCTACGAGATGTCACCACGAGAGGACAGCCACGGTGAGGCTGGCAGGCACGGCAACACTGGGGTTTATATCAAAGGACTGGAGGTGGTCAGTAATGTCGTGGCTGACAAAAAGCGCACTCTGAGGCCAGAGGTAAAGAGCCCAATGTTAACCAGGACTCACAGTCTGCCATCATCATCCAGAATACATTTTCCACATACAGAAATGAAGAAAACAGGAAGGTAATACTCACATGAATCATTGGTTCAATAACTTACTGGATTTCCTTAGTTATATCAGAAAAAAAATAATTTGGGGCTAGAAAGAGCATGGATTTCATGCTTGTTCGACACACAATGGATTAAAATGAATTATACAATGAAAATCAGCAAGGGAAGACAGCCTCAAGGCTGAAATATCACCTAGCAAAGCCAGTTTATTCTACAATTTAAAATTTCACATAATTTTGGAAAATTCTTGAATTATGTTCTGATTTTGAATCTGTTTTTCTGTGCTTCTCAAAGCAAACCGATTTCCAAACTGAATTGATGGGTTTTGCAAAATTCGGTGCAATTTTCAATTTTAAGGCAACATGATCTTTAATAGGCTTGGGCTAGGTAGAATTTCAGGCCTATGCGGAAACCCAGAATTCATAACAGAAAGCTTTTTTTTATATATATAAAATTGGCAATGATGTAGCTCTAGTGTATTTAGTGTATTCTCTAGATACACTAAATAATAAAATAATCGTTACATTTGATATCATGCTTTTCATGTGTTCTGGATGTCTCAATGAACTTCACAGAATACACTGTAAACAGCAACAACAAAGTTACATTCATAGAGCCCCTTTCAAGTTGGGAGGACGTCCCAAGGTGCTGAACAGTCAGGGGGTCGGGACCTGAACACGGGGGAGGGGCAGGGGAAGGGAGGGAGAGAGGTGGGAGGACAGCAGGGCACAATTTGAAAAAGAGGATCTTGAGACCAGACTTGAACGGGGCAAGGGAGGAAGTGAGGCAAAGAAACTGTTGAATGGAGTTCCAGAGTATGGGGGCAGAAAGGCTGAAAGCCCGGCTACTGTTGGTAGGACAGGTTGAGCTGGGGACATGGAGCAGACTGGAGGGGGCAGGCAGGTTTGTAGGCAGACAGCAGGTCGGAGAGATAGAAAGGGGCAAGGCTGTCAATGGCCTTCTAAAGTAAGGACGATCCTCTGGTGGATGGGGAGCCAATGGAGCTGGGCGAGGATGGGAGTGATGTGGTCACGGAGCTTGCAGAGTTCTGAATGATCTGCAATTTGTGAAGGGAAGAACCGGGAAGGCCGACGAGGAGGGAGTTTCCAACGAGGAGGAGGGAGTAAAGTTAATTGACTGTATATTTGTGGGCGAAATGCAGCAGCCAATTGCACACAGCAGTGTCCCACAAATATTTGTGGATTGAAGTGACCAATCATTTTTTTTTCTTAAGGTATTATCAAGTGTGTAGAATAAGGAAACTAGCCCAAGGTTTCTCCTTAATTGAACCCAGGTTTGTTGCGTGTGAGGTGAGTGCTCTAATCACTGAACGACAGCACACCAGCACTGGATGTCAGGGTAGAGGAGAAAGGCTTCAATCCCCAATCATTTGTTGGTTACTGGAGACATAAACAATTTCTGCCCTTGTGTCAATTATCTAAATCTCACAGATCTTGAAAAAAGATTTTAATTTAAATTTTAAAACTAAATCTTGACATTCCAGGTTAGCTCCTCAATCTGACCGAGAAGAATCCAGGTTAAATTCTCATTCTGTCAAGAGTCAGCTATGATGGCAGTAATGGTGTTACAATTGACATTGCCCTTAGCAGCTAGATAGAGGCAGAAGTAGACAGATTTCAGTCAACTGATCGCAATTCAGTGACTTCCGCAAAGTCTGAGTGTAGCACAATCTAATACAGACCACATCTCATATGCATTGTCCACAGGTTGAGAAGGGTCTATGGAGGGTAAAGAAAACAATCTGAATCTTTCGTAAAGTTTATTTGGGCTCAGTAACTGTTTGGCAGGTTTATTCAGTGTGTACCTTAGCCAAACTGCAAGATCCCTGGTTTTATCAGCTAGGCACAACAGTGGGCACTTCCCGGTTGGACAAATCTGAGTTTGGTACATTGTTTTCTGTTCTATACTTAGTATATAATCTCAGTGGAGGTTACAATACACTCGGAAGTCCCCAAACGCTTGCCTCTCACCCAAAATGCTACAGAAATAAATAAGCAGGATGAGTCCCGCCAGAGTGAGTGCATGTTCCATTCTAGACAAAAAGGACATTTTCATGTTTAGGTGATACAGTTATGAGGAACTCCGTCTAATGTGGATACTCTTAAGCACGATGATGGGTTTTCACATGCATCGACCACCTAGCTGAGTGATGAAACACTTGTCAGCATGAACTTTTACACAGCATTATCACCATGAAATGCTCATACCGGGTGCGCCTGTCTTTCCACAGCAAGCAGCAGCACGTAATGGATGAGATGATCGCCACTGAGAGGGAGTACGTCAAATCCCTCGGCTACATTATTGATCATTACTTCCCAGAGATGGAGAGGCCCGACCTGCCCCAAGATCTGCGTGGGAAGCGGAATATCATATTTGGGAATCTGGAGAAGCTTTATGATTTTCACTGTCAATATTTTGTGAAGGAGCTGGAGCATTGTGCTAACTGCCCGCTTCGTGTCAGCCACTGCTTCCGCAGACACGTGAGTCCTCCTGTCTTCTCTGCTGCCTGTCATGCTTAGTTTTAAAGGTTTACGACTGAGGAAAGTAGGAGGCTGCAGTTCCCAGCTACTTCGAGCATCAGAACAAGCAAATAATGATCCCCACATTTGATGATCTTGTCAGGGCTGCCAGCAAGCCATATCCTCTTATTGGGATCTAATTTATAGCATTCACAAATTAAATTATATGTGCCGATTGTGACTTGATATTTTGCTTGCCTTTCAGGAGGGGCATTTAGGCAAATTTATATTTGTAAACTCTTTATGGGAATTAGCATATTGAGTCTTGTTTTGGGAATTCACAAGATTGTTGCAATTATCCCCAAACTCCTTCCCAGAGTCTCTCAATTCTCTCCCTCTATTCTCACTCCCCCACCCCCCCACCCACACACACACACAACCAGTTCAAAGGTCATCTCAAGACATACCAGATATGCAACCTCTTTGCCGACTGCTTTTGCTTGCTTCTCTCATCCCTTTGGCTTCAAGACAATGAAACCCTTGCCTAACTGAGATACTCTGGATACACTTTTCACATGTGTCAACCACCCAGCTATGGTATGAAGCTATGAAACGCGTATCAGCATGACCGTTTACATAGAATTATCACAAAAAAGCGTTGAAACTGGGTGTTCCTGTCTTTCCAAAGCAAGCTACATCACAAAATGGATGACGTGATCGCCACTAATATGGACTATTTTTTTACTTGTGTGCCAGTACTTGTTGACAATGGGGATCATTACAACAGCCAAATAACATAAGTACCGAATATCAACGCAGCCTTTTAGAACAGAGTTGAGGAAACATTTCTTCACTCAGAGGGTAGTGAATTTATGGAATTCACTACCCCAGAAGACTGTAGATGCTCAGTCCTTGAACATTTTCAAGGTTGAGACTGATAGAATTTTGAAAAATAGAGGGATTAGGGGATATGGGGATAGGGCAGGTAATCAGAGTTAGGTGAGAAGATCAGCCATGATCTTATTGAATGGTGGAGCAGGCTCGAAGGGCTGAATAGCCTACTCCTGCTTCTAATTCTTATATTCTTATGTTCTTGTATAAACATAGTCACACAGATACAGATCTCTTTCCAGCAGGTGTCACTCAGTTGAGATAGTGTTTGAAATAAATGATCATTCGGGTCATGGCTGTTTGTGGAACTTGGTGGTGCACAAATTAGCTGCTCTGCTTAAAAAATACATAGTCGTTACACTGTACAGAAAAAAAACTGTGAAGCATTTAAAGAAATGAAGCAATGATAATGCAAAGAATAAAACCCAACAAATGTACAGATTATGTATAACGAGTTGCTGCGCTGCCTGATTTTCTACCTTCCCCCCACACCCATTTCATGAGGCAAACTAACTTGTAGAAAACACAATCCTGTTGGACACTGACTGTGTTCATATGTAATGTGTTCATAATTTTGTACTCAAATATCAGTACATTTGACCTGTTTCTAGCAAAACGATTATTGTAAATGTATATTGATTTAATTAAATTTTACATGTTCCTTATGTTTAATTTTTGCAAGTCACAGATCCAATCTTATATCTTCTCCAATTTTAATGATCTTCACATTTCTCCTCCAGTGTTATATGGCTATGAGAATCCCACATAACTCAGTATCTCACTCACATCATGTTATCTTTCTGACTAATAGCCGTGTTAGCAGCAGACAGGAAAATTCCACAAGGATAGTTCCTGAGCCAACAATAGACATAGTAATCAAGAAAGAAGTGAGCTAGGAAAGCAGAAGAGGAAATAAACATGGCATGCATTTACTCCAGCACACCATGGTTCCTGTTTTCATTCTGTGTTTATGCTATGCCCATACTCTTGGGTGATAGACTGAGCAAGTACCGTGTATTTCCTCAGGCTTCGGAGTGCATCTGCCTCGCTTGCCAAAGAATGAACATATGTTGTGTTCCACTGCTGTGTCTTGCATGGAATCAAATCGGCACTGAGTTGGCTCACTTGACATTCACTTTGCTCAACAGAAGTGTGCACATGGGCACCTCCTCCAAGTGCTACTCAGATGTATAGGACGTCCATTTAGAGAATTGCATATAATAGCCTTTAGGTTCTTATTTCTCATTCCTGCTCTTTCTGTAACCTGTTTTTCCCAGACACAGGGATGTTTAGGTGGGTATTAAAGGTCCCATGGCACTATTTGAAACGGGAAGCAAAATTGTTCATGGCTGTTTGTTAAATTATGCACGGCAATAATCCCACAGCCGTATTTCTCTATATGATATACAATCACCACACTTTACAGTAAATTCCATGACGCACTTTGAGACATCTTCCTGATGTAAAAGGTGTCTTATTAAATATGATAATTATTATTTTATTTACCACAATTCTAAGATTCTTGTGTTGTGGTTTAGCTTGTGTAAATATGGAATCTGAGACGACTAGAAGATGTGAAAAGCGCTATATAAAATGCAAGGAATATTATTATTATTATTAGCTGTACAGCTGTAGAACCTGCCGGTTCTTTTCACATTTATAGTTTAGAAAGTATAGGACTGATTACTTCTGTCATAGAAGAAAAGAGGATTTAATGAGATTGCTATTTTCCAGTGTGAGTATTATATACAGGGAACATAGCAAAATCGGGATTCTGGTAACATATTTGCAGTCAATACAAGGATATTATTGTATAGTTTTGATGGTAGCATTTCAAACTTAACTTTGCTTGTTTTTTCTGATGTAGGAGGAGCAATTTGGATTGTATGCACTGTACAGCAAGAACAAGCCCCAATCTGACACCCTGCTCACCAGTCATGGAAATGCATTCTTTAAAGTAGGTGCTTCACACAATTATTCAATGGAACTGAATTTATCCTCATTTTTTAATTTGTGCAGGAATTCTATGATGAAATACATTTAGAGTTTAATCCAACAGCTTTATCCAATTGTGAAAGCTTGAAAAATAACCTGACCTTTAGGGTGCAGTAGCACTTTGGGTGATGCATTAATCCACAATTCAGCAACAACAACATGTATTGATGAAGTGCCCTACATGTTGGATAACAATTTTGGAGCACTTCATAACGATGGGATCAGAAACCGAGCGATGGGGTGCAGGGAAGGTAGAGGCCACCATAGACATGGTTAAAGACATGGGTTTTCAGGTGGTATTTAAAGATACAAGTTGAATGCTCGACTACCAATGGTGACACGGATGGAGGAGGTGAGGGCGGGGTGTGGCAGAGATGAAAGGGACACACGCAGCAAACCAAAGTTAGCTGAGTGTAGGGCAAGCAGAAGACTTGTAGGAGGAGATCACAGAGATAGGGAAGGGCTAGGGCTCAAGTGAATGGCTTGTTCATCCTCTCCTCCTCCAATCTTGGAGATGAAGTATTTTAAAACTGGCTGTTGTGATTTATAGTAGTGAAATGCACATTTGTCTCTGAAATAAAGGACTATTTTGTTCTTTGAACCTGATGAATGGCGAACCAATTTGCCCTCCATATTTTCATTCCCACTTTGTCAGCTTTAAAAAATTACGTGTGTGTGTGTGTGTGTACATATATATATTATATATATATTTCTAGAGAGAGAGAGAGTCAGCAAAACAGAAGTCACGATTAACTGTTCCTACCTTTTGGCAGATAACACAAATTGATCTGAGTTGTTGCTTGAACAAAGCTGAAATTTGAATTATTTTCAGTTTAGTTGCAAATTGTGTCATTTAGTCATTGGGTTTTGACTGTTGGCTGTTGATCAGTGAATTACCCAGGTGGACCAGTTACATGGGGGCACATCACAGCAGCTACCTAGCCAGTTCCGATGGAGAGCTATGTGAAGTAAAACATGTTAATTTACACAAATACTGATCAATACAAGGAATAGACAACCAGGGAGCCTGTGAAAGCAGATTGTGTCAGCAAATTCAAGAAGTTAATAGCGGTTTGATAAAAGGAATTAATTCAATTTTAGGACTACAAGTCATACATATTCCTATCTAGATGAAAAACAGGCAACTAATAAAAATAATCCTTGCATTTGATATGGCGCTTTTCACGTATTCTAGATGTCTCAAAGCGTTTTGCAGAATATACTGTAAAGTGAATTGACTGTACATTTGTGGGCGAAATACAGCAGCGAATTGTGCGCAGCAGTGTCCCACAAACAGTCATAGATTGAGTGACAATTTTTTTTTGAGGGATTATTATTAGGCATGTGGAGTAAGGAAACTTGCCCAAGGTTTGCCCTGCCTGGAATTGAACCCAGGTTTTTCGCTTGCAAGGCGAGTGCTCTAACCACTGAGCTACAGGACTACAAGTACTGAATGCAATGTAAGGGCAGTGTTAAATTTAGAATGCAACGTAAGGCACTGTTAAATTTAGCACGGTGGACAAAGCAACATTACCTATGGTACATTATAAAATAACCACTGTTTAAAAGAATAACAAATCAATGACTGAAATGTGGTTGACAGCAAGCCAAAGGACCTACACTGAGGGGTTAATATGGCATTATTTGTCTGAGGAACTTTTTTTTTTTCTAAAAGTGCCTTTGGAAGATCGCAAAGTGTCAATAGCACTCGCTTCCTGTATTTCCAATTGAGTTTGTCTGCTTCCCCCGCCCACCCTTACTCATCAGCAAAAATGTAATCTTTCTGCAGAATAAACAAGTGGCACTTGGTGATAAGATGGACCTGGCGTCCTACTTGCTGAAGCCTATCCAGCGGATGAGCAAGTATGCGTTACTGTTGAAGGACATGATCAAGGAGTGTAGCAAAGCACAGGAGCAGGAACTCGCTGATCTCCAAGGAGCTGAGGAAATGGTCAAGTTTCAACTTCGCCATGGGAATGATCTGCTGGCCATGGATGCAATCCGAGGATGTGATGTAAGGACATTTCTGCAGTTGTTACAGACAGATTCGGTTTATCTCTTGATGTTTTCTTTGGTATTTCTCAGCCAGTTGAAGAACCTAACCAGTATTGTTTGGGGAACATTTTTTGTTCTTTACTTAAGTCTGGTTTGCCGTTTCTGATTTTTTTTTCTCTCTCACTTCCAATTCTCTCTCTTTCCTCTCCAGAAGGAGTTTATTCTATTTTTTCAACATGAATAATCGGTATAGGTTAACCACCACCAATAGCACTGTGTCTCAGTAGAAGGGAAAACAGGTCAAATACTATTGGGGTTGTACATGATGGGGAAGCATTTGAAGGAGAATAATTGGTGGATGATGAAATGAAGCAACAAAATGAAAACAGTTACTATATAAATACATCATGCAACAAGATTACAGTAGATGTAGTTCTACAGGGGAATATGCTTCTTCAAAGTACTCCCCTATTTTATAAGAGATCATAAGATACTCCCTAGGTTTCTCTTTCTTTTGTTTATTAAAATAACTCAAAATGCTTCACATGTTATACTGTAAAGTGAAGTGCCTGTGTAATTTGTTGGTGAAATGCGGCAGCCGATTTGCACACAGCAATATCCCACAAACAGTAATGAAGTGGCCAATATTATTTGTTGACCAGGGAAAAACATTTTGAAACATGCCATGGAATTTTTAACGCACACTTGAACAGACGTGGTTTATCGTTTCAGCTGAAGGACAGCACCTCTGACAATACATCCCCCACCCACCCCTAGCACTACACTGGTGTGTCAGCTTAGACAATGATTCCAAGACCTGATGTAAGGCTTGAATCCACAATTTTCTGACTCACAGGCAAGAATGCCTGCCACTGAGCCAAGCACTGAGCCACACAATCAAATTGTGTTGAATTTTTAAAAATATAGTCGTTTATTATATGGATATACGCACATTTCAAAATGTAAACACATCCTAAACTGTGTAGAAAAACGTAGGATAGGGGGCCAAGCTGATTCTCAAGGGTCCAGTCATAAATATTGTAACTGGCGCACAGTGCATGGGAGAGTGCTTTAGATAAAGTACACTCTTGACAAAATCCTGGAACAAGCAGAGTGCCCAATGATTCGGGTTTACTAAAGTGCTTTACAGTTGTCCACTTACCCAGCAGTGGCTGGTCATGGGCCATTGAGGAGCGGTATAGCTTTCACTCACTAGATGAGTTAACTAATTTCCGGAGTACAACATTGAGTACAATATTGGATGCTTCCAGAATTGCTCAGATGTTAAAAGCTGCTGACTACTGTGAAACTATATGGATGTAAACTCAGAGTGTGTTACATTGATAATCAGCAATATAAATATGTCACTGCAATCCACTGCACTGTAGGGTCCGGCGATATATCGATATATCGCTAAAACCCGATATAATTTTCATACCGATACGCCGATATAGGCATTTCAAAAATATCGATATATCGAAAAAGTCGATATATCGATATACAAGACCCAGAATGCTCATCTCTATATACAATGCACAAACCGAGGTGCAAAGCCGCCATATTGTATTCATAGTACTTGAATACAATATACAGGTATGCAAGGGGTGGGGGGGGGAGAGAGACGGCGGAGGTGGGGGGGTGGGAGAGAGGGACGGCGGCGAGGGGGGGGGAGGAGAGTGGGACGGTGGCGGTGGGTGGGGGAGAGACGGGGTGGATGTGATAATATACAGATAGATAGAGATGGGGGGGATGTGAGAGAGGAGAGAGACGCAGAGACACAGACAGAAAAACACAGAGATGGAGAGAGTGAGTGTGAAAGACACAGAGAGAGAAAGATATTTACCTCCTGAGGAGATAGGCCCCGAATGCGCGCGCACCTCCGAATGCGCGCACGCAACACGCGTGCATGCGCAGTACAAAAAACCCGAAAATATCGATATTTCGCTATATCTCAATATGAGCCCATCGATATATCTAAATCGGAAAATTTCCATATCGACGGACCCTACTGCACTGGTATGATAATAAGAAGCTAATGCATTGTTGCGTGAGTTATATAGGGTGCATTCAATTAATCTACCGGGCAGAATTCAATCAGTGCCCTGACACATGCACTGTTTGGTTCCAACAGGAAAGGGTGGGAGACTAACAATGGTAATTTTGTAGTGGGTTAACCTGCATCTCCTATAGGTCAAGGCAGCTCCTATTCTCTGTTGTACTATGTTTTATGTCACTCAGCTGTGCAATGGCCAAAATGTGCTTTTGGTGCTGTTATAGCAATCAATTTCAGAACTGCAGTAAATGGGAGCAAACAGAACTGGTGATCTTTGTTTTTGTATGAATTTGCCCTCTGAAACTTGTCACAGTACATTTGCAATAACAGTCTCCAAATTGCATCAAAAATGTACAATAATTTGATGAAAATTGAGTGACCCGGAAATCACGCTGAAGTTGCTACTCATTACGTGCTTGGTTTTAAATGCAGATTATAATGTGTCTGCTAATGGACAGCAAATGGAAATCACCCACTCTTCTCCTTTGTTTCCAATTCGAACACCAACATCTTGCATTTGCACAGTATATTTCATGCAGGATAATTGTCTTAAAACACTTAAAACATGATATGTTCATTTATTAAGTTGATACAAGGGTAATTAAAGAACAGCGTGGAGTTTGATCTGAAAGACCATCATATATAGCAAAGCTCCAGAGAAGTATATGGCTAATTAATATAACTATATGCATGTAAAATATATTTATAGTATAGTATAGTATATACCGTGTACTTTTAAAATAGTACATTTTAATACTGCTATGTGCTTTGGGACATCTTCTTGATGTTTAAGAGCTATATAAATGTAAATCTGAATTGCTTTAAATGAAACACAATGCTAAATCTTTCAAGAAATATATAGTGTAATTGTAAAGCTTTTTGGCAGTTGTAATTACAAAGAAGGGCTCAAGTACTCAACTCACTCTGATCTGTAACCTGTAATTTTGTGTAGTAATTCAATGTAACTTATCAAAACAGGTAGGTCCATTGCATAAGAGAAAATTGAGCTTGTATATTATAATATTCTGATCCACGTATGGAAACGAAGAGTCAGTCTTGAAGTGAAGTCATGGACGAACTTTAGAAATCAGACTAAGATTGAAATAAAACTTTCATCATATCCTTTGGAATTTGGGTGCTACGATGTTTTATCCAGTGATTGTGAACTCTTTCCCTTTTAGGTGAATCTTAAAGAGCAAGGACAGCTGATGTGTCAGGAAGAATTCATTGTTTGGTGCGGACGCAAAAAGTACTTGAGACACATCTTTCTGTTTGAAGATCTCATTCTCTTTAGCAAAACAAAAAAGATTGATGGAGGATATGATGTCTATATTTACAAGCAGTCATTTAAGGTCTGTAAAAGCCATTTTAATTGTTAATTACAATAGTGGTGTGCCCAATGATTTGAACTTGAAGATTTCAGACAATGCATAGCATCTCTTCTAATAATGCTTTGTGGAGTCCTGTAGCTCAGTGGTTAGACCACTCGCCTTACAAGCATTTTGGCCTGCTGAGTGACATAACACATAGTACAACAGAGAATAGGAGCTGCCTTGACCTGTAGGAGATGCAGGTTAACCCACTAAAATATTTCTATTGTGAGTCTCCCATGCTTACAACAAAAACAATAATAAATTGATCATTTCAATTCACGACTGTTTGTGGGACACTACTGTGTGCAATTGGCTGCCGAATTTCGCCCACAAATATACTGTCGATTCACTTTACAGTATATTCTGTGAAGCGCTTTGAGACGTCAAGAAGACGTGAAAAGTGCTATATCAAATGCAAGGCTTATTATAATAATAATACTGTACTAGCATTTTGTATACAGTATACTGTAATTATTTATGAGATTCTAAACAGCTGAAAACATTCCAATTCATTTTAATCTGGTTGATATTATGCCCAAATGAGGCATTCCAAAAGGTAGCTATAGTGGTGATAAAACTGCTTGCTGATATATTACATGTATCTTCATCAACTTTCTCTAATTTTAGACTGCAGAAATTGGAATGACCGAGAATGTTGGGGACAGTGGACTTCGTTTTGAGATTTGGTTCAGAAGAAGGAAATCTCATGATACATACATCTTTCAGGCCAGCTCCTCTGAGGTCAAACTAACCTGGACCAGTGTTATAGGAAAAATCTTGTGGCGACAAGCCCTAAGAAATCGAGGTATGTCATAGTGTAAAGCCTAACAGTTTGATGGACAAATTAAGAGAAAATCATTCTTTGTAAACTTTGGTTCGTGGAAATTTTCGTCTTGAAGAAGCATTTAAACATGGAGATGTGTATGTGGGTTTCAAAGAACATCTTTTCCTTTGCATCTATTGAGAGAATCAAATTCATTAAGACTGGTGTGACTTGATTAAGTTGTTTTATGATGCCACATTTACTCCATTACTAAGAATAACAACCGCTGGATTATTTTCAGGACAGCTTTAAAATATTCAGTGATATCCACTGTCCATAAATTACTAGGACAGATGTTTGAGGCAAGGGATATTTAAGAAACAGCTGAAAACTATAAATTGGTAACATGGTAAGGTTTAGTATTGTGGAAGGATGAGGTCTCCTTATCCTAGAGGGAAGAAAATCGTACAGTGAGTTAAAGAATCTGAGGGAATATTAAAAATGCGATGGTGTTGATAGAGAAGTGGTTCTCAAACTTTTTTTTCACGGACCACTTGAAAATTGCTGAGTGTCTCGGCGGATCACTTAATGATCTTTCCTTATATTGATTGTACCGTTAGCTAATTATTGTAAAGCACTTTGGGGAAGAAAACTCCGCGGACCACCTGATGGAGCTCGCGGTCCGCATACCACAGTTTGAGAACCTCTGCCCTAGAGTATACAGTTCTTACACATGAGGGACTTACATGAATATTTGGTGGACAAAGGACATGGACAAAGCACATTGAAATTAAACTTTTTTTAATTAATTATTTGCAGACCAGTCATGATCTAATAAAATAGTTGAGAAGGCTCGACAGGCTGAATTGTTACTCCTGTTCCTATGTTGGAAAACCAAATTCACTCATATGTGTACTTTGCAGAATGAGTAGAGAGCTGGGAGCAATTTTCTGATTTTTTTTTTCAAATGCTTCCCCATCGAAAACTGAAGTACGTATTGCTCTACAAAAGTAATTGATTCCTGGCTTCAAAATAGACAGCACTCTAAAAATGTTTCCAATGTTCTGCTTATCATTGGAGGACTGCATTTTTAACTGCTGAACATCTCTCTGGTGCCCAAATACTCTACAAATCAATAGTCCTTTCCCCAGGATAGCTGTGCGGAGATATTCCGTTGATCATTAAATTTTTCATTACAGAACTGAGAATGCAGGAGATGGTGTCCATGGGAATAGGCAATAAACCATTTATGGACATTAAGCCCAGTGAAGCAGCGATCAGTGACCGTGCAATTGATTATATCATGAAAGGTACAGGTACGTAAAACGCTAACAGATCCAGTTTGTAGTTTAACTCATTCTGTACTGAAAACCTTGTGAAATTTCTATTCTTTCAATGCATCTAAGATGCTTGATCATCTATCTCCCAGAGGTTCTCCAGGTGTCCTGGTAAAAAATTCCCTGAATAAAATTGCCACTCACTTCATAGCTGTCTGTTGGACATTACTGTGCACAAATTGGCCAACAAATGAACCCATCACAGCAAAACCATGTGAAATGCTATGAGGCGTCTTGAGGACATGGTAAGGTGCTGTATTAAATACAAGGATTATTATTATTATTATCATTTACTGACCTGCAGGAATTTATGCACATTGTATGATGTAAGTACCGAGTTGACTGTTCAATGCCTTGGCACTTTCTCCCGACGTGAAAAGGCGCTCAAAAAATTTAATTTTTTTTGTTGTTGTCAAGTTGAATTGTTTGATTTTTTCCTTCCTTCTCCAAGATTTTTTCCCCCCATCAATTTTCTCTGTTTTTTTGTCTCCCAAAATAATCATCCTTCATTCCTCTGTGAATTCACATAGACTTTCACCTTCAATTGTAAACTTAGTCTCTGGGGGTTGGTAGAGTGTTCAGCTACAGATGATGTCATGGTGGAGACTGGTCCAGTTTTTCCACTTTCTGATACTCTCTAATTTGGTTTATTGGATAGCGATCACTGGGAGAACGCTGTGGATTTTCCCGTTCTTAACCAGCTAATTTACGTTAGCTCAGCTGAGATTAATCAGATCAGCACAAACTAGGAATTAAACTTGTACCCTCCTGTTTTGAAAGCTCATTTCCACAGAGAATGTTCCAAGTGAGTTATCTGGGCAGCTGGAAACTCCAAACATGAATGAACACAATAATTTAATGGCGTGATTATTTGATGTATGTTTTGAGGCATAGAGATTGCATGAGAAAATAACAAATTAAATGCGGTAACATTTAAACATTTTAATTTTCGATCATATAGGTGAGAGAAAAGGTTGTTTGCTGTCTGAAGTAGACTCTTGGTCTGCGACCAAATAACTCCCACCCTCGCCCGTCTCCACTGGCTCCCCATCCCCCAGAGGATCGAATTCAAGATCCTCGTCCTCACCTTCAAGGCCATTCATGGCCTTGCCCCCGCCTCTCTCTCCTACCTGCTGTCTCTCTATCAGCCCTTGCAGTCCCCTCCGCTCAGCCATCTCTGCGTCTACCGCCCTAACTGCCGGGCTTTCAGCCTCTCTGCTCCCACACTGTGGAACTCCATCCCGCAATCCCTTCACCTCACTTCTTCAAGACTGATCTCAAGACCTTCCTCTTCAAACGTGCCTTCTGCTGCCCTCCTAACTCTTCCACCTACTCTCCTTCCCCATCCCACTACTGCGACCCTTCCCCCTCTGCTCAGGTCCTGACCTGATTGTTCAGCGGTTTGGGACGTCCTCCCGATGTGAAAGGTGCACAATGAATGTAATGTTGTTGTTGTTGCTGAGCCATTTGTATAAGGTGTAGACTGAAGGGCTCTGAAAAGGATTTCAATGATTGAGTACCTCATCTTCTAGGTGACATTTTCACTTGAATTACTTTCATTGCATTTGTATTTTCTAGAGTCTAGAACGCGAGCATCAATAGCAGTATCCTCATTTGACTACTCAGTGCCCTTTAAAAGGCCCCATTCCACCATCTCCAACAGCAGCACATCTTCCTCCAGCAGCCAGTCATCCTCTTCCATACTGGGAACTCTCAATCTTCACATGCATTCAAACGCACCATATGTAGGACCACATGGGGCACCATTTAACCATTGGTCTTATGATATTGGGACTTGCATTGAAGAAGATGAACTGGAGCAAGAAACTGGAAGCCAACCTTCCATGAGTAAGTCTTGAAAGCCCAAGTCCTCTTCATTGGTTCAACCTCTTAAATATTTAGTGCATACCTCTGTTTTCTGATGTGTTCTGAATCACGATTCAGGCACCTATATATAGGGTAAGTCTGCACTTGTTCAGTCAGTCCTTGACATTTCCTTTATGAAAATATGCTGTAATAAATTATGAGTCTAAAATGCAGCCTTTTAAAATGGGATTATGGCACAAATGGGGACTCATTCCAGAGCTTAGGTACGTCCTGCCAAGCTGTGGCAACCCCACTCCTACACGTCTTATTTCTGGAGCGACTCCTGGATCAATGGGAATTATTTATTATGAATCATATTAAGGGATAAGAATATTAAGAATTTCAAGTGTTTAACCATCCCCACAAATAAAAAAAAGTCAAAAAATATAAAAATTTATTGTAAATATTGATTAGTTTGCAAAGCATTCGTATTTTGGACTGTTCGTGCAACGTTTTAAGTAAGTAAGAACCGCAAACCCATAGGCGCCACAGTTTTGATTAGACCATTGACTTGGCTCAAAACAAGGGAAAGCTCAATTGTACACTTGCCCTCCATTAAACTACCACTTCTCTCTGTGCTCTAAATCTCAGCCTTCAATTGCTTTGAGTGCTGTAACCTATTGAATCACCCTGGCTCACTTGCTTCTGAGTCACTGGATTTGTGGGTTTAAACCCACATTGAGATTCAGAACTCATGTTGTCTTTGAAGCTCCAGTGCAGTGCTAGGCAAATGCGGCATTGTCAGAGGTGCCATCTTTGGGATGAGACCAAGGTCCTACCTGCCTGTCCTGATGGGCATTAAAGATCTCATTACATTATTAGAAAGAAGGAAGTTTCTTGTGGAGTCTTGACTAACAATTTCCCCAAATAAAATGCCCCTCAAACAGTGATGGTGTGAATGTGAGTGGTCTCATACCATGGCTGTTTGCAGGATTGCTATATGCAAATTGGCTGCAATATTCACCCAAATGCACAAGTCATACGACTTTACAGTGCATAATTTGAATCACTTTGAGATGTATCAATGATGTATTAAGCATTA
This sequence comes from Hydrolagus colliei, assembly GCA_035084275.1. NCBI lineage: Eukaryota > Metazoa > Chordata > Chondrichthyes > Chimaeriformes > Chimaeridae > Hydrolagus > Hydrolagus colliei. The sequence continues at coordinate 13,139,249 of CM068743.1, forward strand.
AATCAAATGCAAGGATTATTATTAACATCTCTGTTCTGTTTAGCTAGATGTTAGCTAATTAGACTAGAAGAGGTTATCCATATTGCCCATATATGCAAGATATTATCCAGTTATTGATATTAAATTATGTTTTTAAAAAAATCCTGTAGGTGCTAATGGTTTGTTTTTCTTCACTGAGAGTCTACAAATACATAGATATAACTTATGTAAAATCTCTGTAAAGCGTTTTGAGATATTTAACATTTTCAGTATGATGAGGCCCAATATCAAATTATTATTATTATCAACATTGACTGCCAGGAGTCTATTCAACCACTTGGGGCATCAATTCAATATAGCACCTTTCACATTGGGTGGATGTCTCAAGGTGTCACTGCTGGTTGGCAACCGAGCTGGGGGTGGGAGAAGATCGGAGAGGAATAAAATTCAATTGAGAACAAAAAAACCTCTAAATGTATGATTCTCTTCAGAGTAATCCTTCATTAAAATAATTCCCTTCTTGTGTGTTCCAGTTACAGAAAGTTCAGAGACTTCATCTCAATGTACTTCAGGGGAGAGCATCAGTGGATTCAGCAACTCACCGCTTCCGGATGACGCTTCCAATGCTGACTCTAAGACAGACTGTAATTATACATCCTTCAGTCTTTCCCCAAAGACCCAGACTCCAAAACCACTGAAAAACCAGTACATTACAGCAGTAAGTCCTTGCTTTGTGTACTATAAACATTGTTATGTGGGGCAATGTAGATATAGAGAACTTAAAGAAGAGAATGCTAACAAGTCTGCAAACCGTTAAATTCATAGTTTGTATCTGAACATTGAGGAGGCATTGTATTTTCTATGGAATATTTATTTTGTTTTGTTACTAAAAAAAAACTTAATTGGGGAAAAAAAAGGAATGCTCAACTCTAACCTGAATAAGATGCACCTTTAGTGTGCATCTAAACAGGGCTTCCTTGGATTTGAACAGGCTCCGAGGTGACATGCTTGGCAGGGGAATGTCAGAATGGGGTCAGCCATCTGTGGCAGACCTGGTAGCCTGGTTACTGAGTCAGGCCAGTCCACAGTATTCCAGAGCAATGCTGATGACAGCCCAACCAGCCTGGCTCAACGGCAGGAACTGAAAGGGGAGACCAGTGACTGGGAACAGGGAGTTACCCACTCTGCATCTGTTAACCCTGCAAGCCAAAGCCTGCAGGTGATCCGAGCTCCTAGCTGGACAAGCAGTGGGAAAGCCTGTCAGGCAGCAATATGAATGGCAGGCTACGTTTTTAGCTGGTTAGACTCCAGGAGTACCAGCAACGCATACCTTGGGTTTCCCAAGTCTTGGCTCTTGCCAACCTGCACCTAATACTTTCCAGAATTATGTAAGCGGGCTGTGTCCTTCTAGGGAGAGACTGAGCATTCCATTCCAACAATCTTATCTCTGGGATTTCCACGTGTATATTGGATGCGTGGAATTCTCAGTGTGTTTTGGATACTCTTAAGCATGGTGATGGGTTTCCGTGTGTGTTAGAGACCCGGCTGACCCCCCCAAAAATGGTGTGAAAGGTTTCAATTTAATCCCAGTTGAGTGTTGATTTAATTGATATTAGTCAGTGAGGGATGCTCTGATTGGTCTCTGTAACCATGGATAAGGGAAAAGGTCCTTAGAGATCTTGAAAAATTCAGTCAGCTATATCGGAAATATCACTATGTGAACATTAGGTCAATACACTCAACTTGCAGTCTTGAGCATGAAGTTGGTTGGTAACCATGGATACCTGGTATAAATCAGCATCTCCTGGAAAGATAATTTTTTTTCATTTATGGTTTTGATTTGGTTTGTTCACTTTATTGTCTTGGCAGAGTAAAGCCTCACATGTAACAATAGGCCTTTCAACACTGGTTTGACTTGCAAGTGTTTGACCCAGTTAGTTCAGTAAGTAACCGGCTTTCATCAGTTGAACGGTAATGAAACTAATGAATGTTGAACTAAAGCAGGACTAAGTGGTGATTTGCTAGACAATAACTCAAATAGGAGAATAACGGAGATGGTCAGCATGTTTTAAACAGTGTAATTAATCACATGCTTGTTTGTGGGTGTTTATTTCTATGTAACAATTAACAACGTTGTGTTTATCAAGGTGAATGGACTCTCTGTTTGAAGCTGAACTGATCTTTCTCTCAATATCTCTGTGAAATAACCAGGAGGGTTTTGTTTTTTCACATTCACTGATCTAAAAGTAACAAGATCTCTTTTTAAAAAAAAAAGAATACATATTTAACAATGGGTCTGAAATGCCAACGTTCTGTGGACAAGAACTGTGGCTCAGTCTATTTTGTGGCATGCACTCTTCTTCAATAGCTGATGTGAATACAGATTTACACAGGGCTCGAGTTATTGCATTCAAAATTGTAGAGACAATTTTGTGGGAAGATGATTTTCTTTAAAAAAAAGTTTACCACTGTGGTGAAATTTTGTCTATATATATGTATATATATATATATGATATATACAGTATTTTAGCACTGTATGAATTTGGATCCACCTGATCTAGAATGATATCACCTCATAGGGATGTAAGGTATGGCACCTTCTGTATGGCCCTACAGGTTTATTAGTCACAACCTCTTTCTTTGCTCACTCCATTTTCCCCCCTTACACACATTCATATCCTACACTCCTGCCTGTCACTTTTGCCCCATTGTTTTTGACCTATCCACACCCCTTTGTCCATTATTAGCCCTAATCCTTCTTAAACTCTCATGCTATGACCGCATATGCACCCACTTAGGCTCCGAATTGTATTAAAAGCAAAGTGTATAATAATAATTTCAAGCAACAACAGTGGAAGTAACAAACGGTAAATCCTGTGATTCATTTTAGAATGCAGCACCAATTCACAGGAACCCGTCAATCTGCTTTGAAATGTACCAGAACCAGATTCCCGCGGGGTTGGCGTGATTCACTCCTGTAAACTGAAATGATACAGAGTCTGTCGGCTTACGGAGACAGGAATCCCAAAAGAATTGCTGAAAGTATAATGGTTCACCTTCCTACTGTTTGTCTAGCAATTAAATTCAAGCCCTGAGTAAGGATGGTCACTGATAGGAGCATCTGTTCTTCGAAACTTTTACCATTCTGTGAAGCCTGAATTTTGTTTGTCCAGTTGCCCTGCATCCTTGCTAAAGCTGTTGTCCTTGGAATGGTCATTCCTGTTAAAATGTAGAATTTTGTGTTAAACAGCTCTGAATCTTAAGAACATTCAGAACTTCGTGAAGATGATTTTGGTTGCATGGCACCCACCAATCTGAACCAGTTGATTGACAAGATGACCATATTACGAAGGAAAATAAAACAGTTAAAACTGCATTGGCACAGAAGACATCAAAAGCTGAAAAAAAGGATTGCCTGGGACTCATTAACTGGCCTGAAACAGTAATCATGGACAATCTTTCCTGTAGTATAAATCAACATCACTGTATTGCTCTTACCGTCGAGGGACAAATGAAGCAACTATATGTAGATATATACATATATATTATATATAATTTTTTAAAGCACATTTTAATTTTTATTGTGTTCTGTACATAACAAGAAGTGCCTTAACTGCATGACTTTTTTTGTGAAATTTATAGTGACTTTGGCTTTGATCAAAAGAAACAACACTGTAAATGTGGATTAATTCTCTAATTCCATCTAGTGTGTAAATGAAATTTCGTAGCAACTTTGTGTTCATGTAAATATTTATTTTTATTGTTCCTTTTTCTTTGGGCAGGAAGGGTCCCAATATACACCTGGATGAAACAGATTTTCCACATTTGTATACATCAGATACTTTTTTTGTATTCTTTTCGCAATTGTGCTAAAAAAAAACTTTTTTGTAATGAATTTATTTTCTCCGCGGAGGTGCATGTATTTTTTATTGAGCCGATTGTCTTTGGTATACTTTTGGCTGCAGGTGAATTGCAGGCCAGACATTCCCACAATGAGTGTGGTTATGCATTAGTGGTCAGTTCAGTCAAGTGATCTACTTGACTCACGAGCATTACTGTGTGCTGGAAGCCTGCAGTCCTTGGAACTAGCCTGGTAGATGACAAGCCGTACCAGGATTGTTGTTGAACGGTCACAATTGTTCATTGTTTGCTTTTGTTCTATCCTTTAATGTGTTTGCAATGAATGTTTCAGCACTCTGAGATGCTATCCCACATGATGGGTGCTATATAAATACAAGTTGTTGATGTTGTTGCATTTTTACTGATCTCTTTATTTCGATGATGGAACCTGAACCACTATCTTTCATTCAGTGTTAGACACTCTGTGTATTCTATATATAATATTTAACCATATTCAGCAGATACTATTCAGCAGAACCAATGGACAACTTTAACCAAGTAACTCTTTTGTGACTGTACTAAATACTATTTTTGGTATATGGAAACCTATTTTATAAATCAAGGTGTATAGCAAATTAAAGATTCTTATGTCTTTTGATTGAATTTCTCGTGCAATGCTTATTGCATTTTCTTGAAATTGTTCTTTGGCTCTGTTCAGCAGTTTGGTTCTGCTAGACATCTTCTGGTACCTTAACCAAATGATCATTCGTCACAAGTGAGCTGAGCATGTGTGGTTAGACTTTATAACGTGGGATGGATGGACAAAACTTAAGTCCGTCCTCACCTAAAGGCCTTGCATGCATATCCTTCACCAAAGATCATGAATGGGAATTCTTGCAATATCTGGTGATGGTTAATTTATGGCTCTGAAAGCTTTCAAAAAGGATTTTCTATTGTAAGTGCTTTCTTATCTGCACTTTATTACTTTTATCATCCTTGCTACCTCTCTAACTGTTGCGTTGTTGGGGTTAATCACGTGCCAAATGCATTTGTTTCTAATAGTATATCCTCTTCTGTGCCCTTAATGTCCATCCTTGGTATAATATTCCTGAAGTTATTAATCACAAGTGGAATTGACCAGAGAAAAATTTAGAACCTTTTAAAATCATATATGTACCTTTTCATATCTCTTTAGTCAATTTGCTTCAAAGGCAGGTGCTTAACCTCGCAGATGAGCTCAATCTTTTCTATCTGTTTAGTTTAATGGCCATTAAGGTCTACAATGCTCTGATTTCAAAGTGCATTCCTTAATTATGGAATCCAAGTGGGAACTCCTTCTTGTAACCAACGTATGTCATGGTTCCTTTTAGGAATTCTCCCAAAATATATGGATTGTGGCAGATTGAGTTCCTCCTGATTTGATGTGATAAATTTCTGGATTTCTTCACTTAGGAATGCCAGTTAAAATTGGTGAGCTTTCGACCTGGCAGTTTATTAATTTTCTCCCTTTTTGACTCCTGTTGCCACTAGAGTAGACAGAAAACATTTTTTTCGGCAGTTTCTGGTGACCCCTGTCACCATCTTTTGTGGGGGGTAATAATTCCTTCAAAAAATGATAATAATCATCATGAATTGGTCACTCAATCCATGACTGTTTGTGGGACACTGCTATGTGCAATTGACTGCCGTGTTTCACCCACAAAATATACAGTCAATTCGCTTTACAGTAAACTCTGAAGTGCTTTGAGACATCTCAAAGACATGATCAAGGCTATATCAAATACAAGGATTATTTATCTGCCAGGACATGTCAGCAGTTACTCGAGCATGAGTCTCCTCTCTGCCTCTTCCTTTCTCCTGCTGAGGAACGAGACAGTCTCAGTTTGATGCCTCCATGCTTGCTAACAAACAGGTGCAAACTGTGATGCAGACCAGCATCTGCCCCCTGCTTCCTTGGCACCGAGAGTCAGCCACAAACAAAGAATGACTGTATCCTAACAGAATTGTTGAGATATGATCTATTTTTAAAAACGTTGACATCTGCTGTAGCACTGGTTTCGTCTTATCACCTAATTTTATTTATTTAAAATCCCTTCTTTTGCATGATATTACTGGAATATCACTAACTCACTCGAGGGCGAATCAGCAGGGTATCTTTCCAGCTGTCTTTGAAACTAATTTATACTGTACGCTTCAGTGACCTTCCCAGCAGCTTGTTATATATATATATAATAATAACTTTTCTCGACATATTTCTGCTTGTATCCCTGATTTACTCGCTTTCTAACAATTATGCCTCTTAGTTTTCGAACTCTTTGCCAATGTGAACAATTTATGGATCATAACACTGGATTATGGACCAATTTATATCAAAGCTTTATAATAGAAAAAAATTCTGTTGCATTATCTTAATTTCGGTTGGGCTATCTTAAAAGTTTCTCCTTTCCTACTGAAGCAAGATCACAAGAATGTTTTGATTGGAGAGGCCCTTCGGCTCATTTCTTCCTTGAAGAATACCCTACTACGAATAGCCTACCCTACCCTGATACCCTAATACGCACCCTACTGTCCTCCCATTAAAGCTTCAAGGTAGATGATCAACAACAACAACAACATTACAGTTGTATAGCACCTTTCATGTCAGGACGACATCATAAGTGGAGTATAAATCCTTACCCATACTAGTTGGGCCAAATCAATGTCCCTTGTAAACTGATCTCAACGATGCTTCCTGGAAACCCACCCCAGTTGTCAACTATTCTTTGCAAATCTATTTCATGAATTTTCTGTATAAAATCAATAGCTAAGTCTTGGTATCCTTTTTGATACTCTATGCGGGTAAGGGCAAACTACAAAATAGTCACTACACTTTACAGTATGGGAACCTTAAGATGTCCTACCGATGTAAAAGGCATTACTGTATGTCAAAGTAAGGTTCATCATTTATTTAATATTTAATTCCCTTGCTATAGTACAGTGACCAGTACTGTACACAACTCTAGGTGTGGGGGAATGGGTCTAACTATTTAATTATGAATTCCATTCCATTTATCTGCTGGTACATGACTGTACCTCGTTTGCCTTTTACCATACAGCCATACATTGGCTCGTGCTTTATTCTGTGAGTACGTATAGAGTGAAAGTCATTCTACATGTAATCACTATTCAGGTTTCTTGCTTATAAATTAGGTAAAAAAACTAATCAACAAATGAAATGAATAACAAATTAAATGGCCTCTATTTACCAAGCAGCAAGTAGGAACCTGCTTGTTAGTCGATTGGGAGATCGCTTTCCAGGGGTAATAATCTCTCAAAAAAAAAGCTCTCCACTCACTCCATGACTGTTTGTGGGACACTGATGTGCGCAATTGACTGCTGTATTTCGCCCACACTACACTTTACAATACAACAACAACAACAAAATTACCTTTGTATAATTGGAGGACGTCCCAAGGCGCTGGACAGTCATTCTTTCGGATCCGAGCTGGGGACAGGGAGGGTGAAGGGAAAGGGGGATATTCGGAGTGACCGATGGGACCAACGTAAGGACCAAGATCTTGAATTGGATCTTCTGGGTGATGGAGAGCCAATGGAGTCGGGCGAGGATGGGAGAGAATGGGATCACGAAACTTGGAGCGGTGGAGGACATGGGCCGCAGTGTTCTGGATTAACTGCAACTGGAGGGAGGAATTTGGAAGGCTGACAAACAGGGCATTTGCGTAGTCAAGACGGGATGTAGTGAAGGCATGAATGAGGGTTTCAGTGGCCTTGGGGGTAAGTAATGGTGGAGTCGGACAATATTGCAGAGTTGAGGGAAGGCAGAGCATGTCATGGCTTGGATGTGGAGATGTAAAGACAGTTGAGGATCGAACAAGACAGACACCAACATTCCTGACTGGCTTGATGAGGTCGAGTGAGCAAGCATGGAGATTGATGCTGCCAGTGCCTGATGTGTGAAGGCGTTGGTGCGAGCCAATCAGCAGGTCTTGTCTTGTTGACATTCAACTGTAGAAAGGTAGCTCTTATCTAGGACTTGATTATTATAATTATTAAACTGGACACAGCCATAAATGAGTAGGAAAATGAATATCACATCAAATTGACCTTAGTATGGGGGAGTAAATTGGGAAGACTAACCTCCTTGAAAAAATTATTCAGTACTACTGAATTTCAATAAATTTCCCACATTTGGTGATCTTACTGCACCCCCTGGTCAGGCATTGATTTTAATTTCCACAGTATTTCATAGAATCTTAGAAACCTACAGAATAGAAGGAGACCTTTCAGTCCATTGTGCCTATACCGTCTCTTTGAAAGAGCTATCCAATTAACCCCGTTCCCCCGATCTTTCCCCATAGACTTGCAATTTGTTTTCTATTTTAAAGAAATATCCAATTCCGGTTTGAAAGTTATTATTGAATCTACTTCCACCATCCCTTCAGGCGGTGCATTCAATGTAATGATTTAATGGTTAAAAATACACTGCCATAGCCAGTGGTTTATAATAGTGCATTGCTGGTAAGATAGAGGTGTATCTGAGCATGGTTATTGTGTTCTAGATTCACATGACATACATAGGTGTTCACAAAGGAATATGTAAAGGTCAGATAAGTCATTTTCAGTAGAAATAGTGCTCAGAGAGATGTCATTCTCTCATTACAGATGGCACATGAGTTGTTTTCATATGAGGTCATTGTAGCTTCAATGCATTTGGAGTGTAATTGTGGAATGCAACCATTCACTAAGTCCAAGTGTATTTAATGAGCTCATTCAGCTCAGTCTGAAGATCAAAAACGGAGACCCTGATAGTTAATACAGATTTGTTTTCCACTGGCCGATGTGTATACTTACTAAGCTAGCCGGGAAACTATACTTGCATGCTCTCAAGTTAATGTTGGAAAAGGACAGGATTGAACTTGGCCAGATTCAAAAGTGATCTTCCAAATATTTACCTTTTAAGATCACACTTGTGGAATGGGCAGCTGCAGAAAGTTGGACATGGAGTTAAAGTTGAGAGTTTTTTTGGGTTGGGGAACTAGGTCAAAATGGGGGAAGGTTTTAGGTGTTAAGTGGGTTGTACTTCCTTGTATATATTATATAATATATTGTATATATTAATGACCAGTGTAAGATAGCTAATTTTGCAGGTGACACCAAGTCGGGGTGAACTGACAGAGGTAGCAGCAAAGTCCTTAGAAAAAGAACTTAATAGTGTATGCACATGGGCCGAGAACTGGTATCTGAAGTTCAATATAGATAAATGCAAGGTAGAACATATAGTAGGTAAAAATACTCCATGGAAAGGATAGAACTTGACAAGGGGGAAGCTGAAAGATATCTAAGGATGCTAGTTAACTAATCACTCATATGAAAAGGTTGATCCAGCAATAAACAAGACAAACAACATGTTGAGCTACATTGCTAATTCAATTGATTTCAGATTTCCAGATGTCATACTCAAGCTATATAGAGCTCTGTAAAGGCCACACTGAGAAATTTTGATCAGAATGAGCTTTGAGCAATGATTAGACAGCTTGGGATCTTCTGCTTCATAGAATTTATTGTCTTATGTTGTTACTGTATATAAAATGTTAGATAGGTTTGAAAAAGTAAACCCAGAACAATGATATGCTCTAAGGTATTAGAACAAGATGACCTAGAGTTAATGATGCAAACGGTGATTTAGGAACAGATACTAAGCAGCTTTTCTTTACCCAGAGAATAATTGACAGGTTGTCAGGAAGGGTGACTGAGACCAGGACACAAGAAACATTTTTTTAAAAAAAGGCTTGATGTTGTGATCAGATGATGGCTCAGGAATTATGAAATCAGATTCTTGAAAGTCAAAAGGACTTCATCACTTTGAACAAAACTTGCTTAATCTTGGATCCAAATTTGAACATAAGTAACCACCTTCAGTTGAGGGAATACAACAAGAATAACAACAACAACTTGCATTTATAGCACCCTTCATGCCGGGCGGCATCTCAGAGTGCTGAGCCAAGGGGAAGGTAACTAAGCTCGGTCAAGGAAAAAGATCTTCAGGCACAACCTGAAGATGAGGAAGGAGGGGGTGGGGTGAAGGGGTTGAGGGAGAGACTTCCTATCTTCGGGGCACAGTGGCTGAAAGCACAGACGCCAGTGGTGGATCGGTGGATTTGGAGGATAGGGAGGAGGCTGATCCCAGTAGAGCGGGGGCAGCGTGTACTGTTGTGAGGAAAGAGGAGGTTAGATAGGTAGGGGAGTGCCGAGGAGTGGAGGAATTTAAGCACCAGAGTGATGATCTTGAAGTCGATCTTCTCTATGATAAGGAGCTAGTGGAGATTGGCAAGGACTGGGATAATTAGGGTATGAAGGACCTTAACCCCAAAATAATCCAGTTGACTTATCAAAATTATCTAAATGGAGCAGCTGAGTTGCAGCAAAGAATGATTGGTGGCTCAGAAGCTTTAATATCCAAGGAGTTCCTAAATGAAATCCTTTATATTTTATTTCCTAAATGAAATACTTCTACTAAATTAATTTCTCACATCTGAAATCCTTGACAATAAAGAAGTCCGTTGGTAGTGGATTAGACAGATGGTTTGAGTTGCAGTCAAAGCGTGATTATTTGATTCCAGGTTTCTCCAAGCTTTGTACAGAATATCTAATCCTGTGAAGCTGTGACCTAACCAAGCAAGAAAAAGAAGGAGGCAGTGCCCAGGTGGAAATGGCAAGCCAGCTCTTCTATCCAGCAGATTCTCAGAATGTTGATGTATATGTCATCTGTAATAGTTTCTATGTGCCTGAGTGACCAATAATTGAATGGCTAAATTGAATACCTGCCTGGATCACAAATGAAGACTCCTGGAACATGGTATTTGCAAATGATAATCAGGTTACACTTATCAAGGTCTGAGTAGTGCATTGAATCAGAACCTTTCTTCGCTGGAACCCATGTTCAAATTCAGACTGGATTGATTGAATGAAAGTCTGTTGCTATGCTGAATGGAATGACCTCATCTGAAATTGGAATTACCAAGGTTCTCTGCGTGAATGCACAAAGTAAAACTTTTCTAAATTTATAGTCATGCACAGAAGGAACAAAAAAAAAAGCTGGTTGGAACAACAATATACCAGCTAGTAAAACCATCTCTGGTCTCTGCTAAATTAGCTCATCTTCTCTGACCTAACTATGAAGTACTCTAATATGGCTTACCATCACTGGATTTTGGGGTGGTGTGGGTATTATTCAGCTTCATGATCACGGCTTTTGCAAAACCATTTTGTTTTTTTGCTCAGTCCAGTGTCTGACACATGCAATCCTGTAGCATAGTGGTTAGAGCATTCACTTCACAAGCAAGAGCACCTGGGTTTGATTCCCAGGCAGAACAAATCCTTAAGCGAGTTTCCTTACTCCATATGCCTCTGTTTACCAAGCAGTAAGTATAGGAACCTGGCTGTTCATCGATTGGCAGATCGCGTTTCTGGGAGTAATAATAATCCCTCCAAAAAATTAAGGAAATAAAAATAATAATGTGGTGGATCAATTTGTGGGATTGGCCGCGGCATTTCGCCCATAAAACACAGTCAATTCGCTTCAAAGTACTATATATCCTTTGAAGTGTTTTGAGACATCTCAAAGACGTGATAAGGTGTTATATGAAGTGAATGCAACGATTATTTAGAAACCCATCACCATACTAATGAGTATCCACATTGGACAACATTCCAGGATAGGATTATTACCCTACCCTAAACTAATGAAATTGTGAAAAAAAAATGGATGTGAGAATGTGGAGCTTCTCTTCCACAAATCATGCCTTTCAAATCAAAGAACATTTTAAAGCATTTACATGAATGGTGTGGGACACTAAGTGAAGTGACCTAGAGGTGAGTAGATAGCATGAAGGGGACAAGCACAGTCAAGCCAGTTTTTCATTATGGGGGTAGAGATTTTAAAGCGATAAAGGGATTTTAGGAGATAATTTTATAGAGTAGGGAGATCGTGGCTGAAAGCCTGACCACAATCTCTTTAACAACTATGAAAAAAATCTTTCAACTTGGATGGAATCAAAGTATTTTCTTTACTTCTGTTATTAATTAATGTTCTCATATGTAGTTTCCAGCCATTGGCTCGTGATCACTAACAAGAAACTTGGCTGGGTTTGCCCCTCACGAACCACAGGGGTTCTGAAATAAATCCTAATACAGTAAAAGCTTGTTTATCCGGCATCCAAACGACCGGAACGCTCAACCAACCGGTATCTCCCAATAAAATTCACCATTCCAGCAAACGGATCTCATACTGGAGCCATTCTGGGACACTCGCGAGTACGTTTACTTCGCGCAATGCGTGCGCATGCGCACTTATTAAACTTAACGTATGCTGGAATGGGTCAGTATGGGAAATTGAACTGATTGTAGCATGACCAGCTCCTGTAAAAAGGCCCCTAGTCCCTGCCAAGCCTCAATCGACTGTTGCTGTATGAATGTATACATTACTGACATCCACCTAGTGAGGGCTCAAACCTACACTTCAACTGTATGTTAGCTTGGGTGGGAAACTTAATCAGAATTGCTCACACATTCACCAAATTAATTTTTTTTTGCTGATGGCGAATGATCAACAAAATGATTATCCTCTTTCAGAGATAAATAAATGGGGTCTCCTTGGAGCTGAACTGGTAATTTTCAGTAATCTGGATCCCGAGACAGGTTAGTCTGCAGTACTTGAGGGCACCACTGATAACAGATGAGTACTCTGAGATGATTTTATAAATGCCAGTTGTTGTTGTTGACATCGGGTCATCGCTGTCAATGTATAAGTGATGTCATCTATGATCTGAAGGCAGTAATTTTTTAGCATGGCAACCGATGAGTGGGCAGAAAGCTCATATATATGTACAGTGAATGCAGAGGCTGCAAATGCACCTGCGATTCTCTCCTATTATATTGTTAGTTGGGAAGTTTGGCTCTCAACTACCTTGTTATGATGAGACTCAACTAGGGTCTGTCGATATGGAAATTTTCCAATATCGATATATCGGTTTGCCCATAATAAAATATACCGATATGTCGATATACCGATATATAGTCGATATCGATATCGCGTTTTTTTTGTCCTGTGCATGCGCACGCGCATTCCAGTGTGCGCGCACATTCGGATATTGACAAGGTACGTTGAACAAGTCCAGATTATACCGACATATACCGATATATCGATATATCTCTGGAAATAATATCGATATTTGCAATATATCAATTTTTTCCCGACATATAGAATGTTTCGATATATCGATATTTTTAAACTCCGATATCGGCATATCGATATGAAAATTATATCAGAAAGAACCAATATATCGATATATCGCCGGACCCTAGGCTCAACTGTATATTAGTTTGGATGTGAGACTTAATCAGGATTGCTCACACATTCAACAAAAGGTAATTTTTTTTGCTGACACTATAATAAAGCTTATATTTGATATGACACGTCATGGCTGAAGGAGTTTCAAAGCATTGCACGGGATTCATTGTCAAATACAATCACTGTGTGAACCTATTTCCTCTGTGCCAAGTGTTTTATTAAAAGTGTTTTTTAAAAGATTAAACAAAATGTGATTTTTTAAAAAAAAAATCTTAAAATATTAGATTTTTATCATTCCGAACTCATTGTTCACAATTTAGAATTTCAAAATTTTTTGTAAATTTACATTTGTTATATTTGGATGCCTCTTAACTTGAAGAATTTTTCTTTCCTGCATTTGATCTTTTCTCTCTCTCTCTCAGTTAGATATATCACCCTCCTTTCTTGTTTGATTCTTTCCCCACCCGACACTAACATTTTCTGTGCCTCTGTTTCTCACTCTCACATTGAATTTGACAAGCTATCACTCTCTTTTTACTGGTCTATGAATTGTGTGGAAAGTTGACCTAACCTGTGACAGGTAGTGATTGAATGCTATGAATGATCTTGAGTTATTGTTGGCATTCAGTTTAGATTCTATAATAAGATCCATGCAGTTATAGAATTGTGTGTGCATGGGTTTCAGGGAGATGGCAGACAATTTCCACTGGCTTGGAGAATGTTTGACCAATGAGCAAAAATAACAACTTGTTTTTACTGACTGTCAGCACTGATGGTTGGCATCACTGGATTGAATTATTCAGACCAGAACCAGTCCTTGAGTATCTTTACTGAACAATCTGTGCATATTTCATCCTGAACACTAGATCAAGGTCTTTATGCTCATTTGCATTTGGCCTCCTTAAATCATTCTATTAGTCAATTTTGCATGCATTTCAACAATTTGTGATTCAGAGATTTAAACTTCGCAAAGCGGCTTCATCCAAATTGCGTGAGGCAACTAGAAACATGATTGGCTTTTGAAGTGAATCCACTTCTTGTTTGTCAATGTACTTGTCAGACTTATTCAACGGGAAAACTGGCTTTGCTCTCATTAGCTGAGGCTGAGTTATTGGATCAAACAAGGAAAACTACAGGATGAAATAAAACACATGAACACATACAGAATAAATCCATTGATAGCACTGAAAAGATTCAAACTATTAGCATTCCTGAATTAATATTTTAAAATAATACATGATGAAGAGTGCCCAATGGGATATTAATAATGCATTGTGCAAGGTGTGGATTTTAGAAGAGTATTAATTTGATTATAAGAAATCAAGATATGCAGGTAATGATTTAATGTCAGGAGGATTTGGTGACACATTGGATTAGAACACTATCCTTTCATCTCTGGATCCTGGGTTTGAATTCAGTTTAGACTGATGAATAGGATGAAAGTCTCCGTTGACTATAATTCCCCAAAGTGACATGAGATTGAAGTTGTTTTCATTCAGAGGTTAACCTTTCGACTGCTGGCAGCTTGTGCAAATTGGCAGCTGAGTTTTCTTCGAATGCGTAGTCACTATACTTCACAGTAAACGCCTGTGAAGCGCATTGAGACATCTCAACGACGTGATAAGGTACTATATCAAATGCAAAGATTATTGTTTATTATTACTGTTATCTGTGGAAGTGATCACTGTTATAAAGAGGGGAGGAGTCTTCAATAGGTAGGCCTTTACTGTGGAAAAAGTGGTCTTAAAATCAGTCAATTGTCTTTTCTCATCCCATTGTCTCCTACATTTAGATGTTCTTACATTGAATCTAAGACGACATTTGTTGATGACGCTGGTGATAATAATAATAGATTATAAATAAATAATAAGCCCTGCATTTGACATAGCGCTTTTCATGTCTTCCACGCGTCTCAAAGCACTTCACAGAATTTACTGTAAAGTGAATTCTAAATATACAAATTACTGTATATTTGTGGGCGTGGTAAATTAACATATAGAATTAACATCCGATTAAACATAAAATGCATACCATTCCTTAGTTAGAGTGGCAGAAAACATTCCATCCCAAATCATTCACTGCTTTAATTTTTTTTAAATGCTTATATTACTTACAGCACCCTATTACTGTACATTGAAACATCTAAAAAGCACTTCAGAAAGAATACATCTTTGAAGCAAAGAAACATTCTCCTTGTTATTGTACTCCAAAACAATACTCCTTGTTTTTGATACAGTGCCTATAACTATACAGATTCTGGCCTGCTCCACGTCCCCCGACCCACCTGCCCAACCATTGGCGGGCGAGCCTTCGGTCACTCTGCCCCCAACCTCTGGAACTCCATCCCAAAGTCCCTCCACCTCGCACCCTCTCTGGCCTCCTTCAAGTCTTGCCTCAAGATTCTCCTCTTTGCCCATCGGCAACTCCTTTCCCCCCCCCCCCCCCCCCCCTCACCACCCCTGCCCTCAGCTCGGGTCTGAAGTAGTAACTGTCCAGCGTCTTGGGACATTCTCCTGACGTGAAAGGCGCTATACAAATGTAATTTTGTGGTTGTTGATAACATCAAAATGTCTTGAAGTGCTTTACAGGTAATTGCTGTGAAGCATAGAGATTTTTTAATAAGTAAATTCAATGGCTAATTTGTGCAAACATTAGTTAAATAATGAATTAATCCAGTGTTATTGAATATCAGATCAGGATTAATAATAGTAATAATAATCCTTGCATTTGATATAGTGTTTTTCACATCTTCTAGATGTCTTAAAGCGCTTCACAGAATCTATTGTAAAGTGAATTGACTACATATTTGTGGGTGATACGTGGAAGCCAATCACGCATAATAGTATCCCACAAACAGTCGTGGATTTAAATGACCACAATTGTTTTTGAAGGATGATTGTTAGGTATCTGGAGTAAGGAAACTTGCTCAAGGTCTCGCCCTGCCCTGGAATCAACCCAGGTCTCTCGCTTGTAAGGTGAGTGCTCTAATCACTGAGCGACAGGACTCCGCAGGAAGGAATAATGGTTGGAAAAAAAATTGTGAGCAAGGTTTCCATTATTTTCAGCCGTGACAGGTCTGTTTAAAATCAAGCCAGTATCTGTTGAAACCGATAAATATGTTGAAAAATTGGCTTGCTCAGGACTACTAAATTTCCCCAGCCGTGGCACTACTCTAAGGATTAAGAGCTGTTGTCAGCACTACTAATTGTGATTCGTGCGGCATCTGTAGAGTCGGATATTATTTAACAACCCTAAACTAGCATTCATTTTCATATTACTAATTCCCCTAAAGCTCAATTATGTGTTCTTCCAAGCACATTTTCAATTAATGTTGCTGATGGAAACTCCACTCTAACATCAGTAAAGTCCCCTTGTTTCGATGATCACTATATTGTTGTATATACAGTCAATTTTCCTACTCTTCTTCATCATGCCCTGACCCCTCACACCCTGCTCTTGTCCCTACCTAACTGTACAGCTCCTTGAGATGTCCTCTCGATGTGAAAGGCGCTATATAAATGTAAGTATTGATTGATTGATTGATTGATTGTTGTAAAATGTAGAGTCAGAATAAAAAATCTCTGACTGTGCTGATTTCAAGTAGAGTGTCTGTGGGATTTGGACTTAATGCCGCATGCAAGGAAGGGGAAAGTCACACAAGGTTCCTGTTTGGGTAAAATTTGAAAGAATATTATAAAATATTCAATGTGAGGATTATTATTATTAAGTTCTGTGTACAAGGTCCAGGTTTCATACCACTCACTTGTGGCTTTCTACCCTATGTTGAAGACGTTGGGGGTGGGAATGGGGTGGGGGGAGTGTGGGAAGGGACGAGAAATATAGGATTAATCTGTGGATATAGTAGTGTAATGGTAACGTTAGTTGTAATGTTTGTAAAATAAAGGTAACAAGCATGAATGTTGGAAGTTTGAACTTTTTGAACTGAATTTGAACTTTAAATATTTGAGAATTTTGAGTGACGCTGGAAAAACTGCTGGATTCTTGTAAAGAAAAGTAGCTGGTGCACTCGAGGAAATTTTGCCATCATTCTGTAGCCTGGCCAACATGCGACCCATTCAGTCAGAGATGGGTAATAAGAATCATAGAATCATAGAATGTTATGGCACAGAAGGAGGCCATTCGGCCCATCGAGTCTGTGCCGGCTCTGTGACCGAGCAAGTCACTTTCATTAACCCCAATCACCAGCTTTCTCCCCATAACCCTGCAAACCCGTCTTCCCCAGATACCTATCTAGTTCTCTCTTAAAAGCTGCTATCAAATAGGACCTCACTACCCTTTCAGGCAGATCATTCCAAATTCGAACTGGCAATGTTGACCACATTCTGAGATGAGTGAAGAACATCAGCAGAAGAACAATGTTTGATCTATTCCTCCGTGGCTCAGGTCACGGCAGAACCCTTTTCTGGTTTCTCATCAGAGATCAGCAAATGTAGCAGAGATCAGAGATCACATCTGAGACCTCCTGGACTTTGTCAGGAACTATTGGTGAACTTGAACAGGTTTTCTAAGCCAATAGAGCGTGACATGGTGCAGGCCTGTGACTTACATTGAATGGCCACTAGAGGTCCCCATTAGTTGGTTACTGGAAACCAACAGCTGCTTTTTCATGTAAATATTTTAGCTTTTTCCGATATAATAAAAATGATTATTGTATTTAAATCAGCGCCTAATTGTCGTACTAAAAAACAAACGAGATGTTTTCTCCCAGAAATAAAATGGGTCACTCACTTCATAGCTGTTTGGGGGGACATTGCTGTATGCAAATCGGGTTACTGGGTTCATTAACAAATACAAATCCTGTAGCTCAGTGGTGTGGAGCTGCTCAGTGGTTAGAGCACTCGCCTTATAAGTGTGAGACCTGTGTTTGAATCCAGGCAGATCAGGGCGAAACCTTGGGCATGTTTCCTTACTCCATACACCTAAATAATAAGCCCTCCAAATAAAACACAATAATAAAAATTGGTCATTTCAATCCATGATTGTTTGTGGGACACTGTTGTGCACGATTGGCTGCCGTGTTTTACCCACAAATATACAGTCAATTCACTTTACAGTATATTCTGTGAAGTGCTTTGAGACATCGATAAGATGTGAAAAGCGCTATATCAAATGCAAGGATTATTATTATTACAGAGACACTTTTAGATGTTTTAACGACGTAATAAAGTGATATATCAAATGCAAGGATTAAGGATTATTATTGCCTACAATGTCGATACATTTCAAAATGCTTCACTGAGAATTGGCTTCAAGTGCAATGGCCATATTTGTACGTGAACACAGTCTATCTGCATACAACAATGTCCCACTAGCAGCCATAAATGAAGCTATGAAGTGAATGAACAATTATATGGTTTAGCAAACAATGAAGAACACAGTAACAAGCAGAAGAAGGAATTTAGCAGAGTGGACCAAGATATGCAGTTTAATGTAATGGTTCACATTGGAAACAAGATCAAAGAAAGTAATTTTTGACCCATAATTTGATAATTAGCACCTGTACTAATTATCTTGTCACAGAAAAAAGCTGCCCGATTGATTGATACACAAACCAAGACCCTGCTCCTATCCCCCATGACTTCTCAATAGCTGTTGCCAAAGACTCACGCAGTTAACATTAGAATTCACGACCGTGAAATACTAGGGTACAACTTGTAGAATTCCATAACCCACTCCATTCTGTATTTAAATAACATGTTTGGGTAAAACAGCCAGTGACCCTCCTCCCCATTAAGTAAGTGGATTGTTCTACTCAAGGTCCCAGTGAAACCATTTTGTTCTTAAACTGAGGGCAATGATTTTAAAAAAAATTTTTTTTGTGTACTTGTGTACCCACGACTGAACTGCCTTGAGAGAAACCTGAAAGTCATGCTCTCCTAGGCCAAAATATTAGATTTTAGTGATAGACCTTTAGGCTTAGCCTGCCCATTTACTCAAAACATTGATGCAAGAGCTCTGTGAAAGGAGCACGAGCAAATTATTCTAAAAATTCAAATGATCTTAAATTAAGAAAAAAAGCTTTGAAAACAAACAACCGTTGATTTCAGAAGACAAATAAATCAAATCGTTTTCCTTCAAGAATCATTTTAAAGTTTACCTCAGTACATTAGAAAATAGATTAGACAGAAATGTTCTCTAGGTCTTGATGGTTCAGCTAATTCCAAATGATTTCTCTTTACATCAGATGATTTAAATCTTATTATGTGAAAGAGGTCAATGAGCCATACTTTGTTTCTGATGCTCTTCCTTCTTCCTTGGAGTTTGACTAGGAACTACAATAGAATACTAGTAATCCAGACACAAATCATCCACTTGTCCATTTATCTGCATTGAAATATGATGCATAAGTGGAAGTTGGGATATGAGATCAGCATAGAAATTCAGCTGTGAGTATGTATACAATATTACTAGGGACACTATCTATTCACATTGGATAGAGAAATTACATCCCTTGGAACCTTCCATCCATGCACATGGGTTTAAATATGTTTTCCAGTAACACAAAGGTATCTATACCAATGTAGTGTTAGAGCCAGAGATGGGCATATAAATAGAAGTCCAAGGGAATGAGGGTGAGAGACAGAGGAAGAGCTAGAGAGTGTTGGCATAGAATAATACTAAAGTCACAGTATAACTCCCGATTGAACAATATTTTAGTCAGCATATAGGCTGATTTGCATTTTGACAACACTGTTTTGATTGTAAGCTACCTTTTGGACCAAAATTGTCAACTGTGCAAAGCACTATGGAATGAAAAAAAATCTGCAATCTAAACATTGGGGGTTAGTTTGTGATATTTGTAAATTGGGTTTGTTGAGTTAAATAGAACTCATGGTTTGCAATATTTGCAGTGAAATACGTAGCCAACAAAGGTCAAAAGACCTTAAAATGGCATTGATTTAATGCTGTATTTGACTTCATGAAAACAACTCAAATTCACTTATTCTCTTTTACACAGAATAACATGTTGGAGCACTTTACAGTGATTTAAGGAGCGAGTGAGCTGAATCAGTCTAGAAAAGATCACAGAGATAAGGAGATTCAAGGACATGAAGGGATTTGTAGCGGATTCTAAGCGTTCTGAGACGCCGTTTGGCATGGAGGCCATTAGATAAATCCATTGTTGTTGTTGTAGGTGAAGGTGTGCAACTTGAGGTTGATCTACTGGGAAACAGATGCTGGATGAGTTTTGAATAAACTGGAGCTTGCAAATAGTGAAGCTGGGAAGACCTGTGTATAGGGCAGTGGTTCCCAACCTCGGGTCCTGACCCAAATCAGGGTCACGATTAGGTCCTTAGTAGGTCGTGAAGCATCATCTGAATATTTTGTTGTTGCTTTTTATTAATGGTGAAAATGCTTTTTTAATGCTGAAAAGTGACCGAGGCGACACTGCCGATCAATTGGTATGAAAGACCGAACTAGCGAATGGCGCCGTGTCCACAAAAGAGAAGGAGATATTGTCTTGGCTGAGTTTCGCTTTGCACAGGACTCATTGGTGGCCAATTAGGGTCACAGCAAAAAAGGGTTGGGAACCACTGGTGTAGGGTAATTCAGAAGATGAAGCTTTCAGTAAAATAAAATTTACATTTCTTTAGTTTTGGTCAAATCAAGAGGACATCTCAAGTGTTTTACACAGCTGACTGGGCTTCTGAGCTGAGGGAAAGTAGCTGAAGAGAACGCACAGCAAAAACATGTCTGAATGAGCGAGTGTAAAGTTGGTGGCAGAATGGCTAAAAATTTAAGCCATTGATGAGTAGGCCAGTGTTCACTGAGTGTTCAGCATCAGAAAGAGACAATAGGGAGAAATTTGGCAAAGGTGTAGAAAAATAGTCTTGGTCATGGACTGTAAGTGATGAAGTAAAGAGAGCTGAGAGTCGAACTGATGCTAAGGTTGTACTGGTTCAGCAGATTTAGGGAGAGGAAGAGGAGATTGAAAAGGTTGGCACTGGAAGTAAGGAGGAATTGGCAGGAGATGAAGAGAAATGCTTCTGTCTAGTCCACACTGAGCTGAAAGAAATGGTGCCTCATCCTGGCCTTGATGTCTGACAGTCAGGAAGCCAGAACATCAGTGAATCTAGATTCATGGCTAAAAGTAGAGGGGTAGATTGGAGTGTAATGACAACATGTCATATACCAGGATTCAATGACACTAGTTTAGGTCCTACCTAGCAGAGAGTGGTCAGGGCAAAACATAGAAACAGGAGGAGGCCATTCAACCCCTCAAGCCTGTTCCACTATTCTGTTCGATCATGCCTGATCTGTAACCTACTCCAGACATAGTGATTAAAAGCTTATATAAAGCCTTGCTGATGGTGGAAAGGCAGCAAATAAAACTGAGCACACAAATAGCTTTCTGGCCAGAGCTGCTGCTTGAACCTGACACTGGGTCTCGAATAAACACCCAGTCAAAATGGTGCTAATGACAGCATTTTAATCCGTTTGAATTCATTCAAGCAAGGTTTCCAACAAACAAACAAGGAAGGGAGGAATAAAACATTCAGGAAATCAACACTGCTATATTTGTGGCCTGCAAAAACCCCAGCAACAAGAGAGTCATTCAAATTTGATCATTAACAGGAGACAGTAATGTATTAAACTCATGGTGCCATGTGTGTGTCATTCGTGAAATGACAAATACTACAGGGAGAATGCAAGGCAGATTAACATGGGAAAGAAGACAAACTGTGAATTCCAAAAATCCTGCTGAGGTCTTTGAATTCTGGTAAGATTGCTTGACCATTTTGTAAGTGATGCACAGAAAACAATTTTGCCCCCAAACTGTCAATTCTCTTCCCCCTTGTTTTCACAATGTTTTGTTTCTATAAGGGTGTTGACTAAATTATTTATATCCAAACAAATGGAACCATAGACTTAATGAACTGGTGATTCCATATTCTGCTTGGAAGCTAGATGGCACAATGGTCCTATTTCTGTTTTCACAAGAGCACAGGACCGAGTGGGTGACAAGGAATTAATTTTACATGGGGGAGGGAGAGATTGCTCATAAATCTGTATCTAAGATTGCTCTGCAAAATGCAATGTCCAAAATTCCTACTAAAGATCACATGCCTTACAGTGTGCAATCCCCGGGCACTAAAAACGGAGAGTGCATTATTGAAGTGTCTAGACTTTCCCTGAAGCTCAACAATAACATCCAGGAGACGTTTCATCTTCTTAAACACTATTCAGTGGTTCTCATTCAAACAGAGCAAAACAAACATTGTAAAAGTTCCAGACGCACAATCAATTCATTTTCATGCCACCTATTTAATGGTCTAAACTACTGTTGTCCAGCAGGTGCAGCGCAGATTGCTCATTTTTCTCAGCAAACTATTTATACTGGTGGACCAGCTTCAATCATTTATTGTATTTATTTAACCATTTCTCTCCCTTTTCTATCACCACTCCTCTCAAAGACTGACTCTTTGCTG
The DNA here is from genome assembly GCA_035084275.1 of Hydrolagus colliei. Taxonomy (NCBI): domain Eukaryota; kingdom Metazoa; phylum Chordata; class Chondrichthyes; order Chimaeriformes; family Chimaeridae; genus Hydrolagus; species Hydrolagus colliei. The sequence continues at coordinate 13,161,869 of CM068743.1, forward strand.
GGGAACATTTGTATGAGCCCCTAACACCATATGGTGTGTGCAAATTGATTGCCGCATTCGTGCACACAAATTAAACAGCCATGTATTTTTATAATGAATTAATCTTACTAAATTAAATTATAATACATTTAAAATTTGAAAATAGATGGGTAACACTGTACTTTACAGTACATTGATTGGAAGATACAACGGGCATCAGTCCCAATTGGTGATTCTTATCTGGGTTCTGGTAGACACCAGCTTCAGCCTGGACACTGTCCACAGTAGGGCACTCTGGTGCATAAACACAAGCTGCATTTACACAGTGCCTTTCACACCAGTAGGAGAGATAACAACAACAACAACAACAACAATAACATTACATTTAAAGTGGGATTATGTCAATACTACTACCACTACTACTCTACTGATAATAATCCTGACGTTTGATGCAGTACCCTATCACGTTTGACTCCAAAGAGACCCCGCTTAACTTCCCCCTAAAGGAGGAGAGTCACCAGTTGGTTGTTCAACATCTGACAAGCATGGGTTTGAACCTCACCAGGTGGATAGTGGGTACAAGGCACTCACCTCCCAGTGGGCAACACATCTTAGCATGAAATGTGTGAGAGCATTGCCACCATTTTCCAGTCTGCAGTTCAGGCACACTAGCCTTCTCATTGAATGATGATTCCACCATTTGGAGATGTGGAGTTTAAGCAGATGCTGCTTTCCTCTCTACAGGCCAATCAAGGTAGATTCTAGACACTGGACATATGGAATGTGTGTTCATGAACTCAGACACCAGGTAACGCCTTCCAGCAGCTGTCAATTATAGATGAATGTTGGCGAACCTTTACTCCAACATCCTGTATAAATCTCTAAATACCCTCGGCAGTGCGAAATCTTGGGCAACTTTCCTTACTCCATATGCCTGATAATATTTTTTCTCTCAAGAAAAAAAGAATAATAAATTGGTCACTCAATCCACGACTGTTTGTGTGACACTGCTGTGTGCAATTGGCTGCTACATTTCATCAACAAATATAGTCAATTCACTTTACAGTAAATTCTGTGAAACGCTTTGAGATGTTTAGAAGACGTGAAAAATGCTATATCAAATGCAAGGATTATTATTATTAATAATTTGTGATTTTGTGTCCGGCAGGCTGCGCACAAAATCACAAAGGAGAGTATGAAGACTCTTTGACCCATTTGATCTCTTTCTTCCAGAATGTCTATTTTATAGTCTTCTCATTTTAACATGAAACTGCTCTCCCATCTTCCCATTAATCTGTTTCTTAAATGAATCCAATATCCAAACCTCCACCATATTTGATAATACCCATTCATGTTGGTAATTTAAAAAAGTCTTTGTTTTACTCAATTAAAATGAGCATTTTATCATAATAATAATTATTCTAAATAATTAATGCATTGATAATCTTGGATAACACACAAATGCAGTGATGGAGGAGTGCTGTATTTTTAGAAGTTAAACCCATATACTGTACATTGGGTTTTAAAAATCCCATGTTACTATTTTTAAAAAGATGGGAGTTTGTCCTGGCTTGCAAGCCTTCAGAAAATTATTCCTTAACTTCTGGCTGTTTGTGAGACTGTGTGCAAATTGGCTGCTACACTTGCATGCAATTGCACAGTCACTACACTTTACAAAAATGCTGTGGTGTTTTGAGATGATGTTGTTCCCTAAATTAAATGCAAGAGTACTTTTTCTTTCATTAAGTAGGAGAAAGATATTATGACCTTAAAATTATGTTTTTTTTAACAGGTTCCAGATTGTGACAATTGAACACAGGGGGATACTTGTTTTGTATTTTAATAAATATGATTCTGGTTAGACATACAATGGTAAGCTTTAACTTCTTTACCATTACACAATAGTGGATGCATTCTCTTTTTTCATCAGTTTTTCCTCTGTTCCCTTTCCTAAAGGCATTTAGGAAATGACAGCCAAATTCAATCCTATCCTTAACCACTGACCACATATGCATATTTGCATGGTTCTTTGGATAATAATCATTAGAATACTCGTGATTATCAAGAGCTCTTGAGCATCTGTCTGATTTTCCTCTCCCTCAATCTGAGGCTAATTGTAACTCTCCAACTAGTGCCCAGCCTGAGATCAGCAATCACAGGCAGGGAATAAACCCATGACCTTCTTAACGCAATTTAACTGCTCTGAGATGCTATCCTGCATAAAGGGCGCTATATAAATGCCCAATTGGACACCTGGGTACTCAAATGATGCATTTCATTTTGTTAATCAAAGGTTTAATCATTTTGATTCCTTTACTTTGAAAATAACTGAGTTTTGTATTTAATGAAAAACATTTTCTTCTTATGCTGTTGTCCGAGAATTAACAGTAGTCAAGCCACCTGTATCTGAGTCCTATGAAATAGAGAATGAATTGGCCACCAGCTTCAAACCTAGACTCAGACTTTCAAATTGCACTAGCAGTAAAAAATGCTTGCTTCTCAGAAACAAAGAAAGGCAATGAGTTCCCAAAGGATTAAACAAATGTGCAAGAATTATTTTTGCTGCTAGAATAGGCAGACACACGAAATGAGCATCTGACAGATAGGGTCTAACGTGCATTATTTCAAAGTTTGATTTGATGCATTCATTTCATGATTAAGATTTGTTTTAAGATGATTCTTAAATTCTGTAAAATAGTTTGCTGGTGTTGACTTTATTCACTCAGTGAGTGGGTACAGTCTGTCGTTCTATACCATCGAAACAATCTACCAGACAGATATTCATTCCATTTAGACATCATTCACACAGATTTAGAGTTACCAACAGTAGTGTGTAGTGACAGATATTGTGTACTTTAACCCAAAACTACAATTTGTTATATCCAATCAAAGCAGTTTCTCTTCTATTTAAACAATTATGTCTTACTCCTCTTCATGACTCCTATTGGTGCGTATCTTAGATACAAAGTAATCATTAGGAATCAGCTATTTTCACATATCGACCCCAGAGGTGAAGTTCTTTCTTCACCTTTGCTTTTAGGATCATAAGTTCTACAGGACTACGTTTATTCTATTTATGTTGTGTTGTATATAACCAGAATGTTGCTAAATTTATCAATACAGACTTCATTGTGAATCCAATTTTTGGAAACTCTTTTAAGAAAACAGGTGGACAATTAAGACTGAATTTTAGAATTTGCAATTTACCATACGTTCTTAATTACTTCTTTAATAATTCCTTAATTTATAAGCCCTCCATGACCTTGCTCCTTCCTACCTGTGACATGCTAACTACATATCGACCCGTCCGTTCCCTCCACTCAGCAGGCTCCGGCCTGTTACACTTCTTCTGCCCAGCTGGCCCATCATTGGCAGTTGGGCTTTCTGCCTCCACTCTTGGAACTCCATCCTACTCCATCCTCCATTCCCTTGTCCTGTTCCCTCCCTTGCCTCCTTTAAGGCTTGCCTCAAGACCGCCTCTTCAACTGTGCCTTTTGGTCACTCTCCTACCCTCCTTATCCTCCACCCGTCTAGATTCCCACCCATTGCTGTGGTCCAAATTCCTGATTATCCAGTGCCTTGTGAAATCCCCCCAATGTAAAAGGCACTAAACAAATCTAATTTGTTGTTGTTTTTAATTTAGAAAATTCAGAGTTGCCAGAATTATAGAGCATCTATAATTTTGTTTCTGCATTATTTTCATTTGGGCAGTATAGATGATCTTCAGATTCGCAGTTTTCCCCTCTCACTCCCCCTAGTGCACACATTAAAGTGGTAGTGGCTTTCCATTATCCATGTCCCCTAAATATAAGGAGAATTGTTCTACAAGTCTTGTAGCACACGTACCCTTACACTTAGAACCAAACAGCATTGGTATAAATCTCTGAGGGATAATAGGCATAAGGTTTAATGATAGATATATTGTCAGAAAATAGACAGCAACAGAATGGATGAAAAAAGGAAACATCGAGGAGAGCAACAAGACTGATCCCCAGTGTTAGAAGGATAAGTTGTGAGGAACAATTTAATGAGCTAGGGATCTTTGGCCTTGGAAACTTCTAATAGGGGACCTTATAGAGTTATATAAAATGATAAATGGGATTGACAAGCAAAATCTTCATATAGACGTGAACAACGGAGCAAGAGGTCACCTCTCTGCCCCATCCTGTGGAAGACCCATCACAAGACTTCCTATTCGACCATGCCTTTGGTCACCCTCCTACTACTACCCTCCCCGCCCACCTGCCCTCCTCCCCTCTTGATACCTACCACCAGCTCGGGTGTGACTATCCAACGCCTTGGGACGTTCTCCTGATGTGAAAGGTGCTATACAAATGTACCTTTTGTAAGTTGTTGTTTTTGTTGTTTAGGGCTGTGAAGCGCAAGTTTAGAATAGACAAAGTGTTTCATTACACTGAGGGAAATTATTAATGGAACAGGTTACCAGGTTAGGGTAGTTGGGGCCATAAATATTATTTATGACACAGCTTGGTGTTGTATTGGGAAGAAGATAGGGTTGGTGCTAGGAAACTGAGAATAAAAAAGGTGAAAGGGTTTTTCTTTGCAAACCTCTCTTGCTACCTTGATATGGAAGGGGAACAGACAGCTCAGTCAGTAAACAGGTAAAACATGGTTTAAAACCAATTCTATTTTTGGACAACATAAAACTTAATTTTCAGCTCTAGTTTGCAGTTATAATTGAAAATGTGGCCACAAGCAAGGAAGGCAATTTCTATTGCTGTTAATCATGCTGGTGATGTCTCGCTGGTCTGGATGTGTTTGAAGATTGTTCCAGTTTGTGCTTTTGGCTCATTATTTTATTTTAGTTTGAGTTCCTGTAGAGTTCAGTGAAACTCCACATCACTGCCATCAACAAATAATAATGAGGTGAAAATGCAGTATATGATGTGGTATTCATCTCTGGTGCTAATTATCATATACTGCATTTCCCCTCCCTCCCCATAGATGACAGCTTAACTTCTATTTTAACTCAAATCTATCGGTAAATTCAGTGGGAAGACATTGAAATAAATAAGAAAGGAAAATATAGAAATCCAGGATGGATGGAGCTGTTACAGCCCAGATTATTCCACCAGTATTTCCTAACAGACAAAGGCACATTGGTATATCAGGCCTACAAGACTTTCCTCTTCGATCGTGCCTTCGGCTGCCCCCCTAACTCTTCCCCCTCTCCCACTCTCCTTCCCCTTCCCCCTACCCCGACCCTCCCCCACCCTCCCGCTCGGGTCCCGACCTGACCGTTCAGCGCTTTGGGACGTCCTCCCTCCCGACGTGAAAGGTAAGTGTAATTTTGTTGTTCTTGTTGTACATCTGCCAACGTAAGACCAACATCAAATACCATTGAGGGTCAGTGCTTCATTTTGGTTTGCCCAATAGTTTGAAGGAGAAAGTGATGGAAAAGTATCATGGGGTTTAAATGCAATTGTTTTGTGCACGTTTTCAATATTTTAGCTAGACTGAAATATCATGCGTCAGGTTCTCATCCACAGATGACATTCTCACAGCCATGAACAGCATTAGTTTATGGCTAAAACATCTCCTGACCTTTCCGAAAGGTTAGATTAGCCTGGCAAGGATTGAAGTTGCAGTGTAAACAGTCAGTCAGCGAGGGAAAGGAACACAAAGTCTGGCATTCTATTGTAGTTCATCCTAGCACAATAAAATACTGCAACAAGGACTCAAAGACAGTCAAAGAACCAGCTAGCTAGCCAGATCGATAAATGCACTGAAAGATAAACAATCTACATAGAAAGGCAGATGGGCAACCAGAAATATAATTCCCAATGTGGAAAATTGTATGATATTTATATACTGTATTAAGATGATCAAACAACGTAGCTCGTAAGCAAAGATGGTATGAGTTTGTTATCTTTGTTGATGCAGTATAAATATAGCATTGTACTGGGAATGTTGGAAGTCTATAGATTATGCAGCTGCTACATGTTTAATAAATACTCATTTTTCAAGCAACTTAAAAAAGGAAATAAAAATATGGAAATGTTATGTATTTCATGCTACCCAAGGGCACCGTTATTAAAATTATTTAAAAAATGTGATTTTACGTATTTGTGAAATTGCACTTGTAACCCAATCAACCTTACCTCCTTTGCAAGACACCGCTCTCAATGGTGAGCTGGTCGTATCCCAATTCAAAATCTGGGATCCCCAAGCCTTGGCTGTTCCCAACATGCACCTAATACACTCCAGAATTAAGTTAGCAGGGTGTGTCTCTCTGGGTGGAGAATGTTCATTTAGTTCCAGATACGGAGAGATTTCCATAAGTAGGTTGCATAAATCGGTGGAATTCTTGGTCTGCTTTGGATACTTAAGCATGGTGATGGGTATCTGCAGTGTAAGACACCTAAATGAACAAAAAAAATCCTTGCACAGCAAGTTTTATCTCAAGAACAATAATTTGCATGTACAGTATATTGCATATACACAGGCTATTTATTACACACAGGATTGAGACCCAGAACGCTTGACGTCGGATGTTTCAAAGCACTTCACAAGATTCATTGCAATGTGTAGTTACTTTTCATTGTGTACACAAATACTTACAAGAGGAATCACCAGCGTTCAATTTAACAATTTATCACATGCATAGATTATGAATCAAAAACGCAAAATACTGCAGATGCTGGAAATCTGAAACAAAAACAGAACTTGCTGGGACCCCTCAGCTGGGACAACAACAGCTGTAACTACTGGAACACATCTATGTGTCGAGAAGACTCAATAAAGCCTGGTTTAGACTGCAGTAATTGTTTGACTTTGTATGCTGACAGCATCCATGGAGGTCAGGCAGCATCCATGGAGAAAGGAAATGTGAGTCAACGTTTGGGTCCATTACCCTTCATTAGAACTGGTGTATGTTGGGAGGGAGAAGCATCCATGGAGGTCAGGCAGCATCCATGGAGGTCAGGCAGCATCCATGGAGAAAGGAAATGTGAGTCAACGTTTGGGTCCATTACCCTTCATTAGAACTGGCGTATGTTGGGAGGGAGAAGCTTTTAAAGACTAACAGAGAGGGGTGAGGCAGAGCAAGGAAGACAAAGGAAAAAATTGGGGTAGAGGGCAGGAGATGATGGGTTAAAGAGTGTTAATGTTGTGAAACAAAACGTTAATTGCAAAACAAAACTGCAAAGCGGTGTTAATAACGTTAAAGCAAAGTGGGGTGAAATTGTCAAAGAACAGGCAGATCAGATGTTTGCAGAAGAAGGGGAAAGTGAGCTATTAGGGCCTGAACAGCTCACCTTTCCATACCTTCAGGCCATAAAGCTCACCTTCCACTTCTTGGGATGTCCTCCCAATGTGAAAGGCTCTCTAGAAATGTAATTCGTTGTCGTTGTAGTCTACCTTTAATCAATTTGTACCGAACAAAAATTATTTATTCACCACATTGATTGCTGGCAGAATTCATTACCCCTTCATTTAGCCGCCTCATGTCTGCAAGTCCCCCGACCCCTCCACACCCCCAATAGTTCAGCTACTATGTTCTGAATGTCTGGAACTCGCTGCCTCAATCACGCAATTTTTTTTTTCCATAAGCAGGCCTTGTATTCCTTGATGTTCCCTTGGTTGACGAGATGAGGGAAAACACTGCAAGCAATTCCAACCTTTTTCTCTACATGCAGCTAAAAGAGGCACATAGGAACTCATCGTGTGAAACCCCTCGCAAAACTCAGGGTAATTCAGTCATTCATTAGAGTGGCAAATCAGGCAAATTTTCAGTGGAATTCAATTAGGAATAATTTGTATTGGAAGGAATTGAAGTTGCAAGAATTTATCAGCGAACATCAGGAAAAAAAGAAAAAATATTTTAAGTATTTCTGTACTGTGTGTTGCAGCTAAGTAGACACAAACTAAATGTTCTATTTGAAGTGATATTCTACTGATTACTGATTTACATGAATGTTTTTTCCAATTTGGGGAAGGTGGAGGAAGGCGTCAACAGAGAGAGGTTAGAGTGAAATGAACCAGTGATTAGTATTTCCAGAGATGCAAGTACTTTGTGAAGATATCTTTCTGTATATCATAATATGAATAATTATCCTTGCATTTGATATAGCGCCTTACTATTTCTTTGAAACGTCTCAGATTGCTTTACAGAAGATACTGTAAAGTGAATTGTATATTTTGTGGGTGAAACACAGAAACCAATTGTGCACAGCAGCGTCCCACAAACAGTTGTGGATTGCGTGACCAAATTATTATCGTTATTATTATTTTTTCCATTTTGGGTCATCTGTATGACTGACACAAAAAACAATTGCGTGATTAAGAGTATCCAAATTAGTCTGAGAGTTCCACACATGTATGCCAACAAAGCATGAGAATTTCCCAATACAAAACGTAATACGAAATCAATATTGAAGTTATGCGCGATGGAAAATAGTGCATCAATACAATTTACATTCCGTCTTGAATGTCAGAAGGATACCTCAAAGTTCTTGGCCCTGCTTTTGGCTGCTCACCTGAGTTTCTTTGAACGATGGAAGGGATGGATGCTAGTTGGATGGACTCCGGGGAATAGTCCTAGAGATAGTCCAGGTGGCAAAACGTTCCCATTAATCAAAGCCATTGATAATAATAATTACCCTTATATTTCATATAGCGTCCTTTACATCAGCAGGAAGGACCTCTCAAAGCACTTCACGGCATTTTACTGTAAACAACAATAAAATTACACTTGTATAGATAGGGTCCGTCGATATGGAAATTTTCCAATATCGATATATCGGTGGGCTCATATCGATATATACCGATATATCGATATTTTCGGGCTTTTTAATATTGCCCATGCGCGTGCATTCAGAGGTACGCGCGCATTCAGAGGCACACGTGCATTCGGGGGTGCGCACGCATTCTGATATGCACGCGCATTCCGTGCTCTAGGCCCAGGAGGTTGCAACGGCGGCGACAAGGTAAGCTGGAAAAGATCGCATTATACCGATAATACCGATATATCGCCGGAAACGACATACCGATATTTACGATATAGCAATATATTTTTCATATCGAATTTTTCGATATATCGATATATTTTGAATTCCGATATCGGCATATTGATATGAAACATTATATCGATATAACCGATATATCTATATATCGCCAGACCTATGTATAAATAAAGTAGAGTGACTGTATTTTGCGAGTGAACAAAAGTGTAAATGAAAGAACGCATTCAGGAATACTGCATTTTCTCTTCCCTCCTATATATATAATTTTCATACTTAGTGAAGCCGCACCATATTGACGTGCAAATTTCTTCGTTAATATACCATTGAAAATTCTACCCTGTCAAAAGCAAGACAGCTAAACTTGTCCATGCAGGTTCTATTTAATCCTTTATGTGAAGTCCTGTAGCTCAGTGGTTAAAGCCCTCGTCTTACAAGCGGGAGACCTGGGTTTAATTCCAGGCGAAACTGTGGGCAAGTTTCCTTTCTCCACACGCTAATAATAATCCCTCAAAAAAGCAATAATAATTTGGTCATTTTAATCCGCTACTATTTGTGGAATAGTATGACATATGTGGAACCCATATATATATATATATATATATACAGTCAATTAATTTTATAATATATTCTGTGAAGCATTTTGAGACGTCTAGAAGACATGAAAAGCGCTGTATCAAATGCAAGGATTATTATTATTATTAATATTATTTAGCACTCATTCTACAACTGCATGCCTTTGTACGTCCTCCTGACGTGAAATATATAGTGGAATTTTGTTGTTGTTGTTTGTGGGATATTTCTGTATACAATTGGCTTCAGCTTTTCACCCACAAAATACACCATCCTTTCACTTTCGGTATATTCTGTGAAGTGCTTGGAGATGTCATAAGTGCTATCTCAAGGATATGTCAAGGGACTAAACAAATGCAAGGATAATATTATTATTAAGTGAAGCAGTGGAGAAGTTCATTTGAACCAGTGAAGCAAGTGAATGTCACTAAAAAAACAGTTAAGGAGCTGAAATATAAGCAGACAATTTCATTTGAGGAAATAAGTAAACAGTTCTCAGAGGGTAAAACATGTGCCAAAAGCTTGAGGATTCAGCTAAAGTGCAGAGGAAGTGAAGATGGAAAAAAGGTTCGACTGTATATAGAAACAATAAAATCCAGGTGGTATTGGAGTCAAACCACAGAGAATAAGGAACAGCTTCCATGACCTCCTTTGGCTTAGTACTGATAACAACAGCTGTAACTACTGGAAGACATCTATGTGTCGAGAAGACTCAATAAAGCCTGGTTAATAAAGACTGCAGTAATTGTTTGACTTTTTATGGTGACTTTCCTTCTCCCAACTGCCCCAATTGTTATCAAGCATCTATATGTTAAGAGTATTAAAGGGCCAGAAGATATAAAATATTAACAGTGGGTGATGTTAAGGATCATTTGTCTTTGTGTTCAGTTGAATAATGGTGTTGGCCACTTGGGTTCTTTGGAATCCTGTTTTCACTAACGTGCAGTTTTATCTGAAAGAGACGGTAAGCTCCTGATTCTAACTGTCCCTTTCATCTTGGATAATTAACTCTTAGTGATCCTACGAGAGGCCCAAAGCCTCTTGGCTGATCAATCAATGTTATATTTTTGCTGAGAAAAGCACTCCTGGAACGGTAATGCTGAACAAGATACAAACCCGCAGAGTAGGGCCCGATGTAGGGCTGCAATTTATAAAACGAAAAATCTTCACCTCAGGGGTGGAGTCCTGTAGCTTAGTCGTTAGAACACTTGCCTCACAAGTGTGAGGCCTTGGGTTCGACTCCCAGGTGGGGCAGAACTTAAGGCATGTCTCCTTACTCTGCACACCTGTTTTCCAGGCAGTAAATAGGAATCCGATTGTTAGTCGATTGGTGGATCGCTTTTCCGGGGGTAACAATCCCTTAAAAAATGATTGGGTTATTCAATTCACGACTCTTTGTGGGACACTGCTGTGCACAATTGGCAGCTTAAAATTTTCCCACAAAATATGCATTCAATTCACTTTACCGTATATTCCGTGAAGCGATTTGAGATGCCTTGAAGGCTTGTTAATGCGCTATATCAATTGAATGGATCATAATTATTGGTAAACAAAATGGTGTTGTTTGGACCCTGAGAGGAACAAGTCGAAGATTGTTGGTTATTGTTTGTTGCTGTTTTTGTTGTTAATATTATTGCTTTTGTTGTTTATTATTGTTTATTATTGTTGTTTGATTCCCCCCACCCCTGCCCCCATTTTCTTCTTCCCTCACTCCCTTTCCCCACTTTCTCTCCTCCCTTTTCCCCTTCCCTCCCTCTTCCCTCTTCCGGATCTTGCCCCCTCCCATCTTTCCCTCTCTTCCTTGCCCCCCTTTCTCCCCCTTCTTCCACCCTAACCCTAACCCATCCCACCTTTCCCTCCCTCTCCCCCCCTTACCCTCTTTTCCCCCTTTCTCCCCTGGCCCCATTTTCGCGATTGTTTGTGGGGACACTGCTGTGCGCAATTTGGCTGCCGCGTTTCGCCCACAAATATACAGTCGACTTTCCTGCCTTTTTTCCCCCTGCCTCGACCCCTCCCCTTTTGCTTCTTTACCCCCTTTTGCCCCTAGTCCCACTTCCGTGACTGATTGTGGGACACTGCTGTGCGCAATTTGGCTGCCATGTTTCGCCCACTAATACAGTTACTTTTCCTACTATTCTTCATCCTGCCCTGATCCTTCCCACCCTGCTCTTGTCCTACCTGACTGTACAGCGCCTTGGGACGTCCTCTCGACGTGAAAGGCGCTATATAAATGTAAGTTTTGTTTGTTTGTTTGTGCTGGTACTTATCAAACGCTTCTTAACCACAAAATTACATTCACGTCAGGAGGATGTGTAATTGATGTGCATGTGTGTATGTGTACTATTTCAGTACTCGAACAATAACTTGCTGATGAATCAAACTGACACAAACACTATTTTACATGATAGTGATTTCGGGTGTGAATGACGCAAACACAGAAAGCTTTCTGCCTTTGAATAAAGTCTGGAAATGGGATAATATCCCAAGATGTAAAGTCTTCTCACTCTGTGGCCCATGAGGATGGTATTTGCAATCGATTTGACCACTCTCAGCCCCCAAGACCTGTTACATTTTTTCTCAGTCCCCTGGACTAGGGAGGACAAATAGTGATCGGTATTTCTGTTCCTGATCACTATTTCCTTGGTAGAAAGATAATAATAGTATAGTAATAATAATCCTTGCATTTGATATAGCGCTTTTCACATCTTATGGACTTCTCAAAGCGCTTCACAGAATATACTGTAAAGTGAATTGACTGTGTATTTTTGGGCGAAACGCGGCAGCCAATTGCGCACAGCAGAGTCCCACAAACAGTCGTGGATTGAAATGACCAATTTTTTTTTTTTTTTTAATGATTATTATTAGACATATGGAGTAAGGAAACTTGCCCAAGATTTCACGCTGACTCGCTTGGAATATGTGTAACCTAGGGGTAAGGGACAGGTCAGAGAAGATGCTGGCACTCAATGTTACGGCTCACATATGAATAATAAAAGCCAGGGACATAAGATATCAGAGAGTGACTGGCCCCTTTGTAGCTGTGTACCACACCAGCAAAAGTCAGTGTTTTTAGAAGAGGAGGTGAGAAGATATAGAGCTCCAAAAGATTAAAAAAAGCAATAATTTGAACAAGAGGTAGCTTGTGCATCAGTGAAAAGGGATTCTTCAAATCATGTCATTACCAGGACTGTATTCTGGTTCGAAATAAGATCTATTGACTTGGAACATTGTTAGAATTCAACAAACATAACAACTGAATATTATTCATTGTAAGCTTGGTTGCTGCTGAGGTGACAGTGTGACAGTCTGGTCTCCAGGCAGGCAAGATAGTAAGATCCCCATCTATGTCTTTTAAATTATTGTTAGTTTGTTTGCTTGAACATGTGAGGTTGCATAGGGCAGTCTATGCTCCAGGGAAGGCTGTCATCACACAGAATATTGGACTGCAATACATGGAAAACACAATTACTCCAACCACACACAGATGTCCTCTCCCAGTGAAGAACACCCAAAGGTTTTCGTCTGTTTCTGAGTGGTATTTTGGATGTATGTCAAAACAATATAAAGGACCACCTTTTGAGAATGAAACACAGACATGAATGTAATCTACCTTCTCAAGCACAGGTCTCAGATACCTAGCTTCCAATATCTACAATGCCAAATATTCAAGAGAATTAGGGAAATTATTGAAACAAATGCAACGCTAAAATTTACGGCAGCACAACTAAGATTACAGTAGTTAGGCCCCGTTGCAGAGGATTAGCGAGATGATAAATGACTTTTCTTTAAACATATACAAAGGCTGAATAACTCACAGTGACTCCAGCCTGTAATGAGTTATGCCCTGGGTTAGGTACCTATAGATTATTCTATTTATAACTAGATTCTTACGTATTACTGTTAGTAAATTTAAATTATATTTAATTACTTTAATGGTATCTAAAATAAGATTACACAGCATTTTAATGCTCCTTGTTAATTCAAGCCATTTTATTTGTTTGCTGGCAGGCTGAAACTACGAGCTAGAATTTTAACTCTATAATCCTATTTCATGAGTGTGGCTATTGAGAACCCCCTTGAAGAATCCACTTCTTGCACAACCAAGTATATTCGATCAGGTAAACACTATATGTGCCACTAAATTGACACAAACACATCTAAATGACGAAGTGTGACAAGTTTTTTTAAAAATGCATCAAAGATGGTTTGTTGTAATGAAATGCTGCACTTCAACAAAATGTATTGGAAATATTTGATTTTAGCCGTCATGTTTTCCAATAAAGTGAAGTAAAAACTACATACTTTAATTGGTGGCAATGACCTGGTTCACTACAGTCAGATCAAACAGGACTTCACAGAGAAGGACTGTGTAGAGAGCGTGTACCTTTCTCATCATCCTCTAATTTTCTTATCATAATACTGTAATAATAACTCTTTTCAAATGTATTTTATAAACGTCTCAAAACGCTTCACAGAATATACTTTAAAATGAATTGACTGTGTATTTGTGGGTGAAACGCGGCAGCCAATTGCATACAGCAGTGTCCCACAAACAGTCGTGGATTGAAAAGACCAATTTTTTTTATTATTGTGTTTATTTTAGGATGGATTATTATTAGGCGTGTGGAGTAAGGAACCTCGCCCAAGGTTTTGCCCTGATCTGCCTGGATTCGAAACATAGGTCTCACACTTGTAAGGTGAGTGCTTTAACCACTGAGCTACAGGACTGTACCAGGGGGATCAGGTGTACTTGGAGATGGTCGCGAATTTCAGGGAGTTGAAGGTGGAGAAGGGTGATCATGGAGCAGCTTGATGGCTGCTTCAGGAGCCCTAAGTGTGGAAGGTCAAGGGGATAGGTGGTCTGTAGATGAGAGGGCCTTTGTGAGGGTTTTAGGGGGAAGTTTTTTTCGTAGGCAGAAAAGTATGGTTGAGGGCTTGGAGGAGGAGAGATGGATTTGAGAGGAGAAGGATGATTAATATTAATCATTCTACTTGATAAAGCAACTTTCATATCTGAAGGATGCAATTCACTGGATACACAGTAAGATGTAGTGACTCTGTGTTTTGGAATACACCACAGTCGATTTGCACACAATAGCTATGAAGTGAGTGGTCAATTTTATTTGGGATATTATTGGTTAGGACACCGGGTGAAACGCCCTTCTCTTTTTGAGCAGTGACATTCATTCATCTGAACAGGTAGACAGGATTGTGATTTAACGACAAGTTTCCTTTTCAATCAAATCAAAGAATATCCACAATTGTGCTTCGAAACCCCTACATAACCAGTTCTTTGAGATGAATAAAACAATGTTTGATAAAAAAGAGAGAGCAAACCAAATTGCAAAATAACTATGCCTTATTGATGGTAGCTGAAAATGAATATCATATTACAAACTAAAGCGTTATAACAGGCTTGGAAAAAATCTAATAAGGAGAAACATTTAAAATAAATTATGGAAATAATGAAGTACTAATGGAGTGATGGGCATTCATTCTCAAATGAATACCTGTTCTGAATTTTCAGGCTTATAAAAATCATGAAAATGTATAAGAAATATAACCTGCTGAGCGTTTTTACAATTTTCTCCTGTTCGCTCTTCAAGGTATCACTCTTGCTGGGCTACACAAGAAGACATGTAGTCATGGGTGAGAAGTAGGCTAAAGTTAAATTGTGTAAGAAACTGTGTAAGTGGGATAGATCAACAACAACAACAACAACAACAGCAGCAACAACAACAAAATCACATTTGTATAGCGCCTTTATGTCGGGAGGAATTCGACATTATGCCACATTTTTAAATTCAGTCTATAATGTGGAAGCCGGTTATTTTCAAGGACTGCTGAAAGCGTACTTGCTAATTAAAACTGAATTGAAGAATTGTTCACAATTCTGTATGATCTAAAACTGTTGAGATGGAAAAGTAATCTTTAACCAACACTGACATTGAAATGTCCATTGTTAATAGATAGGGAGGCAAACAAAATTCTTTAGCAAGTTTTGCTCTCCTCCTCCCCATGTCCAGGCAGATCTCTCCACAGATAGCTGTGGAAGCAGTTGACTTTGAGCATCCCATCTCAGACGGATCACCATTGCTTCAGACAGCTCAAGTGTTGCATAATGATTTCTTATTTGATTGAGCGTATTTTCTCTTTACCACCTGCATTATTGTAGAATAATTAACTGTTATGTATCTTGTGGTTATTATAAAGTGTGAATTGTAGTTAAAATGAACGAGGTCTTTAGTGCCAAACTGGCAAATAAGTTACATTAAATAAAAAATTCTCCTGGGAGCAAAGTTGTGCTTTCTCACTGTTTAGCTTCCTATGCTGAATTCACAATGGATGTGTTGCAATGCTATTCCTGTCCTTGGACAGCTGTTCTGGGCTTCTACGGAGGCTTTTGGGATAGTAAGTGCCATCTGCTTGCTCCTGTTCTAAAAGCCCAATACAAATGGCATTTGGGATTTTCCCAAGTAATCTATTCGATCCCGTTCGACAGCAAAATGGATATTGAACCATCTGTTATCCATTTCAAAATGTTAATTCATTCCTATTGAATTAATTATTTTTGTGATCTTTGCACAGAGCTGTTACAGTAACTATCAGACAAAATGACCTGACTATTGTTTTGTTTTGTTTTCTCCAGCCTGATCTAGAGTTGTTTAGATTTCAATCACATGGCCCTGCTTCTTATTCTGGTGTAATTACTTTTGATGTATTCCCTTCAGTCAGAAATGTTCTTCCATCTCCCTCAGATTTTTTAAATGTGTTTTTAAAAAAAGGGTTCATTGTGTCACTGTTGTGTTTATTCCCACTTCACAAGATACCATTTCCTGTCTGAAAAGGCAGGAAGTTGTCTTGTTTTGAGACATTAACTCACCCCAGTCTAAACCAGCTCCTAATTATCTGTTTACATTACACAATTGCTTCAAGTAAAAATGACTAATGCATATACAATACAGATTGACATTTATAAAGCAACTTTCATGTTGGGAAGAGGTTCCAAGGCACTTAATATTCGAAGTTCCTATTCTAAATTCCACGGTTCAACACACATAGAAGCTCACACATGCACAGTTGTTGGAAAACCAGCAACTTTTATTGGAGAAAAGTGTTGTGGACCAATGATCAAGCAACTGAATCACTGCCCTGGGCAGACAGGAATGTTCAATATGTCCATGGTCAAGAAGATGGCATGTACTTTTTTTTATGCTCTCCCACCATGGAGTGCAAGTTGTTGTTGTTGTACTTCTAGAGGTGGTATTTACAGACCTTCAGATGCAGTTCCTGAATATTACTGTACTAGATAAAATGTTGCCTTCACTTTGCAAATGCAATCTGACCCGTTTGATGAAACCAAAAGCTATATTTTCCTTGAAAAGCAAATATGTTATTTTCACCTGATACAAGATCAATGAGAGAATGGAGTGAGCACCTGGAAAATGTACTAAGGCAGATAGCAGGTGTTGATAGATGGGGTATAATGTTCAGTCATCTGTGAATATGGTCATAAGATCTCAATGTTCAAATAAATAAAATTTGATTAGGATCAACTACAAGAATCAAGCAAGAAATGTGGGTAGTAATTTGCACCAACAATATAATGATTCCATATGGCAATAACAACAACAAAATAACACTTGTCTAGCGCCTTTCACATCAGGAGGACTTCCCAAGGCACTGCACAGTCATTGTTTCAGACCTGAGCTGGAGTCGGGGATGGTGGAGGGAAAGTGGGGGATTTGGGGTGATTGATGGGACTGTCAAAGAGGAGTTTCTTAAGGCAGGACTTGAAGGAGGCCATATATATATATATGACTTTCCAGCTTAACCCTGCATTATCGACGTAGAATTAGCTTTAACTCATCACTTCTGTAACTGAAAAAAAGCTTGCCACTGCTTTTGGAGTTGATGGTAAGAATAACGTTGAATCTGTGATAAAAAGATGTTCATGTAACATTAGCGTATTGTCAGACAAGGTTCACTGCAAACTTCTGTGGAAATGTACAAACCCTGGGGAGATCCTAATTGCCACAGTTCAACTGAAGGTGATTTCCAATCCATAAGATTCCTTTTAATTATAAAAAAATCTCAGCACTTATATCCCTACCACATGAAGGTCATCATTACAATTAATTTCTGCATTGTCATTTCCTCTCTTGTTTCCCCTAATCTCCCCATTTCTTGTTTGAACATATAAATTCAAACTTGAATTCAACCATTGCACATCACCATCTGGGTGAATAACATGTAATAGTTAGTAGCTAACAGTTAAATTCTGTAATAACGTTATTAAATTTTAAATATGTTCTTTGAAATACTAAATAATGTGTTTCATGAGTGCAGCACATCGACTGCTAATTTCATTTGAATGAGTTGTACTAAATTCAATGAAGATGAACGATTTATCCACATACCGTAGTTGGCAGTGATATATTACAGCAAACTGAAAATAATGGAAATCTAAAATAAAACCAGAAAGTGCTAGTTGTAAAAGGCAAATCGATCAACCACTAAAAGAGAATGACAGACTAATATTGCAGGTGATTCTTCATCAGGATGGAAATAGTCAAATTGGACAAAACATTTTTACAGGAATGAGATGCACAAGACATTGTCAAGAAAGAGTAGACATTGTCAAGAAATTACTTGCTACAGGAAGAGGTCAGACATTTAAATTTCTTAAGTGGATTCACAAAGAGGTATTTATTCATGACTCAATAGCTGTCCTAATAGTTAAATTAAGAACTATTTTATGGTTGTGTTAAAATGTGCAATGGCTGCCTTAAAGAAAGAGTACAATTGACTTGAGAAGTGTATTGAGGATTAATTAGAGACGAGTACAGTATTTGCCATCATCAGCTCCACCCTCAGGAAACCCTCAAGAAACTCTTAAATGACCCCCCACATGTTCTGCAGCTGCCTAACCATGTCCAATCTAGGTGTTGGAATGAGTCATTGTTTACCAGCTTCACTCCTTTCTCTTCCATCACTTCCTCTTTCAGGCATGCCAATCTGATTTCCAGCTCACCCATAAAACTCAGTCTGCCCTGGCTAACATCATCAACAATGTTCTCTACATCTGCGACCAGGGCTCCCTTTGCCTCTGTGTTCTCCATGAACTCTGAGACACTATCCTGCATGAAGGGTGCTATATAAATGCAAGTTGTTGTTGATTAATTCTCTGCCATTTTAAACACTATGAATTATTCTATTCTTCTCCACTGTCTACACTCACTGCTCCACCTCTATTGCTTTCACTGTTACCCACATGGTGCCTTCATTATTTCTCTTCTGCAACAACAAAATTATATTTGTATAGCACCTTTCACGTTGGGAGAACATTCTAATCTCCTTCTGTGTGCAGTGTTCCTTAGGGGTCTTGTTCCACTTCTTCTTAACATCTATATTAAAAAAAACAATAAAAATTCACTGAATCCATGGCTGTTTGTGGGGACAGTGCTGTGCGCAATTGGCTGCTGCCTTTTGCCCACAAATATACAGTCAATTCACTTTACAGTATATTCTGTGAAGCATTTTGAGACATCTAGAAGATGTGAAAAGCGCTATATCAAATGCAAGGTTTATTATTATTATCATTATTATTATTATTATTATATGCACCCACTTGGTGGCATCATCTTTAGATGAGTTCCATTTCCACATGAATGTGGATGATACCCAACTCTATTTCTCTGTCTCAGTGCTTGATTCCAATATCGACACACTCCTGATTGACTTCCGTCAGAACCTCCACAACTCAGGCAATGACAGCATCACCATCCAAGGTTGCACACTCCGCCTCACTGAGTCAGTCCAGAACCTTGGCATATTGCTTGATCCTCAAATGTCCTTTCTATCCCACATCCATACCATGACCCAGCTCCACCACTGCCTTACCCCATAGGCTGCTGAATTCCTTATCCACGTATTCATCACATCTGGGCTCAACTAACCCAACACCCTGCTTGTCGTCCTTACCCACTCTTCCCTCCTCAATCTGCAGATCATCCAGAATTCTGCAATTTGTGTCCTCTCCCACAACGTGATCCCATCACCCCCACCATCGACTGGCTCCATTGGCTACTTAACCCTCAGAAGTTCGAGTTAAAAATCCTTGTCCTCACCTTCAAAGCCCTCGGCAGCCTTGATCCTCCCTACCTCTGTAAAGTGCTGACCCCATACCAAGTTTCCACTCCTCCCTTTCAGCAGGCTTTGGTGAACAGCCTGCTCCACATCCCCGCTCAGCCTGCTCTACCGTCGGTGGTTGGGCCTTCAGCCTTTCTGCCCCCACATTAGAAAACTCCATCCCACAGTTTCTTCATGTAACTTCCTTTAAGGTGTTTCTCAAGACTCTCTCTTTGACCGAGCCTTTGGCCACCCTCTACCCTCCACCCTCCCTGATCCCAACCCCCAACCTGGGTCCAATTTGCTAACTGGCCAGTGCCTTGGGATGTCCTCATGACATGAAATATTTGTATTTCTATCATGTATGTATGTATGTATGTATATATATATATATATATACTTAATTAAGCAAATGATGACAGTAACTTCATCTCAGTTTCCTGACAGAAATTGAAATCCCTTAATGATGGCATTAGCACTTCTATTCTCATTAAACAGTTTCAAAGGCTATTCTGTGTTTTCCATTAGATGTTAATATATATAATATGTGTGTAAAATTAAAAGTTTAATTTAAAATCAGACGAATCAGACAAATTTATGAAACTCATAATGACTGTTTCCATCCTGATGAATAATCACCTTCAACATTAACCTGTCATTATCATGGTTTGATTATAACACATATACAAAATGTTGAAACTAAAACTTGTCAAGTAGCTATAATGGTAATTACTATATTCAGTTCCATTTATTGGTGCAAATTATTCCTGGTTATGTCGAGAATGTACTCTTAAAATGTTGTTAACAGAGTGACACTGTCCTCTTTAAAATGATATATGATGTGTGCATACACATCTGATAAAGGATTTTCTTTATATACAAACTGGACAGGTACAAAGGCATAGTGCTGCCTCACATTGATGTGAAATACTTAATGAAACAAATGGTGACAATAACTTCATCTCAGTTTCCTGATAGAAATTGAACTCCCTTGATGATGGCATTAGCACTTCTATTCTCATTAAACAGTTACAAAGGCTATTCTGTGTTTTCCATTAGATGTTAATGAAAGACATTTACCACTTGTTAGAACAAACAGAACACTAATTCTATCACTATATTTTACAATGTATCATTTGTATCCTTCACATCATTCAACGTCTTGCTTTTGTTTTTCTGGTCAATTTTGGCAATGTGTTCCAGTCCAGTGATTATGGAACAACATTTCAATTGCTCTTTATTGAAGTAAAATAGTTATTCTTAGGCCAGGCTCATTTCATTATATCAGCTATTTTCACTAGAATGGAAAACGCTGCAGAGTACCCCAAAACAGAAATAAGTAAGTAAATCAAATGGAATTCTATTGACAATTCTAAACATCGAGTAACACAATTATCAAATCAAGTATAACAAGAAGAATAACAACTTGCATTTATGTAGCACCCTTCATGCGGATTACATTCTGAGGTGTTTGATAGTGGTGAAGACTTCAGGTGGGATTTGAAGGTGGAGCAGTAGGTGCAAGGCAGAGGGATTGAGGGAGAGAGTTCTAGAATATCGGGGCTGAAGGCACGGCCACTGATGGTGAGCAGAGGGGACGAGGGACAAACAGGAGACTGGAGCTAGCCAAGCGATGGTAGCATGTGGTGGAGTAAGGTGATAGGTAGGGAGGTGCAAGGATACGAAGGGATTTGAAAACAACAACAATAACAAAATTGCACTTAAATAGCGCGTTTTACGTCAGGAGGATGTCCTAAAGCACTGAACAGTCAGGTTGGGACCCGAGCGGGTGAGGGAGGGTCGGGTAGGGGGAAGGGGAAGGAGAGTGGGAGAGGGGGAAGAGTTAGTGAGGCAGCCGATGGCACAGTCGAAGAGGAAGGTCTTGAGACCAGCCTTGAAGGAGGACAGGGAGGAAGCGAGGTGGAGGGGCTGTGGGATGGAGTTCCACAGTGTAGGAGCAGAATGGCTGAAAGCCCAGCCGCCGATGGTTGGATGGTTAGAGCGGTGGTGGACAAATCAGAGGATTTTGAAATAGATCTGTTCGGTAATTGGGAGCCGTTGGAGCCGGTCAAGGACTGGTGTCAGGGGGGTACAGAATTTTGCGTGGGTGAGAATCTGGGTGACAGAGTTTTTAAATAATGAGATTTTTGTATGATTGAGCTGGGGAGACCAGTAGGAGGGCATTGGAATAGTCCAGCCAGGCAGTGACAAAGGTTTGGACTATATCTCCTATATCTTGTTGAATTTTGTTTTAGTCAGCTATGTGTTCTGCATATGCTGAAACCCATCACCATGCTTAAGAGAATGCAAAACAAACTGAGACTTCCATGCCTCCCACTTTTACATGATAATGCCCAAGGTAATTATTTGAATGTGCATTGGAGGAATGCATCTTTCTTACCTAATGCCAGAGAGTGTTAGGTACCAGTTGGCAAGAGCCGAGGACTGGGGTCTGCAGAGTGTGCATTGGGGTTCTGCTGGAGTCCAACCAGCTAAAACCACATCGCGTGCTATTGAAAGCACTATCGAGCAACTTTTCCCACTATTGTTCGGTTAGGACTACCCTATCCATTCGGACTTTGGCTTGCTGAGTTAACACAAGCTGAATAGGAAATGTCCTCATCCGAAAAAGTATATTGAAGCACTTTGAGACATCTAGAAGACATGATAAGGAACTACACCCAATTCAATTCAGTGTACTAATTAAATGTGTGACATGAAGAATTGCATTAATTCCTCTTCTTATCTCTTCAAAACATTTATTTAATGCAATACGTTTATTCAACTTAGCTGGGAATTATTTAAATAAAACCTTTGCTATAAAATGTGCAGTCAATTTAAACTGTTGCTTTTTCTTTTATGATGATCTCCTCTGCACTTCACTTACTGTGTCCCACGCCTCCATCCAGCTTACATCTTTGACAACTTCAACATTCTTCACTATGCATATTGATTATTTTAGCATATATAGTGTGTAACAGGAGGAATACTAAAGGATATAAGGAGGCAAACAAGAATACATATGGTTAAATTGGATGACATATGATCAAACTTCATGGGCTTTTTCCTGTGTTGTAACATTCAAGATAATTGTATGCCTGTCATCATTCTGCATAACATGTACCCTTATTGTGATGCTTTCTTTAGTGCAGTTTCTTCTGTAATTTATTCCAGGTCCTTTCAGAGGCAACACACGCACATATCCATAACAGGTCTTTATTTATTTGCTTTACAAGTGGGAGGAACTAACCTCTTTCTCAAAAATGTTCCAGCCCAGCTTCTTGTCATGTTCATCAGGACTTGCATGGCCTGGACTGAGAAGCAGTGTTTGTGCTTTGTCATCGGACTATTTTCACTTTGAATACCAATTACTTCAAAAGTAAATACTCATTCTTGCAGTTACATTTTTTCATCAACAGAGCAATAGATGTTTTCCGCAGAGGAAAGCCATTCAGTCTGTCATATCTGTGTTGCCTATTTTAAAAGCAATTATTTCAGTCCCATTTTCCTGCCCTTTCCCCATACGATGGTAATTGATTCCTTTTTAGGTATTGATGTAGTTCCCTTTTGAAAGCTACTAAGAATTCTGCCTCAACCATCATTCACGGCAGGGCATTCCATTTCCTAACTACTGTGTGTGAAAAATAATTCTCCTAACATCTCCATTTTCTCGTTTGTTGAATATCATAGATTGATACCCTTTTGGCTTTTACTCACCAGTCAATCTTAACAAATAAACATTTCTGACCAAAGGCATTTCAAAATACAGTTAGGACAGATGCCGTTCTATTTGCATTTCATTAACAATCTGATACACATCTCTTATTACTCCTATTTACCAGTGAAATGTTGCCAGTACATTATTACCAACCTAACGAGTGCCTATCAATCTTGTTACAGCAAAATGTTTCAAATCCTTCCATTTTCTTTGTCTCTTTTCTAAATCTTGCTGTCAATCCCTTTTGCCTTGGCCCCTGGTTCCTCATTTTTATTTCACTCCTGAAGACCTTTCTCAACATTTAGATCTATTCAAGATTAATTCACATATTTAATCCCAGTGGTTTTCTTATCAAAACATATATGTAGTTATGAAGCAATGAGACAACAAGTTAAAGGAATGTCCTACAATGTTTATGATCGCAATGTACCCTAATTTTCCAGAAGGTTAGGTTTGTTTAAAAAAGATCCCTGGATTGTTCTGTATCTGAACTATCGCATAATAGCACTCAATATAGTGTGTTTATACCAAATTTATCACTCTCTGGTTTCATGTTTCAGAAATCACAGTTTAACATCTGAAATGTTTTTGATTAAATGTGGTTTTCAAAAAATTTCATATTACAGCAGCATTATTGTAGTTTGTAAGTTATGTAAATGTTGTGTAAGGATCAGCGTACACTGCATTATTTTGTGTAGTGATATGAAAAGAATTAGTGAGCCAATGCTAATGTAAGTTATTAGTGTACCATTACCAGGGAAAAAACTGGACCAGAAAAATGAATGATAATTAACTTTACATTTGATTTAGCATCTTATTACCTCAAAATGTCTTAAAATGCTTCACTGTTTCCTATCAAGTGTGGATGATTATACATTTTGCAGGCAAATGTGCCAGCGAACTTTTGCAATCTCCCAAAGTTAAATGGATAGGTTAGATGGACCATTGATCATTATCTGCCTAAACCTGTTAATGTGGGGTCTAACATGCAGTTACCATTATTACATTCCTGAAGTATTAAGTAGTAATTAAATTGTTGACACAGGAACTCTTCAGACTCTGCACTGGCATCACAAGAGTACAAGAGATGTTCGGACAAAAAGGCCCTTCAGCCCATTTGACCTTGTTCTTCTCGAACATCTATCTTCCGATCACAGTATCAAGTATTTCTTTTTCAAATTAGTCCAGCGTCTTTGAAGAAATATTTCCTGAGTCTGTCCTGAGACCTTTGTGTATACATTTATACAAGTGTATTTTTGTTGTTGTTGTTGTTGTTGTAACCCTAAACTTTCTCCTGCCTCAAAGCATCTAAATGTATTGTACTGTACTGGATCTATTTTTTCAATCTGTATTTAGCCAGGTCATGTGTTTGACTTTCCGGCATGTAGAATTTGATTGCTGGTTGATGAGGTAAGATTATTTGTTTCTGAACAAAATTGTCAAAGATACAGTTATCTTGGAGTTGAATACCACATCCTGTCATCTGGAAGTTAGATGCATGGTCCAGCCTCATTTGGATATTAGCATTGAGAACATTGTTGGGGTGGGAAGTTGCTTCCTGTTCATCCAGGAAATTCCAAATCCATACATTAACAATGTCACTATTTGAAATTGCATATCAGGCCCTAATGTCATGATAAGAACAGCTTGAATGAGCCATAGTCACTGAGATACTTTGTCATTTCTATTCCCAAACAGCCAAAAACAAACATTATTTGTATGAGTCGCTATATGATAATACTTACAATTGATACTGTATATTGTAAATAGAGGTCCTGACTCCCATGACTCAATTCCTCTCAACCTACCTCCTCTTTATCCATTTTAAAATCACATCTGTAGATTTTCCTTGATGACCGTGCCTATGTTCCCCTTTTTCTCGGCGACAAACGATGCCATTGTTGAGCCCTTCAACCCCCTACTGGAAGGGAACTGAATAAATGTTGTTGATTGATTCCAGGATATCGCTATGAATAAATTGGTTGTTGAATGTACAATCACTAAAGGCCCCATACATTTACTACAGTGGTAGCCAACTGTGGCCCATGAGTCCGTCAACAACAACAACAACACCAACAAAATTACACTTGTATAATGCTTTTCATGTCAGAAGAAATCTGCACTCCCCACTCCCCCCCAGACATTCGCATGAGTCTGGGTAAGTACGTGATCAATCAGTAGTGTGTCTTCATTTTTTCTTGAATATTTCTTCACCATAAAGGTTGACGTCCCCTTATTTACTATATTCCTTCACTCCCTTGCACCCCCTACATCTCCGACCTGCTCACTCTCCAATCCACCACCCAGCTTTTCCGTTCAACTGGCACCGACCTCCCACTTGTCCCTTGCACCCTCCCCCGCACCACCAGAAGTTGTGCATTCAGCCACTGTGCCCTGAAGCTCTAGTAAACTCTCCCTCAATCCTACCACCTTGCCCCTCTCTCCCATTTTTCAAATTCCGCCTGAAAAAAAATCCTTTATGACCGCGCTTAGAGTTACCAATGCGGAGTCAGGCTCCGCCACTTTAAATTCTCTGAGAAGCTACCCTGAGTGGAGTGGGCTATATAACTGCAAGTTGTTGTTGTATGAAATGCAATTACTATTATTATCTTAATCATCCCAATTAGCACTTCCTGGTTTGTCTTAAATTAGACACCAATATAGGCTATTTGAATTTAAAGGTTTTACTTTTTTGACTTTAACCACTTGACCTTGAGCAATCACTTATATTCCAGGCAGACATTTGCTGCCAATCAATCACTAGGTGATGGTGCAGCTTTGTCCCACTAGGTGTTAATCTAAAGATATTAAGTAATTAGGGAACATATATAGCTGAATGTGAATGATCATTCGTGCTTCAAAGGTTATTCACAAAATATGAATTATTTAAAATTCTTAAACTCTTAGCCAACACTTACCCACTATTGTAGTTTACAGACACAGGGGTTATTCTTGAATGAATTCCCCAAAAGCAATCATTCCCCGGAACTCCGGGGAAGGAAGAACTACGATAACTAGGATAAGTCATATTAAAAAACATCAAAAGCAGCAGGTGAAAAACAGCAGAAACAATACAAAACAGGTTGCTTTTACCAGTGCTTATGATCATCTTTCCCTTCCCACGTCGTTCAGCTCCAACCCCCAGCTCAGGTCCTTGGCCACCAGTGGACAACTTCCCAATGTGAAAGGTACAATCTAAATATTAATTTCCATTGCATTCTATTGTATCATCACATTTTGTTTTCCCACATCTTGAAAAAAAACTGCTTTTGCGCACATTTGAAATTATTTCACGGCTTTGCGGTAAGAAAAAAAATTGGGTCGACTCTGTAATATATTTTAATCCCTTATTAAGGAATTTCATTAGAATTTCCATTAACCTGTGGCAACATTGCTCTGTAAGTAGAATCTATCAAAGCAAGTTCCCATTGGTCAATGTGATGTACTTCTGATTGCTGGAGGGAGTCCCATTTAAGAGACTTGGTTTAATTAGTAAGGAATTCAGTTAAGAATGACCACAGGTTAGACTCCGTGTTTCTCCAACTGTGAGTTTGAGGAGCTTTGATAATGTAGATTGAAAAAATCCAAACATTGGATTCTAACTCTTTGGGGGAAACATTGGAATGCTAAGGGAGAACTGCACTAATGGTCTAACCCTAGCCCTTTATTTTCCATTATTTTACATAATTTAACAGCAGATGTATTGAGGAGTCTATTACAATAAATATAATTTACAATTTTGCAGTGCTTTTTATATTGGGAGAACATCTCAAAACACTTTAAACAACTGTCTGGGCACCTGAGCTTGGGATGGGGTGCGGGGGTGGGGGGAGAGAAAGAAAAAGTGACTGAAAATACAGTCAAAGTAAGTTTGAGTTGGAAGGACAGAAATTGAGTTACAGAAAGTGGAGACAGAATTTCTGAAAGCTTATAAACCCACTGACTGAAATCTTCTTGTAAAGGCAGAAGGCTTTGCACATAAAATCCACAATAATAAAATTGGTAATTTCAATCCACGACTGTGTGTGGGACACTGCTGTGCGCTATTGGCTGCCGCGATTCGCCCACAAATATATACAGTCAATTCACTTTACAGTATATTCTGTGAAGCGCTTTGGGACGTTGATAAGATGTGGAAAGCGCTATATCAAATGCAAGGATTATTATATTATTATTATTAGGGTCCGGCGATATATCGATATATCGCTAAAACCCGATATAATTTTCATATCGATACGCCGATATAGGCATTTCAAAAATATCGATATATCGCAAAATCGATTTATCGAGGTAAAAAATCGGAATGCGCGCACACTGAACTACAAGATCCAGAATGCTCATCTCTATACACAATGCACAGACCGAGGTGCAAAGCCGCCATATTGTATTCATAGTTCTCGAATACAATATACAGGTATGCAAGGGGTGGGGGTGGGGAGAGACAGCTGGGAGGGGGGGGAGAGAGACGGCTGGGTGGAGGGGGAGAGAGATGGCTGCGGGATGGGAGGGGGAGAGAGACGGCTGGGGGGATGGAGAGAGATGGCTTGGGGGAGGGGGAGGGGGAAAGAGACAGCTGGGGGGGTGGAGGGGGGAGAGAGACGACGGGGGTGGGGGGTGCGAGAGAGGGACGGCGGCGGGAGGAGAGAGGGATGGCGGCGGGGGTGGGGGGTGGGGGGGGTGGATGTGATAATATACAGATAGATATGGAGGGGATGTGAGAGAGGAGAGAGACAGAGACAGAAAAACACAGAGATGGAGAGAGTGAGAGACACAGAGAGAGAAATATATTTACCTCCTGAGGAGATAGGCCCCAAATGCACGCGCACCCGGAATGCGCGCACACCCGGGATGCATGCGCAGTACGAAAAACCCAAAAATATCGATATTTCGGTATATCTCAATATGAGCCCATGGATATATCTAAATCGGAAAATTTCCATATCGACGGACCCTAATTATTATATATATATGTATCATCCATTTTAGGTCTGAAATTGGATCCAGCACAATTTGATTCCACCCAAAGAAGCCTCATACTCTTGTTTCTAAAAGATTTTGGTTTTAACAAAATATAAATTAGCATTATTGTAGCAGACACTCAAAAGTAATGAAAGTGAGCAAAGACTTTTCTTTTTTACACTAACATTTTCACTATCCATCTGATTCCACATAGAATATGGAACTGCTCGACCCTTTTGTCTTTTGTTTGAAATTAAAAACAGTTAAGTTAGATAACATGGAATAAAATATGTGCTCCTTGCAAATTAAAGTGCAATTTACAGAGTAGTTTAAATATCTCAGGTCCTAAAGACATCTGGACTTTAAATGAGCTTGGCTGATAATATTGGTATAACTTGCCATTTATCCCCAGCCTTCTGGCAACTCATCTGCCTCAGCTTCTGTTTAAACTTTGCTTTCATTATTCCTTTTACTTCGCTTCACAATCATCTTCGTTCCTTTTATTTCTTTTTTTGACCAGAGATATGACGCAAGTCAACCTGGGAGGAAATTACAAATGCGACCAAAGAACATTAAGTTATTAACTCTCCCCTTCCCACTGATTTTGCGGTACTGTCTCAGAGGTGGAGGAAATGTCACTGCCCGACTCAAAGAAGAAAAACCCTCCTCTGTTGGCATTTCTTTCCTCAATTTTTTAAAGATCTTGAGACCTTTCTGGTTGACTGCTCCTTCAGTCATCTTTCACTTCCCTACACTTCCCAGCTTCCACGTTGAGCCAAACCAGGGCTTTCAAACATCTTGGGAGGTTAAGCTGTCTAGGCGCTTCACTGCGTGAGGGGCATGGTATAAATGCAAGTAGATGTTTTTGTCCTCCTAATGTTTTATAAAGCTCCATATTATTGCAAAATTGTATTGTATGTATTTCATTTTAATGACTTGTAGTCGAATTTGCAATATATGCCAAAAGGAAGCACCAGTTACAATTTGTGAAAATTGCCAAGAAATAATAATAATCCTTGCATTGGATATAACACCTTATCATGTCACTGAGATATCTCAAAGTGCTTCAGATTTATTGTAAAGTGGATGAAATGGGGCTGCATTTTGTGTTCATATGAGACATTAAACTCAGGTCATTTTTGATGTTCAAGTGGACTTTAGAGATTCCATGGCATTATTTGAAAAGAGAAGGGAGTTTTTCGTTTTTATACAGTCAATTCACTTTACAGTATATTGTGTGAAGTGCTTGGAGACATCTCGAAGATATCATAATCAAATGCAAAGATTATTTTAATGAACAATCCTCCAAATCAAATTGGTCTTTCACATTTTGGCTGGTTGTGGGACAATGCTGAGTGCAAAATTGCTGCCATGTCCATTTACAAATGTACAATCGCTACAGTTTACAGGAAAAATCCTGCAAAGCACTTTGAGATACAGTATTTCAACAAAGTGATAAGCTGCTACATGAAATTCAAGAATTAATATTATAAAGGCATTTAGTTCAGGAAGATTCACAAACAGCCATGAGGTGAATGATCAATTGATCTGGAGAATCATTGGATTCTAGGGCACAGGAAGGATCATTTTTCAAAGCGCCATGGGAATCTTAAACGTCAACCTAAACAGAAAACTTAGGTTAAATTAAACATTTAAATCAAAATCAGCTTTTATATAACATGGCAATTTTATATCAACAAATTTGCTGTGCATTAAATTTTGTTCAGGGCTCTGAGATTAGCCCTAGTAAAGGATGTTGTATAAATATAATTTGTTGTAGCTGTTGTTGGTTTACCATCACAATCGAAAAGATGCCATTGCTGACATTGCAGCTCTGCCCTAAACCATGAGTTGAAGTCCCAGCATGAGCACTGCACCCATACATGTATGACTGGAGGCAATACTGTTACTAACTGAACACATTCCAGTCTTCACTTGAACACAGAGATCTAGCTTCAATGCAAGCATTTCTTGCAGTGTTATTCTAGTCAGGATCGATATTATGAACACTGGCAGCTCATCCGCATTTCTGAAAAGTGGATGCTGGCCAGAACAAGGCAACCATATTAACTTTCGTAATTCTCAAAGATTCCTTGAGTGAGACGACCAAGACTACATCAATTAAAGCCAAACTACTGGCAATGTTACACCATCAACTCATGCGTATTCAAAATTGAATAAGAACTGCTTAAAACTTATTTTGCCAGGGAATCGTTATAGATGTCAGAAGACACTTCTCTCTCAATCAGGAATAGATTTAAAATCAGTTCCAAACTCCATCTCCTCTTAGACTGTAAAATAATCCTCACTCGGCTGCACTGGTTTCCTGTCATCAGTGTATAGAGTTCAAGTTCCTCATTCTCATGTTCAAACCCGCTTCATGGTTTCACAACATAGCTCTGTGAGCTTCGTCAACTCTATCGACCTGGCTGCTTTCTTCATTCAGCAGGCACAAACCTACTTCATGTACCCCCCCTTATACACCCCACAATCGAGGTAGGCGTTCACACATTCTGCCCCTGCTCTACTGAACTCTATCCTTGAGTTCCCCCCAGCTCGCTTACTTCCCCTCCTCGTTCAAAGCCTATCTCAAAACATTCCTCTTTGACCATGTTTTTGGTCATCTTTCCCATCCTCACCCTCCCACCCCAGCTTGGGTGTCCAGCTGGAAATGTGAAGCCGTATGTCAAGATAATCATAATAATTTGATTTTGCACGTTATCACGTCTTTAGATGATTCAAAGCACTTCACAGAAAATATACTGTAAAGTAAATTATCTGTACATTTTATGGGCAAAATGCATACAGCAGCGTCGCACATTCGTGGATTGAGTGACCAATCTATTCTTATTTTCTTTTGAAGGAATTATTACCCCTGGAAAAGCAACCTGCAATCGATTAACAACCGAATTCCTACTTGCTGCTAGGTAAGCAGGCTTGTGGAGAAAAGAAACTGCAGGGAATTGAACCCATTTCTCGTTTGCCCAGCTCTAACCACTGGGCTGCAAGACTCTAATGTCCCCTCTATGTGAAAGGTGCTGTATAAATGTAAACTGTGTTTCACCGTGCTATGTTGGTAAATATAAACCCTGCTACAGTTGAATAAACACAAGCAACAAGCAGCTCTCAAAAGGATGGCCACTAATTGCCAAAGAGAGTTTTGAAAGAAAAGGTCATATTTTACACACAAGTCTTTCATTTAGTTAAAACAAAATGCGATGGTGGAGGTGTGGGGGGGGGGGGGGGGGGCGGGGGGGGGGATTGTTGGCCTCCTCAGTTTTAACTTCAATCCCATTTGAAATGTTCAACACTAAGAGGTACTCTCTGACACTCTCTGACATGTCTGCTCTCAAAACTAAGGATCCTGGCCAATCACCAGCCAATTTGTATGCAAGCATACCCTGGTGAAACACTTTGAGACACCCTCATGAATAGCAGTGTAACAAATGCAAGGATTGTTGTTCTAATTATCATAAAATAATGGTGAATTGTTGCCTCAAATACGTGTGAACTTCACCAATGTAAAACAATTTTTAAAAGGATAAATCTGTACACTGTATCTTTCCATCTCTGTCACTTTAGCTGCCATTATCCAGATGAGAATATTTTATATCTTGAAACTTTAAATAAAGGTGCAGATAAAGGTATTTTTAGCCCCAATTTGTAATTAATATTTTATGACATTTGTCAATGTGTACAGTCTGCTGCAGAAGCAGGAAGATTAAAGTTCACATTATGTGGAACCAAACTGTCTGTGACAAAGATCTGGCACTGAAATATTGATTGAGATATGTAAAAAGTGTTAACCTAGGTTCATATTTTTGCTTCCCTGTATGTTGAAACTCATTTGCTACTCCGTAGCAGCAGCTTATGAATTTTGACATTTTTAATATTGATTTACGTAGGGACCCGGTTTGATGTAGTAGTGAAGAAAATAGGCGGATGATATTTTCTAACTAATGATATGCAACACTGGATGAGAAATTAGCTGGCATTCCAAGTTTGACAATGGTGTTAGAAAAGGATTCAAAGGAACATTTTATAGTTTGTCTGTTTGTTTGTGTGGGAAGGGAGTTACCTGTTGTTTTCCAGTTTATTAGTTATACATGATAATTAGTTTTTCTCAGTGCTCGGGCAATTAGTAAGGATAATTCATGTGTACGTTTCTGTGGGCAATACAATATGATCTCTCCACTACAGAAGTATTGATCTGGTTTGCAAATGCTGAACTTTGATATCCTACAAATGATTGAGTTTGCAAGTAATAATCTACAAGGAACTTGGGCAAACTTTTAGACATTCAAATCAAGAATCAAATTCCCTTGGCAAAAGGCAAAAGAACTAAAAGACCGCAGACATCAATCTGTCCATACTGCTAAGGAGGACAGTGAGGAAAGCTCAGATATTTTTAATGCCCTGTCACTTTTCATTACCGGCAGCTTGTCGATGGCATCATCAGCCTTCTGTGCTGGCTGCAAGACTGGTGTGAGTCTCTGAGACACAGGGGACTACTGTAAGCCAGAGTAATAAGTCTGTGCAACAGGACTTCTGAGACAGGAAAAACTATGTTGCAAGGGAAAGTAATTCATGTTGACTGCCAAGCTGAAAAAAAAAGCCTTTGCTTATTAATAAGTGGCCTGAGTCCAACAAACGTAACACAATGCCATTTTGCTGTGTCCTGATGTTTAATCATTTGTAATGAGGCCGTTTGCTGTTTTTGTCTGCTAAAGCTATCAATTCTGATATCTCATTTATTTAATATACATTACCAAAGCAGTCACTGCAAAACTAAAATTTGCAATCACTGAGCTTATTGAACTATGGAAAAACTAGAAGCAAAAAAATGGTAGATCAGGCGGTCTCATTCATCAAAGTTGTCAGTAATCCAAGGTCCTGTGCCTGCCGAGGTGAATGAGAAGATTCTGTCGGCATTTTTCGCCAAGAATTGTGTCCTGATCAACAGTTCACTTCATTTTATGACTATTTATGGGGATTGCTGTGCACAAATTATTGCTGTACTCCACTACAAATATAAAAATAATAATATGATCTTTGAATTTGATACAGCGCTTTATCATGTCTTCTAGACGTCTAAAAGCGCTTCACAGAATGTACTGTAAAATGATTTGACTATATTTTGTGGGTGAAATGTGGCAGCAAATTGCATACAGCAGTGTCTCACAAACAGTCATGGATTGGAGTGGCCAATTCGTGGGGAACAAATTATTACCCTTGGAAAAGCAATCCACCATTCAACTAACGACCGGGTTCCTCCTTACTGCTAGGTAAACAAAGGTACTCCTTATGGAGTAAGGCGACTTGCCAAATGTTTTGCCCTACCCGGACTCAAACTTAGATGTCTCACTTGTAAGGCGAATGCTCTAACCACTGAGTTACAGTCAGTACAGTGTACTTCACAGCAATTTCTGTGAAGCACTTACTTTTATATTGGATAGAGGGCCTTTCACTTCAAGAGGACATCTCAAAGACACTCTATCCAATGTATGGATAATTATTCTAATAACAAAGGCTATGAATTTATTAATGTTCAAATCCTATTTGCAAACGGAAGATACCAACCAGTTCAGATTATAACACATATGCGGTTTGGGTGCACTTTTGAATGATTCGGAGGGTGAATTGTCAAAGGAAGGCATTGAAGCAGTGTTGTTTTTGTCAAATTCCTTGACTTGTCTGTTTTAAACAGGCAGTCAGCCGCTTTTTTGCTCAGCTATTTCTATCCATGTTCTCTAAAACTGGCTTCAATCACTGATGAGAGTTGCCACACGTGTGGCTCATACTGGCACTGACAGTTGTTTGATTGCAAAAGCCTCCTGACACAATATTTCATTCGTAGAGATTATTATTATTATTATTTTATTATTATGTTCCATTCACAAAGTACATAGGCTTGTATTTTAATAATGCATTGATCAACATTCCATTCACATCTAAATTCATGAATAAAGGTAATTGATTTGGTTTTCCATTACTTTTTATGGCACTTTATTAAAGCAGATTAGTTGGATGTTTGTCTACAGGACAACTGTCACCGTGCTTCACATTAACACAGAGTAAAACATTTCGACACTCTTTGAAGAGTTAAGGCTCTAAAATCAAACGTTTATATGAGCACGACCGAACATAAAGGGTTATCCAACCTAGATTAGTTTTCTTCATTGCTAAAAATGTAACGAATGTCTTTCTGTGGGCTCATGAAGAGTCAAGGTCAATGAAAAGGCTGTTTACAGCATTGAAGCTTTTGCTTTATGTCCTGGGCTATACTCATCCGTTCACTAAGTTTAGCAAGTTTGTAAATCATGAATTCAAGTTTTAATTATGGATAAAAATTTGCAGTTTAGAATTCAATTCCCATATTCTCTTGTTATCTATAACTGCGTAATTATAATTTGTGCTATAGATAGAACACATCAAAGATTTGCTACATAAATTGAGTAGTGCAGAACAACCGTTTCCCGTGGTAATGGAAATTGAATAACTAACAGGTTATATTAAAGGACAAATTGGAAAATAAAACTGCATGAATATTATTGTTGTAAACTGATTAGAATTTTTAAAAAATAGCTATTATTAATCTGTGGCAGAAATCAGTCTATTAGTTTGTGTGATTTTTATACTATTCAACAGACATTTCCTCCAATTACCTTTCTTCCCTACAGTGACAATATTGACCACTTGACCTTGCATTAAATGTTGATATTTTGATATTTGATATTTGCCGCAGAGTCTTCAATTTTTGATGGTTTCCACTGGGTTAGCTCTCACTGACAGCTTGAAAACTAATCTCTATTTGATTTAAATGCCAAAGGGCAGAGATGACATTAGCTGCAATAACTTGCAGGCAAACTCATCATCTGAACTGTTCTTTGAACAATAGGGCAGTAACTAGATTAAGTGCTTTGAGGAAGTTGTATTCTGAAGATGATGTAGTGTCCTGTCAATTAAAAAAATATATTTTCCTTTTTGGAAAAATATCTAGTTTGAGTAATGCAATTGAGATGGAATGATTTAAATGCTGATGTATTTCGGCAAACTATTAAGAATCTGCATGCTCAGAGAACTTAATTTGCGCATTGATCCACCAATAATTTCCCCGAGGTGCTTTTGGTTCTCACTAGTTCCTATGTAAGACCTCTACTTATTTACATCTTATTCTGTTATTTTAATTCTGAATTTATTACATTGAATGTTTCTTTTTATTAAAGGGGAAGTTAATCCTTGTTAGAAAATTATCCAGTTCTTTGCTGTTTTAAGCTGGATAATGAGATGCTACAGGAAAAACAAGTGGGACGCACATAAATGAGCTATGATCACACCAACAAGCCTCCATAAAATTAGAATTGCAAAGTGTACAAAGTCCTCATTTACCAAGGCAAATATTCTGATCTGATTCTTGTCATACCTGAATATTATGACACTTGATATAGTGTAATTGAGCCATCCCAAAGTGCTTCACAGGATGTACAGTAAAGTGGTGTGATTATATTTTGTGGATGGATGTTCCAGTCAATTTGCACATAACAATATTTCCACAAAAGGCTATAGAGTGAGCAACCAGTTTTACTTGGGGGATTGCTGGTCAGGACTTTGGGAGAACTTCTCTGTCAAATAAATGTCATTGGATCTTTAACATCCACTTGGACAGGCAAATGGGACCTCAATGGCCCCTATCCTGGGCCAATAGTAGAGTGCAGGTGTGCTTCCAATGTATTTTCTGGTACAATGGGCCTTGACTCTACAAATTGACTACAAACGGTCCCTCAGGGTCTAATCTTTACACACAGTGTGCTTAGCCCCCGACCTCTTGCACTGTTTGCTCGATGCTGCTACTATGGCTCCGATCACACATGTGCTGCACAGTGAATTTGGGGATTGCAGAAGCTACGTATGGAGGGAAATCAACTTAGCTGGTGGGTAAACCTCGATAGGAAAAGCAGATGCATCACACTACTGGAACAAATTTTTCGTATTTAAACATAACTACATTTTCAGGAAATATATCCCTGTAGTTTTAATCAGGGTTCTATCACTTTTTAGGTTGTACAATATAAAATTGTCCAAATGTTTTTGTAAATCCCCTGAGGAAGCCAGTGGGCAGCATGTCTCATTTTCCATTTATCCATCAGATAGAATTGTACTCTATCCGGGTGACCTTTATGAAGAATGGAGATAGCTGTTTTGCTGCGTTTGCTGTCACACAATTGACCACATTCGCAAGTACATCATTCATGAAAACATGAAATCTTGGAAACATTGTTAACGGCAATAAAATAAAATGAAGACAAAATACTTTTGATACTTATACATATATATATATAAAAGACTAGCTGTACTCGCTGCAGCTACGCTTGCAATCAGTTTCATTGAATCAATCTTCTCTCTTCATATGTCACATTTATTTGTCCTTGAAAGGCATCATCTTTGCTTCTTAGGCATCTATATCCCTTAGGACAGTGGTTTCCAAACTATGGGGCGTGCCCCCTTGATTGGGGGACGTTATTGTTCTTATTACAGGTAAACCCTGCTTAACGTTGTGACGTTCACCAGCGGGTGGAAAGGGGGCGCAACGGAGCTAGGACCTGGGAGTGAGCCAGGCCGGCAGCGAGAGAGCGAGCCGGGCATGCAGTCAGAGAGAAACTTTGCGCTGAAAAGCAAGCTTACAAATCACACTAACAAATTCTAAGTGTTGTAAATTGTAAATGGTAATTGGTTTCACAATTTTCATAACTTTTTCGCTTAGTTAAAATTTTTAACAATTTAATGTTTTTTGTTAATACTGTACTTAAAAATGATTAAAAACAGGGAAAGAATATTGAATTTGCTGTTACCTTGCAAAAATTATTCAATGTGAAGGAGGGGGTGCGCAACGAAAGCTTTGCTGAGTTAGAGGGGCGCCACTATTTAACGTTTGGAAGCCATTGCTTTAGGATTAAGCTTATGTGCTACTGATATTGTTAGCATTCCTTGTTCACATAATTGCATGCATATCCTTTTGGGAGGATTCCTGTGGGAAGACTCAGTGAGAGGACTCCTGTGGGAGGACTACTTTTGGAGGATTCCTGTAGGAAGGATTCCATGTTGGGGGGACTTCTGTTGGTAGGACTCCTGTTGGGAAGACTCCTTGTGGGGGTCCATACATGTGTGATGAGCTTGTTTAGGTCACAATAGGAGATCCCAAAACAAATATGCACTTGACATTTTCCAAACAAGACCTTTCCGATGAGGTATAAATCATGTTTCTATGTTATTGGCAGACACATAGACACATGATCTTGAGGACACAAATGTGTCCTTGTTCCTGGATGGGATCACTTTAGGCGCAGCATTCTGGCCAGTGCAGAAAGTTGGAGAGAAGTCTCTTCTGATTGGAGTAGAATTGTTGCACAGTTATCCACAACACTGTGTCACAATCTCACCTAAGATCTTAAATGTAAAAATGGCTAACTTTGATGAAGTGCTTGCAGTTGGCATAGATACTGTAAGCTATATGATCAAAGCAGTTAACACAATTCTATCGGGATTGCTTCCTAATGCAATACATATTACATGCATTGCCCATCTTCAGAACATGATTTAGGAATAATGGTCCTGTTATACTGGAAGACTTAAACACAATGGTTTCTATGGTCAAGAAAATCTTCTGCCAAAGTTCAATGCGCTAGGTTAAGTAATTTAATGAGAGGATGGAATTCAACCACTGATGTCAGTCTTTGCTGTAAAGATGCATTGGTGCTTCAACACAACAACAAAATTACATTTATAGAGCTGCTTTCATGTTGGGAGGATGTCCCAAGGCTTCTAGGTGAAGGCTGTTGAATGTTTGTATGGGTACTTGCCTGTTTTGGAAGAATTTTTTCAAGGAATTACATTGAAGGCCTTGACAGTGAAAAAACTGAAAACGGTCTTGAACAATAAGGTTGGAGAGTTGCAAGCCCAAGCAACCTTTGTCACAGAGCACTCATCTGAGCTCACAAAATTCATTGAAGAATTTTAGGCAACAGCTCTGCTTCAGGGCCACGATCTGTACTTACAGGTGCAAAATTGATATTTCTTAGTGATTTCTGTTCCACTGCTGGAGCACAGGAGCGGAGACCAAAGACAGCGAAAAAGTTAGCAGCCTGTTCTGAGAGTAAGGGAGAGGTGTGTGTCAAGCTTTTTCAGAGAATCACCCAAGACAGCAGGGAAAAGTTGGGAATGATTTTGCTACCTATAAAGCAGTCCGTATTTTTGACCCTCACCAGTTAGCAACAATGGATGTGGAAAAACAAGTAATGTGATTCCTGTCCTTTCAACTATTTCAAACTTTGAATGGTGTGCTTATACAGCAGCTGGAGAAAGTATCCCAGTTAACCACAGAATAACAGCGTGGTAGGGATCCTAGCATGAGCCATTTGTGAAACTTGCTAAAATTGCAAAAAGTTACATTTGGCTCCCAGTGAGCACAGCTGACATTGAAATGATATTCTCTTTATTCAGACCTCCTCAAAGATAGTAGAGAAAGCGTAATAAAGGAAAAAATAAGGATTCTTCTCATGTTAGAATTTAACCAGCACTAAACGTTTGGTTGAGCCTGTTTTATTTGGTTCTGTAAAAATACGATTTTGAAAATTTTAATTTCTCTACAAAATGTGGTTTGAACTACACTTTTGCATCTCTTGAGCGGTGTTTTGTTCTGTTTTGTTGAAGAAAACATTAATCAATTGTATTTTTTCCAATAATCTATTATGTGTTATTTCTCCATGTTTAGTTTTTGATTTTGAGAAAAGAGAAAAAAAATTAGGTTACCAGCAAAATACGTCTCTCAATAACTCATTAAGCTTCACTTTCTTGCAGGATGCAGCAAACCCGGCGCAATTCACCACAGAAATATTTCCACATTCTTCAATTTGCTTAGCTCATATCTCATCCATAGTGGGCACCTCCCACACCTCGCACAAAATGGAGTATCAGCATGAATGATATGGATTCCAAATCCCAACATGGAGATCCTGACTCAAAAATTAGAGATCTATATATTGAGCCAGATAACACATCCAATTAAATGTTCAAACTACTGATTGTGTGGAGATGTCCAACAACAACACGATTACACTTGCATAGCAACAATGATTCACTGGATAATAGTTAGGCTAAAGGATCTTAGATTTGATGAAACGATCAGTAGACTGAGGCTAAATCTATTATGTTATAGGAGTTTAGTGATGATTCAATTGAGGTGTTCAAAATAATAGATGGAAATGACAGTTAATAACCTGGTAGAGGAATCCATTATAAACAAGATATCGTTTTAAAATCTGAACTAAGTACAGGTTAGGACGGGGTTGCACTCCTGAAAAACGGTTCTCAGATCGAAACACCCTAAATTGAAATGCGGTTTCCCATGCAGTTCCATTATATAACCTGAGAGGTGTTTTTCACAAACGTTTTGGACCTTAAACCCACTAAATAACACACAAAACACACAAAATAACACACACAGGCAAGAAGGGGTGCTTGGGGTAACTGTACAGTATTGTACTTTAATGCTGGCAAACTTTAATACAGTTCTATGTTTTGATAATCTGCTTGCACCTGTAGCTGTAATGCACCTTGAACTTGCCAGTATATTGTCCTTATTCTGTTTTACAGTAGCCTCCGTTGATCTAGCTAGCCCTAAAGCCCTCCCGACGTCCATACCTTTTTTGCCAGACTCAATGCGCTTCATCACCTCTAATTTCGTATTTAAAGTGATGATTTTGCAAGATTTCTGGCCGCTAGTGGTATTACCGCTGCTCATTTCACTTACTGCTGTCTTTTCCCCAACATGGTATAAACGCGGTAGCGGCTGTAAATCGCTCAAAGTTGCTCGGGAATGTTCGGAAATTACTGTAATACTGACGTGGCGCGGTGTTGCTTCAAAATCAGCTGGCTTTTAAACAATGACGTAGACCCCTTCTTGCTATTGGCCAGTTCAAACGCTTGGATACACTATATCAGGTGCGAGCGTGATTTACCTGCGAATACACTATGTACTGTGCATATGGACAAAAAGGATGCGCCAAAAATGATTGTGATACTCAAAATGTGTACTACACATGTGCAAAACAAATGTTGTTTGTTAAAACAAAACCAAGTGTCCTATATTGATAAAAAGGTGTTAAAAAATTATTTTTGTTCAATCAAAATGTCCTAAATAGAAGTGTCCTTAATCGAGGCTTACCGCAATGTTAGAATTGAAGACGGGAATCATTACAATGTAATCTGTGAAGCACTTTGTAATGTCTCGAAGATGTGACAAGGAGCTATATCAAATGCTATTATTTCTTCCCATAGAGGTTTGTGAAAATGTGCAATGCTCTGCCACAAAGCTACAGGAATAGTGTCAAATTGGAAGCTATAAAGAGATATAGATAGCTGCTTGAAAGGGATGAATGAGTTAGGCAAAAGTGTGGGGCATTGGGAATAAAAGATCTGCCGATATCTAAAATGAGTGAAAAATTGCTTCATGGGCTGTGTAAGTCTTCTCTCGTTGGTTTTTGGATGTT
Source organism: Hydrolagus colliei (assembly GCA_035084275.1). Classification (NCBI taxonomy): domain Eukaryota; kingdom Metazoa; phylum Chordata; class Chondrichthyes; order Chimaeriformes; family Chimaeridae; genus Hydrolagus; species Hydrolagus colliei. The sequence goes on from CM068743.1 coordinate 13,202,755, forward strand.
AATACATTCCTCTGATATATTGTAAGGCAATTTAAAAGTTGCAATCTAGTCTGGACATTTAGATTCTTGAAGATTTTGATCATTGAAGGCTCCAAATTGATCATGTCCTTTGACATAAGTGTTAAATAAGTTGTTAACATTTAAAATGCAAATTTTGCAAAACTCTTGATTTGAAAGCCAGTTTTCCACTTTTCTTAAAAAGAACATTTTGTTCCAAATCATTTGGCCTTTCATTTCACATAGTAATGCTTTGTATTTTACGAAATTAAAAGAAAAATGTATGGCTTGTTTGATCCCATCTTTCCAGAAGATAGAATAAACATTCCTTCAACTCTATTAGAGCATAATAATAATAATAATCCTTGCATTTGATATAGCTCCTTTCACGTCGGGAGGACATCCCAAGGAGCTGGACATCTTAAATCGCTTCACAGATTATACCATAAAGTGAATGTACTATATAAATGTAGGTGAAATGCGGCAGCCAATTGCGCACAGCAGTGTCCCACAAATAGTCATGGATTTCCATGATTTCCAGTCGTGGAAATGACCAATTTTTTTTGAATTTTTATTAGGCGAATCAAACCAAGGTCGCTTGCTTGTAAGACGAGTGCTCCAAAAACTGAGCTACAGGACAGCTCCTCCACTTCCCTGGCTATTACCACCCCCCTTCCCTATTTATAACCTCCACTCCACCATTTCCTGGCTATAACCTCCCCTCTTCCCTGGTTATAATAATAATCCTTGAATTTGATATAGCGTTTTTCACATCATCTAGATGTCTCAAAGTGCTTCATAGAATATACTGTAAAGTGAATTGACTGTATATTTTGTGGGGGAAACGCGCAGCCAATTGCGCACAGCAGTGTCCCACAAACGTTGTGGATTGAATTGAATTCAGTGTTCTGGCCTAAACAACCCTGCCTAGTAACCTCTTCCAGTCATACCTATTCAGCATGTTGGGTTGCATAGTTCCTCTGTAATAGTACAAAGGTTTCAGATGGGAGATAAAATACGTTGAACAGGCTTTATGAAAAAATTGGAAAGGCAAATTATGCCCTGTCCACAATGTTTCTTCAAAAGATAAAGAATTGCAGGCACAGACACAATGAGTCAAATCACCTCTTTCTGTAGTATAAATGTTCTACGATTCCTTAAGGCACAGTAACAATATGACGAATACATACAGATTACTGCAGTAATTTAATAAAAAAATGACAAATGCTGAAAATCTAAAATGAAAACAGAAATTGCTGGAAATCGACAGGAATTCAAGAAGAGAAAGATACATAAATTCTTTGAGTATGATCTTTTATCAAAACAACATATACCTTTCCACCTGAATTTCTGATGTATATTGTATATACTATTTGGAAGCCTTGCAGGTGAAATAGCTCATTTAACGGTGGATCCATTTTTTTTTCTCCTCAGAGCCTCTTTCCTGGTGAATATTGTTAACTGCATTATATTTCCTATCACTCAGTAAGATAGCTTTCTGTAGCTGGGCTCCACTCACTCAACACAGAAGGTTGCTACTACATTCCAATCCGTCAGTCAATGCAAACCCACACCAGTTGAATATTTCGGATGAGAGGAAAAGGTCAGGGATTTCTTGTTAGCTTCTTTGTAACATTTTCTTTCAGAATCTTTAATCAAGCTTTTCAATCTATTGACCCAATCATTCACAGATTACATTTTTTCTAGCTATAGTTAGGTGGAAGAATAAGGTGTGCTGTTATTATTGCAATTGCTAATAATGAGAATGAAATAAAGATGTAACAATTATATTTTTGGAGAAATGTAGGTCAGCTTCAGTTATTCACATTCAACTGAGCTGCAATCATTGTGATTGTATAGCAGAAACCACCAACAGCAGCATGTAAAATCCAATTAATTTTTAAAGACCAGTTCCCAGCAGGAAATTATGCATAGGCATACAGTGAGAAGACAGTGCACTCCTCTCCCATAGGTACCTCAAAAGTGCAGGAAATGAATGATTGCGATTCAGTACAATCATTATATTCACTGTGCTAGACCACAGGATGTTTCTTGTTCATAATAGATTTGAGACAACAATTAGTGCATTGGTCCTGAAGTGACACAATTTTCCATTGATTTTTAATTTCCTCGCTGTAGAGACCGCTCGCATTGATGGACTCCTTCCCCACCCTGCTCTCTGCACAACTCTGTTAGATTTGTGGATAGGTCCCCTCCACTGCTGTTCCTAATCGGACAAACTATCATTTTAAATGCAACTAAATACAGAATACCAGCTATACTCATTCAAGATCCTGTGACATAGCATTCAGTTACTGGTTCCTGAATCAAGAACAAAAGTCTAGCCTGCTGTTAGCTTGGTCTAAGGGAGAGAGGGATGGAGAGTGTTTCTTCAAGTTTCTCAATTGCTCATTCTCCAGTTCAGGGAACCAGTATGAAATTCTAGTTTTTTTCAACACGTAGCTCTCCTTTAAGTCTTTCATTTAGTCCTGGATCAAGTCTGCTTTTTTTGATCTCTGAAACATTACCCATCACCCATGTGGAGTCCTGTAGCTCAGCGGTTAGACCACTCATCTTACAAGCATGAGACCTGGGTTCCCAGCAGGATAAAACCTTGAGCAAGTTTCCTTACTCCAGACCCCTGATAAAGAAGATAATAAATTGGTCATATCAATCCATGGCTATTTGTGGAACACTGCTGTTGGTTCTGTGTTTCGCCCACAAATATACAGTCAATTCACTTTACATTATATTCAGTGAGGCACTTTGAGATGCCTAGAAGATGTGAAAAGTGCTATATCAAATGCAAGGATTATTATTATTATTATTGTTGTTGTTATTATTATTATTATTTGCACTTCTATCTTCCCTCCAGTGCAGCTAAAGCTCTTATTCCCAACTTTGTTGCTTCTAGACTTGACTTCTCTCATGCCTACATGCTGGCCACCCAAGCTATATCCTTCACATTGCAGTAAATGGGTAGGATCCTGTTAGACCTGGTACAATAATGTAGTTGTTAGAACTCTTGTTATCAAGTGAGAAGTGGTGGCTTTCAGCCAAACATTGTTTCCTTACATATGTTGATGAATGGAGTCAAGCTAGTCCATGCAAACACCTATATAATTGGATTAAAAAAATGAAGCGTCATGGGTTGAAACGTTGACTCACTTTTCCGTTCTCCATAGGTGCTGCCTGACCTGCTGAGCGTTCCCAGCGACTTCTGTTTTTATATCATTGGATATATTTCTGAGTTGTGAAGGATGTGGATAACTAGTACAGTACCTGGATTTGAGGTGGTCAAATAGACAAGAAAACAAGTTGGGGAGTCACATAAAAGGTAAGGGGATAAAATTCCATTTATACATCTGCACAGACTTTGTAATGCATTGTGAATAAAGCATGGAAATGAGATACTAAGCACAGTCAAAGAGGAGGATCTTGAGAAGTGATACAGGGGACAAAGGACAGTTGAGGGTCAAACAATATGCCAAGGTACCAGACTTGCTCAGCGAGGTAGAGTGTGCATTTGTATTTATACCGCTTGTTTGCTCACCAAATGAGTACACCCTCACCAACTGACCCCTAATCCACAAGGATCATGGATCCAAAACATTGACTCACTTTCCTGTCTCCATAGATGCTGCCCTCCTAAGTGTTCCCAGCTATTTCTGTTTTTGCCCATAATCCATAAGAATCTATTACTGTAAAGTCTTGAATGCAGCCCAATATGTTACCCCTTTGCTTAGTCCTTCTTCCTACCATTTTCTGAGATTTTCTCTTGAGAGATTTCTCCTTTGGTCTCTTCTGTTTTCCTATTTTATCCTTAACTTCAACATTTCTCATCTCTTGATGAACAATAAGATGGATCTCTTTCTTCAGTACATCAGTACATCGCGCCTGTCGACTCGAGCCCCCCGCGAGGGGGGCCGGGGGCACAGGCGCGCGCCTGTCGACTCGAGCCCCCCGCGAGCACAGGCGCGCGCCTGTCGACTCGAAACCCACTCGAGAGGGGCCGGGGGTACAGGCGCGCGCCTGTCGACTCGAGCCCCCCGCCAGCACAGGCGCGCGCCTGTCGACTCGAGCCCCCCTCGAGCACAGGCGCGCGCCTGTCGACTCGAGCCCCCCGCGAGGGGGGCCGGGGGCACAGGCGCGCGCCTGTCGACTCGAGCCCACCGCGAGGGGGGCCGGGGGCACAGGCCCGCGCCTGTCGACTCGAGCCCCCCGCGAGCACAGGCCCGCACCTGTCGACTCGAGCCCCCCGCGAGGGGGGCCGGGGGCACAGGCGCGCGCCTGTCGACTCGAGCCTCCCGCGAGGGGGGCCGGGGGCACAGGCGCGCGCCTGTCGACTCGAGCCCCCCTCGAGCACAGGCGCGCGCCTGTCGACTCGAGCCCCCCTCGAGCACAGGCGCGCGCCTGTCGACTCGAGCCCCACGCGAGCACAGGTGCGCGCCTGTCGACTCGAGCCCCACTCGAGAGGGGCCGGGGGCACAGGCGCGCGCTTGTCGACTCGAGCCCCCCTTGAGCACAGGCGCGCGCCTGTCGACTCGAGCCCCCCGCGAGCACAGGCCCGCGCCTGTCGACTCGAGCCCCCCGCGAGCACAGGCGCGCGCCTGTCGACTCGAGCCCCACTCGAGAGGGGCCGGGGGCACAGGCGCGCGCCTGTCGACTCGAGCCCCCCGCGAGGGGGGCCGGGGGCACAGGAGCGCGCCTGTCGAATCGAGCCCCCCGCGAGCACAGGCGCGCGCCTGTCGACTCGAGCCCCCCGCGAGCACAGGCGCGCGCCTGTCGACTCGAGCCCCCTGCGAGAGGGGCCGGGGGCACAGGCGCGCGCCTGTCGACTCGAGCCCCCCTCGAGCACAGGCGCACGCCTGTCGACTCGAGCCCCCCGCGAGCACAGGCGCGCGCCTGTCGACTCGAGCCCCCCTCGAGCACAGGCGCGCGCCTGTCGACTCGAGCCCCCCGCGAGCACAGGCGCGCGCCTGTCGACTCGAGCCCCCCGCGAGGGGGGCCGGGGGCACAGGAGCGCGCCTGTCGAATCGAGCCCCCCGCGAGGGGGGCCGAGGGCACAGGCCCGCGCCTGTCGACTCGAGCCCCCCGCGAGGGGGGCCGGGGGCACAGGCGCGCGCCTGTCGACTCGAGCCCCCCTCGAGGGGGGCCGGGGGCACAGGCGCGCGCCTGTCGACTCGAGCCCCCCGCGAGGGGGGCCGGGGGCACAGGAGCGCGCCTGTCGAATCGAGCCCCCCGCGAGGGGGGCCGAGGGCACAGGCGCGCGCCTGTCGACTCGAGCCCCCCTCGAGGGGGGCCGGGGGCACAGGCGCGCGCCTGTCGACTCGAGCCCCCCGCGAGGGGGGCCGGGGGCACAGGAGCGCGCCTGTCGAATCGAGCCCCCCGCGAGGGGGGCCGGGGGCACAGGCGCGCGCCTGTCGACTCGAGCCCCCCTCGAGGGGGGCCGGGGGCACAGGCGCGCGCCTGTCGACGCGAGCCCCCCGCGAGCACAGGCGCGCGCCTGTCGACTCGAGCCCCCCGCGAGCACAGGCCCGCGCCTGTCGACTCGAGCCCCCCGCGAGGGGGGCCGGGGGCACAGGCGCGCGCCTGTCGACGCGAGCCCCCCGCGAGCACAGGCCCGCGCCTGTCGACTCGAGCCCCCCGCGAGCACAGGCGCGCGCCTGTCGACTCGAGCCCCACTCGAGAGGGGCCGGGGGCACAGGCGCGCGCCTGTCGACTCGAGCCCCCCGCGAGGGGGGCCGGGGGCACAGGCGCGCGCCTGTCGACTCGAGCCCCCCGCGAGCACAGGCCCGCGCCTGTCGACTCGAGCCCCCCTCGAGGGGGGCCGGGGGCACAGGCGCGCGCCTGTCGACGCGAGCCCCACGCGAGCACAGGCGCGCGCCTGTCGACTCGAGCCCCCCGCGAGGGGGGCCGGGGGCACAGGAGCGCGCCTGTCGAATCGAGCCCCACTCGAGAGGGGCCGGGGGCACAGGCGCGCGCCTGTCGACTCGAGCCCCCCGCGAGGGGGGCCGGGGGCACAGGAGCGCGCCTGTCGAATCGAGCCCCCCGCGAGCACAGGCGCGCGCCTGTCGACTCGAGCCCCCCGCGAGCACAGGCGCGCGCCTGTCGACTCGAGCCCCCCGCGAGGGGGGCCGGGGGCACAGGCGCGCGCCTGTCGACTCGAGCCCCCCGCGAGCACAGGCGCGCGCCTGTCGACTCGAGCCCCCCGCGAGCACAGGCCCGCGCCTGTCGACTCGAGCCCCCCGCGAGGGGGGCCGGGGGCACAGGCGCGCGCCTGTCGACGCGAGCCCCACTCGAGAGGGGCCGGGGGCACAGGCGCGCGCCTGTCGACTCGAGCCCCCCGCGAGGGGGGCCGGGGGCACAGGCGCGCGCCTGTCGACTCGAGCCCCCCGCGAGCACAGGCGCGCGCCTGTCGACTCGAGCCCCCCGCGAGCACAGGCGCGCGCCTGTCGACTCGAGCCCCCTGCGAGAGGGGCCGGGGGCACAGGCGCGCGCCTGTCGACTCGAGCCCCCCTCGAGCACAGGCGCACGCCTGTCGACTCGAGCCACCCGCGAGCACAGGCGCGCGCCTGTCGACTCGAGCCCCCCTCGAGCACAGGCGCGCGCCTGTCGACTCGAGCCCCCCGCGAGCACAGGCGCGCGCCTGTCGACTCGAGCCCCCCGCGAGGGGGGCCGGGGGCACAGGAGCGCGCCTGTCGAATCGAGCCCCCCGCGAGGGGGGCCGAGGGCACAGGCCCGCGCCTGTCGACTCGAGCCCCCCGCGAGGGGGGCCGGGGGCACAGGCGCGCGCCTGTCGACTCGAGCCCCCCTCGAGGGGGGCCGGGGGCACAGGCGCGCGCCTGTCGACTCCAGCCCCCCGCGAGGGGGGCCGGGGGCACAGGAGCGCGCCTGTCGAATCGAGCCCCCCGCGAGGGGGGCCGAGGGCACAGGCCCGCGCCTGTCGACTCGAGCCCCCCGCGAGGGGGGCCGGGGGCACAGGCGCGCGCCTGTCGACGCGAGCCCCCCGCGAGCACAGGCGCGCGCCTGTCGACTCGAGCCCCCCGCGAGCACAGGCCCGCGCCTGTCGACTCGAGCCCCCCGCGAGGGGGGCCGGGGGCACAGGCGCGCGCCTGTCGACGCGAGCCCCCCGCGAGCACAGGCGCGCGCCTGTCGACTCGAGCCCCACTCGAGAGGGGCCGGGGGCACAGGCGCGCGCCTGTCGACTCGAGCCCACCGCGAGGGGGGCCGGGGGCACAGGCGCGCGCCTGTCGACTCGAGCCCCCCGCGAGCACAGGCCCGCGCCTGTCGACTCGAGCCCCCCTCGAGGGGGGCCGGGGGCACAGGCGCGCGCCTGTCGACGCGAGCCCCACGCGAGCACAGGCGCGCGCCTGTCGACTCGAGCCCCCCGCGAGGGGGGCCGGGGGCACAGGAGCGCGCCTGTCGAATCGAGCCCCACTCGAGAGGGGCCGGGGGCACAGGCGCGCGCCTGTCGACTCGAGCCCCCCGCGAGGGGGGCCGGGGGCACAGGAGCGCGCCTGTCGAATCGAGCCCCCCGCGAGCACAGGCGCGCGCCTGTCGACTCGAGCCCCCCGCGAGCACAGGCGCGCGCCTGTCGACTCGAGCCCCCCGCGAGGGGGGCCGGGGGCACAGGCGCGCGCCTGTCGACTCGAGCCCCCCGCGAGCACAGGCGCGCGCCTGTCGACTCGAGCCCCCCGCGAGCACAGGCCCGCGCCTGTCGACTCGAGCCCCCCGCGAGGGGGGCCGGGGGCACAGGCGCGCGCCTGTCGACGCGAGCCCCACTCGAGAGGGGCCGGGGGCACAGGCGCGCGCCTGTCGACTCGAGCCCCCCGCGAGGGGGGCCGGGGGCACAGGCGCGCGCCTGTCGACTCGAGCCCCCCGCGAGCACAGGCGCGCGCCTGTCGACTCGAGCCCCCCGCGAGCACAGGCGCGCGCCTGTCGACTCGAGCCCCCTGCGAGAGGGGCCGGGGGCACAGGCGCGCGCCTGTCGACTCGAGCCCCCCTCGAGCACAGGCGCACGCCTGTCGACTCGAGCCCCCCGCGAGCACAGGCGCGCGCCTGTCGACTCGAGCCCCCCTCGAGCACAGGCGCGCGCCTGTCGACTCGAGCCCCCCGCGAGCACAGGCGCGCGCCTGTCGACTCGAGCCCCCCGCGAGGGGGGCCGGGGGCACAGGAGCGCGCCTGTCGAATCGAGCCCCCCGCGAGGGGGGCCGAGGGCACAGGCCCGCGCCTGTCGACTCGAGCCCCCCGCGAGGGGGGCCGGGGGCACAGGCGCGCGCCTGTCGACTCGAGCCCCCCTCGAGGGGGGCCGGGGGCACAGGCGCGCGCCTGTCGACTCCAGCCCCCCGCGAGGGGGGCCGGGGGCACAGGAGCGCGCCTGTCGAATCGAGCCCCCCGCGAGCACAGGTGCGCGCCTGTCGACGCGAGCCCCCCGCGAGCACAGGTGCGCGCCTGTCGACTCGAGCCCCCCGCGAGCACAGGCCCGCGCCTGTCGACTCGAGCCCCCCGCGAGGGGGGCCGGGGGCACAGGCGCGCGCCTGTCGACGCGAGCCCCCCGCGAGCACAGGCCCGCGCCTGTCGACTCGAGCCCCCCGCGAGCACAGGCGCGCGCCTGTCGACTCGAGCCCCACTCGAGAGGGGCCGGGGGCACAGGCGCGCGCCTGTCGACTCGAGCCCCCCGCGAGCACAGGCCCGCGCCTGTCGACTCGAGCCCCCCTCGAGGGGGGCCGGGGGCACAGGCGCGCGCCTGTCGACGCGAGCCCCACGCGAGCACAGGCGCGCGCCTGTCGACTCGAGCCCCCCGCGAGGGGGGCCGGGGGCACAGGAGCGCGCCTGTCGAATCGAGCCCCACTCGAGAGGGGCCGGGGGCACAGGCGCGCGCCTGTCGACTCGAGCCCCCCACGAGGGGGGCCGGGGGCACAGGAGCGCGCCTGTCGAATCGAGCCCCCCGCGAGCACAGGCGCGCGCCTGTCGACTCGAGCCCCCCGCGAGCACAGGCGCGCGCCTGTCGACTCGAGCCCCCCGCGAGGGGGGCCGGGGGCACAGGCGCGCGCCTGTCGACTCGAGCCCCCCGCGAGCACAGGCGCGCGCCTGTCGACTCGAGCCCCCCGCGAGCACAGGCCCGCGCCTGTCGACTCGAGCCCCCCGCGAGGGGGGCCGGGGGCACAGGCGCGCGCCTGTCGACGCGAGCCCCACTCGAGAGGGGCCGGGGGCACAGGCGCGCGCCTGTCGACTCGAGCCCCCCGCGAGGGGGGCCGGGGGCACAGGCGCGCGCCTGTCGACTCGAGCCCCCCGCGAGCACAGGCGCGCGCCTGTCGACTCGAGCCCCCCGCGAGCACAGGCGCGCGCCTGTCGACTCGAGCCCCCTGCGAGAGGGGCCGGGGGCACAGGCGCGCGCCTGTCGACTCGAGCCCCCCTCGAGCACAGGCGCACGCCTGTCGACTCGAGCCCCCCGCGAGCACAGGCGCGCGCCTGTCGACTCGAGCCCCCCTCGAGCACAGGCGCGCGCCTGTCGACTCGAGCCCCCCGCGAGCACAGGCGCGCGCCTGTCGACTCGAGCCCCCCGCGAGGGGGGCCGAGGGCACAGGCCCGCGCCTGTCGACTCGAGCCCCCCGCGAGGGGGGCCGGGGGCACAGGCGCGCGCCTGTCGACTCGAGCCCCCCTCGAGGGGGGCCGGGGGCACAGGCGCGCGCCTGTCGACTCCAGCCCCCCGCGAGGGGGGCCGGGGGCACAGGCGCGCGCCTGTCGACTCGAGCCCCCCGCGAGGGGGGCCGGGGGCACAGGAGCGCGCCTGTCGAATCGAGCCCCCCGCGAGCACAGGCGCGCGCCTGTCGACTCGAGCCCCCCGCGAGCACAGGCGCGCGCCTGTCGACTCGAGCCCCCCGCGAGGGGGGCCGGGGGCACAGGCGCGCGCCTGTCGACTCGAGCCCCCCGCGAGCACAGGCGCGCGCCTGTCGACTCGAGCCCCCCGCGAGCACAGGCCCGCGCCTGTCGACTCGAGCCCCCCGCGAGGGGGGCCGGGGGCACAGGCGCGCGCCTGTCGACGCGAGCCCCACTCGAGAGGGGCCGGGGGCACAGGCGCGCGCCTGTCGACTCGAGCCCCCCGCGAGGGGGGCCGGGGGCACAGGCGCGCGCCTGTCGACTCGAGCCCCCCGCGAGCACAGGCCCGCGCCTGTCGACTCGAGCCCCCCTCGAGGGGGGCCGGGGGCACAGGCGCGCGCCTGTCGACGCGAGCCCCACGCGAGCACAGGCGCGCGCCTGTCGACTCGAGCCCCCCGCGAGGGGGGCCGGGGGCACAGGAGCGCGCCTGTCGAATCGAGCCCCACTCGAGAGGGGCCGGGGGCACAGGCGCGCGCCTGTCGACTCGAGCCCCCCACGAGGGGGGCCGGGGGCACAGGAGCGCGCCTGTCGAATCGAGCCCCCCGCGAGCACAGGCGCGCGCCTGTCGACTCGAGCCCCCCGCGAGCACAGGCGCGCGCCTGTCGACTCGAGCCCCCCGCGAGGGGGGCCGGGGGCACAGGCGCGCGCCTGTCGACTCGAGCCCCCCGCGAGCACAGGCGCGCGCCTGTCGACTCGAGCCCCCCGCGAGCACAGGCCCGCGCCTGTCGACTCGAGCCCCCCGCGAGGGGGGCCGGGGGCACAGGCGCGCGCCTGTCAACGCGAGCCCCACTCGAGAGGGGCCGGGGGCACAGGCGCGCGCCTGTCGACTCAAGCCCCCCGCGAGGGGGGCCGGGGGCACAGGCGCGCGCCTGTCGACTCGAGCCCCCCGCGAGCACAGGCGCGCGCCTGTCGACTCGAGCCCCCCGCGAGCACAGGCGCGCGCCTGTCGACTCGAGCCCCCTGCGAGAGGGGCCGGGGGCACAGGCGCGCGCCTGTCGACTCGAGCCCCCCTCGAGCACAGGCGCACGCCTGTCGACTCGAGCCCCCCGCGAGCACAGGCGCGCGCCTGTCGACTCGAGCCCCCCTCGAGCACAGGCGCGCGCCTGTCGACTCGAGCCCCCCGCGAGCACAGGCGCGCGCCTGTCGACTCGAGCCCCCCGCGAGGGGGGCCGGGGGCACAGGAGCGCGCCTGTCGAATCGAGCCCCCCGCGAGGGGGGCCGAGGGCACAGGCCCGCGCCTGTCGACTCGAGCCCCCCGCGAGGGGGGCCGGGGGCACAGGCGCGCGCCTGTCGACTCGAGCCCCCCTCGAGGGGGGCCGGGGGCACAGGCGCGCGCCTGTCGACGCGAGCCCCCCGCGAGCACAGGCGCGCGCCTGTCGACTCGAGCCCCCCGCGAGCACAGGCCCGCGCCTGTCGACTCGAGCCCCCCGCGAGGGGGGCCGGGGGCACAGGCGCGCGCCTGTCGACGCGAGCCCCACTCGAGAGGGGCCGGGGGCACAGGCGCGCGCCTGTCGACTCGAGCCCCCCGCGAGGGGGGCCGGGGGCACAGGCGCGCGCCTGTCGACTCGAGCCCCCCGCGAGCACAGGCGCGCGCCTGTCGACTCGAGCCCCACTCGAGAGGGGCCGGGGGCACAGGCGCGCGCCTGTCGACTCGAGCCCCCCGCGAGGGGGGCCGGGGGCACAGGCGCGCGCCTGTCGACTCGAGCCCCCCGCGAGCACAGGCGCGCGCCTGTCGACTCGAGCCCCCCTCGAGGGGGGCCGGGGGCACAGGCGCGCGCCTGTCGACTCGAGCCCCCCGCGAGCACAGGCGCGCGCCTGTCGACTCGAGCCCCCCTCGAGCACAGGCGCGCGCCTGTCGACTCGAGCCCCCCGCGAGCACAGGCGCGCGCCTGTCGACTCGAGCCCCCCGCGAGGGGGGCCGGGGGCACAGGAGCGCGCCTGTCGAATCGAGCCCCCCGCGAGGGGGGCCGAGGGCACAGGCCCGCGCCTGTCGACTCGAGCCCCCCGCGAGGGGGGCCGGGGGCACAGGCGCGCGCCTGTCGACTCGAGCCCCCCTCGAGGGGGGCCGGGGGCACAGGCGCGCGCCTGTCGACGCGAGCCCCCCGCGAGCACAGGCGCGCGCCTGTCGACTCGAGCCCCCCGCGAGCACAGGCCCGCGCCTGTCGACTCGAGCCCCCCGCGAGGGGGGCCGGGGGCACAGGCCCGCGCCTGTCGACTCGAGCCCCCCGCGAGGGGGGCCGGGGGCACAGGCGCGCGCCTGTCGACGCGAGCCCCCCGCGAGCACAGGCCCGCGCCTGTCGACTCGAGCCCCCCGCGAGCACAGGCGCGCGCCTGTCGACTCGAGCCCCACTCGAGAGGGGCCGGGGGCACAGGCGCGCGCCTGTCGACTCGAGCCCCCCGCGAGGGGGGCCGGGGGCACAGGCGCGCGCCTGTCGACTCGAGCCCCCCGCGAGCACAGGCCCGCGCCTGTCGACTCGAGCCCCCCTCGAGGGGGGCCGGGGGCACAGGCGCGCGCCTGTCGACGCGAGCCCCACGCGAGCACAGGCGCGCGCCTGTCGACTCGAGCCCCACTCGAGAGGGGCCGGGGGCACAGGCGCGCGCCTGTCGACTCGAGCCCCCCTCGAGCACAGGCGCGCGCCTGTCGACTCGAGCCCCCCGCGAGCACAGGCGCGTGCCTGTCGACTCGAGCCCCCCGCGAGCACAGGCCCGCGCCTGTCGACTCGAGCCCCCCGCGAGGGGGGCCGGGGGCACAGGCGCGCGCCTGTCGACTCGAGCCCCCCGCGAGCACAGGCGCGCGCCTGGCGACTCGAGCCCCCCTCGAGGGGGGCCGGGGGCACAGGCGCGCGCCTGTCGACTCGAGCCCCCCGCGAGCACAGGCGCGCGCCTGTCGACTCGAGCCCCACTCGAGAGGGGCCGGGGGCACAGGCCCGCGCCTGTCGACTCGAGCCCCCCGCGAGGGGGGCCGGGGGCACAGGCGCGCGCCTGTCGACTCGAGCCCCCCGCGAGGGGGGCCGGGGGCACAGGTGCGCGCCTGTCGACTCGAGCCCCCCGCGAGCACAGGCGCGCGCCTGTCGACTCGAGCCCCCCGCGAGCACAGGTGCGCGCCTGTCGACTCGAGCCCCACTCGAGAGGGGCCGGGGGCACAGGCGCGCGCTTGTCGACTCGAGCCCCCCGCGAGCACAGGCCCGCGCCTGTCGACTCGAGCCCCCCGCGAGGGGGGCCGGGGGCACAGGCGCGCGCCTGTCGACTCGAGCCCCACTCGAGAGGGGCCGGGGGCACAGGCGCGCGCCTGTCGACTCGAGCCCCCCTCGAGCACAGGCGCGCGCCTGTCGACTCGAGCCCCCCGCGAGCACAGGCCCGCGCCTGTCGACTCGAGCCCCCCGCGAGGGGGGCCGAGGGCACAGGCCCGCGCCTGTCGACTCGAGCCCCCCGCGAGGGGGGCCGGGGGCACAGGAGCGCGCCTGTCGAATCGAGCCCCCCGCGAGCACAGGCGCGCGCCTGTCGACTCGAGCCCCCCCGCGAGCACAGGCGCGCGCCTGTCGACTCGAGCCCCCCGCGAGCACAGGCGCGCGCCTGTCGACTCGAGCCCCCGCCAGCACAGGCGCGCGCCTGTCGACTCGAAACCCACTCGAGAGGGGCCGGGGGTACAGGCGCGCGCCTGTCGACTCGAGCCCCCCTTGAGGGGGGCCGGGGGCACAGGCGCGCGCCTGTCGACTCGAGCCCACCGCGAGGGGGGCCGGGGGCACAGGCCCGCGTCTGTCGACTCGAGCCCCCCGCGAGCACAGGCGCGCGCCTGTCGACTCGAGCCCCCCGCCAGCACAGGCGCGCGCCTGTCGACTCGAGCCCCCCTCGAGCACAGGCACGCGCCTGTCGACTCGAGCCCCCCGCGAGGGGGGCCGGGGGCACAGGCGCGCGCCTGTCGACTCGAGCCCACCGCGAGGGGGGCCGGGGGCACAGGCCCGCGCCTGTCGACTCGAGCCCCCCGCTAGCACAGGCGCGCGCCTGTCGACTCGAGCCCCCCGCGAGCACAGGCCCGCGCCTGTCGACTCGAGCACCCCGCGAGGGGGGCCGGGGGCACAGGCGCGCGCCTGTCGACTCGAAACCCACTCGAGAGGGGCCGGGGGTACAGGCGCGCGCCTGTCGACTCGAGCCCCCCGCCAGCACAGGCGCGCGCCTGTCGACTCGAGCCCCCCGCGAGGGGGGCCGGGGGCACAGGCCCGCGCCTGTCGACTCGAGCCTCCCGCGAGGGGGGCCGGGGGCACAGGCGCGCGCCTGTCGACTCGAGCCCACCGCGAGGGGGGCCGGGGGCACAGGCCCGCGCCTGTCGACTCGAGCCCCCCGCGAGCACAGGCGCGCGCCTGTCGACTCGAGCCCCCCTCGAGGGGGGCCGGGGGCACAGGCGCGCGACTGTCGACTCGAGCCCCCCGCGAGCACAGGCCCGCGCCTGTCGACTCGAGCCCCCCGCGATGGGGGCCGGGGGCACAGGCCCGCGCCTGTCGACTCGAGCCCACCGCGAGGGGGGCCGGGGGCACAGGCGCGCGCCTTTCGACTCGAGCCCCCCGCGAGGGGGGCCGGGGGCACAGGCCCGCGCTTGTCGACTCGAGCCCCCCGCGAGGGGGGCCGGGGGCACAGGCGCGCGCCTGTCGACTCGAGCCCCCCGCGAGCACAGGCGCGCGCCTGTCGACTCGAGCCCCCCGCGAGCACAGGCGCGCGCCTGTCGACTCGAGCCCCACTCGAGAGGGGCCGGGGGCACAGGCGCGCGCCTGTCGACTCGAGCCCCCCTCGAGCACAGGCACGCGCCTGTCGACTCGAGCCCCCCCGCGAGGGGGGCCGGGGGCACAGGCGCGCGCCTGTCGACTCGAGCCCACCGCGAGGGGGGCCGGGGGCACAGGCCCGCGCCTGTCGACTCGAGCCCCCCGCTAGCACAGGCGCGCGCCTGTCGACTCGAGCCCCCCGCGAGCACAGGCCCGCGCCTGTCGACTCGAGCACCCCGCGAGGGGGGCCGGGGGCACAGGCGCGCGCCTGTCGACTCGAAACCCACTCGAGAGGGGGCCGGGGGTACAGGCGCGCGCCTGTCGACTCGAGCCCCCCCGCCAGCACAGGCGCGCGCCTGTCGACTCGAGCCCCCCGCGAGGGGGGCTGGGGGCACAGGCCCGCGCCTGTCGACTCGAGCCTCCCGCGAGGGGGGCCGGGGGCACAGGCGCGCGCCTGTCGACTCGAGCCCACCGCGAGGGGGGCCGGGGGCACAGGCCCGCGTCTGTCGACTCGAGCCCCCCGCGAGCACAGGCGCGCGCCTGTCGACTCGAGCCCCCCTCGAGGGGGGCCGGGGGGCACAGGCGCGCGACTGTCGACTCGAGCCCCCCGCGAGCACAGGCCCGCGCCTGTCGACTCGAGCCCCCCGCGATGGGGGCCGGGGGCACAGGCCCGCGCCTGTCGACTCGAGCCCACCGCGAGGGGGGCCGGGGGCACAGGCGCGCGCCTTTCGACTCGAGCCCCCCGCGAGGGGGGCCGGGGGCACAGGCCCGCGCTTGTCGACTCGAGCCCCCCGCGAGGGGGGCCGGGGGCACAGGCGCGCGCCTGTCGACTCGAGCCCCCCGCGAGCACAGGCGCGCGCCTGTCGACTCGAGCCCCCCGCGAGCACAGGCGCGCGCCTGTCGACTCGAGCCCCACTCGAGAGGGGCCGGGGGCACAGGCGCGCGCCTGTCGACTCGAGCCCCCCCTCGAGGACAGGCGCGCGCCTGTCGACTCGAGCCCCCCGCGAGGGGGGCCGGGGGCACAGGCGCGCGCCTGTCGACTCGAGCCCCACACGAGCACAGGCGCGCGCCTGTCGACTCGAGCCCCCCGCGAGGGGGGCCGGGGGCACAGGA